>CM032233.1:113985000-113995000 GCA_019009955.1 Riptortus pedestris | reverse complement strand
ATCCTACATACATTTTGCAATCACATGTCATCCCCAATAATGTACTCCCTTACAGCACATAAGGCAAATTGCATTCCTTCCAACCTCCAACTCCATGAGAACGTTAAGAATCAGAATATACACCGTTCTTGTATAACACAAACATCAGCTATCTTTCCTTTCCACTCTTGATACTGAATAAACATTTTTAACTTGATCCTTTTTCAGAAAAAAATGACTTACGCACAATCAACTTCCTTTTCCAGATGCTTATTTAGTTCGAAAATATTATGTCACCGTTTAGGAGTAACTACTAGTTAAAAAAAAACAATAAAAGTTGTCTCGCTGTGTCCAACTCATAAAACGTACTGATTGAAAGTCCCTTGGACTTAGTCCTGTACATTCCATAACCTTACATCCACAGTATTTATTTTTATTATTGATATCTTCATAAATTGTAATGAAGTAAGCCAAATGTAGCCAAATTTTAGTGTTTTTACGAAGGATGTTTTTTTATTTTCTATAATCGATTGTGTAATAAAGCAAAAAAAAAGTCGTCAGGCTTTTCCCGGAAAAAAAACCTATGCTACCAAATCACTTTTTTCTGAAAAATTTGAATCCGTTAATGTTATTTATTAACGACCACTTTGTGCTGCTAAGGGTTATCTACAGGTCACCGCCTTTTTCTAGCCAGGGTGGGACTAAGAATTTTATTTAAGGAGTTCGTCACTGAATAAACTCCTATTGGCCAGACGGGAATCGAACTCACCACTTTTTGTTTAGGATGTGATATTAAGGCCAACGCTTTAACTCACATTACTAACCTGAGCCACTTGAATGCTAAAATAATGGCACATTTTTAATATTTATCTATATTATCATGAGAGCTAAAAATTATATTTCTCTTAAAATTGTTATTTACCCAAAACAATCAGCATCAATATAATATGATGTTGATTCCAATAAATACATAAATTATACAAAATTGAAATCAACAAAATGTATTTATAAACAAACTTCACTGCCAGAGTTATATGAATTTGAATAACTGTACAAAAATGTTTGCCATTTTTAATTCTTCTATCTCTACAGAAACGTAATCTCTTAAATTTAATTGACTGTCTGGCTTTTTCTATCATCTACATTTATAGCAAGTTCCTATTTAACCATGCTAGATCAAATAAACTTTCTCCCCGCTTCACAAGTACTTTAATTCCATTGGATTAAGAAACTTCGTTCCTTCTCAAAGAGTACTCTCTCTTAAAATTAGATGCTTAAGCATTTCGTTGAACAATAATTTTCAAAAATGGAACACATAAATATACTGTAATAACATTTGGAAATGGACCGATTTAATTGAGATGAATATCCAATAGACCTGATATTTTTATGTTTAATGTATTTTTGACAATAATTGGAATATAAAAAGAGTTTGAGGGAAAGAGGGCTTGATAGAGAGAGGAAAAAGAAGAGAGTTACTCTTTTTAATGAGGTGCACCTTAAATATTTTGGATTATGCCGGTGGTCAATGGGAGCTGACTAGCCCAATGAGGAAATTTCCTTTAATTTCTCTCTGTAACGTGGGAATTACACCCTTGCGTATCCGAGAAAGATTTTGTCAATCTTCTCTAAGTACACGTTTTGGTGGGCAAATTGCTCACCTAATGATAGACTCCCCTCGAAGCAGACTCCAGGACTTAATCATTTCATTGGAACGAGCAATATCCCAAGTAATCAAGTCATAAATTCAGCCAAACAGTATATTTTGAAGAGATTTAATCCGTCCGGTAAATACATTAATTATTCTCTCAATAGCGAATATAAGCGTTGCTTATCTACTTTAAAAAAAAATTGAATGGGCTCAGATTTAAATTATTTTCAGTGGTAATAAAAAATTACTACTAGGTACAAAATATTTAATTTAAATTCTGGACAAATATTTTACGCCAATTTATTACTCGATTAATGAAAATGATGATGAAAAAGTAATTGTAAAAAAACAATTAAATTTGCATAAAGTTTCTATGTGATTACAAATATATTTCATTCCTAGAACTAAGAAATTTTTTGTGAATAGAAAAAAAAAATGTTTCCAGAAATATGAATAAACATAAATTCACCTTAATTGTATAACCAAAATAGAATTGTTCAGATCGGAGAAAGCATGCAGCGATCATTATCGGATTCTTACTTAGTGACGTTTGAACTACTCATACAGCTTTACACTTAACTATTTAACACCACATATTATCTTACTTATTTCAGTAAGATTAAGATTTAAGTTCAATGAAAACAATATTTGGTATTTAACCTTGTAATGAAATAGTCCATGAAATAACAGCTTAATATTAATATGACATGAGTAGGAGTGAAGGTTTGCTGAAAGCTAAAAACTGAATGCAAATATCTTTGTTAATATTCATGATAGAGAATAAATGTATATGACTATATTTATAGAAAATTTAGTTTTCTATAAGATTGGTTCTATATAATTTATCGATCCAACGTATAGTAACAGAGATATTTTGAATTTTAGAAAATCCTCCCTCTAAACCTCTCTCCCACTAGTCCGATTTTAACCATTAACGAACTTGATCTTTCTTTTTATATGATAAGTTTGAATCGACCTCATTTTCGTCATCTTTTGGGTAGGATTGATGGACGCTTGAAGAAAGTTTTTGAAAATCGCGTCATGAGTACGACCTCAATAGCTGATTTCTCTTAAGGGAAATCTGCTAAAAATATTGCTAATAAGTGGTTATGTTGCTTGTTCACTCGTAGCAATTGGATGTCGTGGTGGAAAAGGAGGTTGGTTCTCTTCCCCCCCCCCCTCCCTCATTCTGAATGTCTACAAATGCAGTCTCAATGCTATCTATATTTATCACAAATCCTTTGTATAATGCACTCTACCATTTATTCAACAATTTTATATTTAGTTTTTATACGTTAGTTTGTGATTTCATAATTTGTATCTTTTTTATTCATCTGGGTTTTAATTAAACATTTAATTTGTTTCGATAAAAATTTAAATGACCTATAATGAGTATTAGTTTCTAACTGTCCCTGTGGCACGCACTATAATATATTTAATCTATGTAAGAATTTCCTGTATTTTTTTGATTGACTACTAGATACTAACTCCTATGTAAAAAGTCGCCCTCATTTCAACTCGCTAACGTACGTGATCATATACTTCCTTAAATAACTTTATAATTACTATAATTAGTTTAATTAATTATGAAATAGAAAGAACATGGAAAGGAAAAGATCAATTTAACAAGAATGACTGAATTCCTGGGAGACTGGCTTCAAGAGATAATAGACTAATTGATCTGCGGATAACAGATAAATAGCTATAGGTTATTATTCTGTTGAAATAATGAATGCTTTTTAGGCGATAACATATTTGTTGTAGGTTGGCGTCTAACTCCCACAAATGATTAGGGTCTCCCCACGCTTACAACACCCTAAGGCAAAATGTAATTATTTTATCGATCAGTTATCTTAAATATACTCTAAATTAGTTCAGATATAGCTATTCAATGAACGTAGCGCCATTCAGAAGAGGAAATCGAAATTAATATCAGCTTGTAACGTAGCACAGCCAGTCTCTTTTTGGAAGAAAACCAGTTAATGGGATTAATCAGATTAAGAAAGCTCCCATTCATAGGAATTTGATATCGTTGAGTCTGGTCATGCGCAGAACTCATTTTAAAGGAGTACTTGAAACCCATTCAAACGTAATACGAATTTACAAATGTAAAAAAGAATGGCAATGAGCACACATTGCATAATGATATTATGAACTGTAAGCAGGCCAAAATTCAATTATTCGACATCTTATTGTATCATCATTTTCTGATTAATTCATTTTTAAATCATTTTTATTGACCAAGTGGGCCTTGTTTAAATACTATCAACTGAATAGCTAACCTAAAATGAAAATATTTCTTTTTTATCATTTAGTTAGTTAGAAAAGTAATTTGGATACCGGGCGTTAGTTGCCCCTTTGCACAACTCAATAAAATACCATTCTTCTTTTAGCAGATTTCCCTTAAGGGCAATCAGCTATTGAGGTCGTACTCATGATGCAAGTTTCGAAAAATTTCTTCAAATGTCCATCGATCCTACCCAGGAGATGACGAAAATGAGGTCCGTTCAAAATTATATATATATATATATATATATATATTTGTCTGTTAACGCTCTAGCGGTCGCAATTTTTGTTTGATCTTTACCAAACTCGGAATTTAATCGTTTTATGTAAAAAGGGAGATCAAGTTCGTTAATGGCTGAAATCGGACCAGTGGGAGGGGGGGTTTAGAGGGGGGATTTTTGAAAATTCAAAATATCTCCGTTATTATACTTCGGATCGAAAAATTATATAGAATAAATCTTATTGCAAATTAAATTTACTATAAATATTGTTCTATACAGTTATTCTGTATCTTGAATACTGAATTGAAGGCTATGTTCGGACTTTCCACCGAGAGCTCTGGCGACCGTTTCTATAACTATTCGTCCCTCGCGAATAGGTTTAGAGGTTAGGTTAACTGTTTTTTGGGGCTAGAAACTACTGGGTTATTACGCCCTAAATAATGTTTTAGGTTTAGAGGTTTCTTACTACTACAATTGTTATTAGGCAGATTTCTCTATTGTAAAACTTCTCGTGGGAAATCTGCTTAGTTTACGCAGACCCTGCGTGGCGGACTTTTTTTTCTACATCTAGGGTAGAAAAACGTACTTCTCACAGGGGCTGCACAAACTAAGCAGATTTCTAATGTAATGGTATGACATACTACTAATCTCATCTCACCGTATATTATCTATTTTTAAATAAAAATCAGATGAGGAGAAGGGTGGGGGGTTTCTGAAGACTGAAAAGAAGAAAGTACGAATGAGCTGCTTAACACTCGAGCTACGAAAACTTGTATGTAACAAGAATTCCAGACCATAACTGTTTTAACAATATTAGCCCTGTAATATATTTTTGATCCGATTCATAACAACGAACTATTCAAGTTCCCCTCCCTCTATACTCCTCCTATTCCAGCTCTGATTTCACCCATTAACGAATATGATCCTTAATGATAAAAGAAAGGGTTAAATACCATCTATGGTATTGATCAAATAAACATTTCCGAGTTATGAACGTGGGGTATACTGAAAGCTGAAAACTAAAAAATCCAAATATCTCAGCTAATATTATAGTAGAGAAAAAAAAGTGTACATACCGACAATTATAGACAACTAAATGTTCATTAAGATTGGTTCTGTAAAGTTCTCAAAACCAATGACTTATGTTAAAACAAAAAAAGTACGAACTGTACGGAGAGAGCTTTTTCTCTAGCTTTAGAGCAATTTGAAATATGGAGCATTAAGTTCGCTTGAAGTTCCTAGACTTTTTTAGAATGCCTTATTGTCGCCTGATTAAATGTCCATCATGATGGTATCCATAATTTACAAATTTGGAAAGCATATCATGCTCTTAGTACTTTATATAGTTGAAAATCTATATTTATTCGTACAATTTGACCCCCCCCCCTTTTCCAGTAGCCCTGGAAAAGAGTAGTTTATTTGCTCTTGATACAAAATTGTGGCTTTACCTGCGTCTTCCTCAAATTGTTTCTCTTGCTATTCATCTATTTTTTATTGCATTGTTAAATGGTAAATGGAAGGGATGGAGGAGATATAATAAGGAGCAATTAAAATAAAGAAATGAATTTAAGACAATATGAAAATCAATAAATGAAATAATAGGAAAAAAAGCAAAATAACTATAGTGAAATTATTAATCATTACACAGCAAATGGGGAACAGATAAACTCTGAAAAGTTAATTTTCTTATCAAATTGGCCAAGTTCTTTTTAACCTTTAGAGAACAAGTGAGGGTCTGTAATACAAGCTGCTACCCTGTGAGGTAAATTTCTGCAAACAACGTCTAGGAAAAAAGTTCTGCTTTATTTAGTTTGGTAAACAGTGCAATTTGCATTTCCTAGATTCTTTTACACTGACCGTAGTATAGATAGTAGGGGTAGTATTAAATTCCATGCATATTGCAATAGTTACAAAGTAAAGTTTCAGTTATTTGAAAATGAATTCAATGGAGTTTCTTCAATCGGAACCGTTTGTGTAGGGACCAACTAATGATGGTGTTATACCCTATAAGGTATCATCATTCTGCCAGTCAGAAGGACATAGATACTAATATTGGCTTCAAGAGGGGAGCAGCCCTCCGGGGGAAAAAATGCGACAAAAAATGTGAGATGGGAAGGAGGAGAAAAGAAAAGAATTCCGCAATTTAAATGTAAATGTGATGTATTCTTATTGTCTTCATACTTCCTTCCATTTATTTTTCTGTCTACATAATGTTGAGGAAACGGTGAATAATTTGTACTCTATTAACACTTCGTAAAATGAGATAGTGTCTTTCCCTGATATAGATTTCTATCATTAATTAATCAAACCATGTAGTTGTGAGAGATTTTAATTGTTAGAGTAAATTATCTAGTCTCAGGCTTGTTGGCCGTAATTTATAACGATACTAGCATGCGATTCCTTCTTCTAATCTGTGATAAATACTTCATCCTTTTCCAGCATATTTTCCATAAGGGAAATCAGCTATTGAGGTTGTAGTCATCACTTTTTGAGCAATTTCTTCAAAAGTCCATCGATCCTAAATAGGAGATGCCTAAATCGAGGTCTTACTAAAACTATATATATATTCCACCTGTATGTCATTTCTGATCTAGTTAGTTTATGCAGCTCGAAAATTAAAACAATCCTGACTCAATGTCAAAACGAAAGATTAATTTTCGAAGGTACAGGAGCACTCCATTCTACGCAGAATACCCAGATGTTACTAAGTAATAAAATATGATGCAATGAGCCAGCGATGATGGTTCTGCGACTTATACTTTATGTATATTAATCAATAGGATTTGAAATATAATTTTTACATAAAATTTCCTTTTGTTTTAAGTTACATTGTATCCACTTACAGTGATATATAATATATTATAGTACAAAAGTATCTAACTCTTGTGATTGTTCCTAGCAGACTGTGGAATTAATGGTATTAATACATATAATAGGACAACAGTAAAAGTTTTTTATACTTTTCTAACCCGTATTGTACTTAAAGAATGAATGCTTACAACATAAAACTTCATTGCACTGCCTCGGCAATATATATATGTATATTAGACATTATAAGTATAAAGAATAAAGAATACAAATATTATTTGCTTCACATTTAATTATCGCAGAGAAAACATTGTGTGCGCGCAGCTGTGTCAAGCCTGATGGGATATTTAGGCAGATCTGTAACACCTGCTTCAAAATTAGTATTTACATATATCAAAAGATAATTGATTAATATAAGTATAAGTTTCAATTTGAAATGACAGAAACATTAAATTACAGCGCCCAGCCATGCCACTTAAATGATTAACTTCGTTTCTCCTATTCGTAATATTTTTCCATTATTAATTACATTGGTACTTTTGTTTCCCTCCTCACGACTTGGTTATTTTTATTCCCATTTATCTTATTGGCTTACCCTCATCACAAGGGCAAATACTGAAAAAGATTCTACATTCACTCTTGACGCAATTGGGCCAGAAAATATTATATGCCGTTCATGAATCAAGAATTAATGATATAGAGTTAAATTTCATAGAACGGAAAAATGTAGACAACATAGCAAAGATGACGGACTACTGGCGCAGGATTTTCGTATTGGTGGGCTAGAAAAAATAGTTTATTAAAATCATGTTAAGGTCTCTTTTCCTACAAAAAAATTGTTTTGTATAAGACATTTAAACGTATTAGCATAATTATCATATACATTATTTTTATGGATTTTTCCTTTAATTTATACTTTTACTATTATTTTTACAAACCAAATAATTGGGGCGATCGCCCCTCTTTATATCTACGCTTGTGTCGGACTTTATATTATCGAATTTTCCTTGCTGGGGTGGTCAGGGATAAGTGTCTTTGCAAGCAACGAGCCCATCCACCCTGCTCAGAGATTGTCCTAGGGAAAATTGCACCCTCGCCCAAAATGATTGAGTAAATTATGAGTTATCAGACGGCTTGTCTTAACTCGCCAGGAACCATCACGGATATACCAATTTCAGGGAGTTATCCTCACTATTTGACTTCCACATCACCCAGTTTACTATAACCACATTGAAGTAGTGGTCCAACCATGATTAACTTCCAGTAATTAATTTTGGCCTACCGGAAATCACAAGAGCTCAACTCATTCCAATTATTAATCAGCTTTCTCTTAGAGAAACAAGCCACTCTGAAATGTGCATTTATTAAAATGTCAACACTTTATTCATGTTATATATCTCCGGGGCATGTAAAATAGACACATGACAGGTGACATTTTAGGTGTTATTTTTTTTTTTTAAAAACACAAGTATCTAATGGAATATATGTCTTGATTAATAATTAATTTAATTTAAATCATTGTTTTTTTTAATTTTTTGGGGCTCATCTAAATCCATATAAGAAATAACCAAATACACAGCTCTCTACCCCAAATAAATATCTCATTCAGCTCAGTATAACGTTTCGGCCTATGTGGCCATATTCAGATAATCCTTATTTTGTAGTCTTAAAATACTTTTCTAAACGAGGTTGACTTTTATTCCTCTTTCAGGGGGATTAATAATTGGGCCAGGAATTATAAAATAGAATGTTTCTCACTAAAGTTGGCCAAAATTCAAATCAAACAGATCCGGCAGTGCAAGGACTTGTTCGTGTTCCAAGGGACCTGCACATGATGCTAAGTTTTTAACCTTTCCACAATTAATAAAAAAATTTATAATGAAGTCGATTTTCTCTTAGTATACCTCAAGGCGAAAATAAATTGTCAAAAGAAAATGATGAAACTTATGACCAAATGTTCTAACATTTTATATTTCAATATTTTTTATGGACATTGGCCTAAAGTATTTCTGTAAATGACGACTAATATTCATGGCATGATGAAAAAAAGTAGATAATTTCCATTAAAATCGGCTCAAAAATAATATTTGTCATTTTTTGGTTATTTCATATAAATTAATTTCGAGTTTATTCTTCATACAAACGCAAGTTTCAAACTAAATGTACGTGAATGTTCAAAATCCTGAATTCAAATCAGAATGAGAATTAAAACATCGCGAAAACGATTTTGAAAATGACAGTCATGAGTGAGAGTTGCAAAAGTTTGGAATAATTAATTAACTTTTTTATGAGTTTATTTTTTATAATAATTAACCAGGGTTCTATTAAATAAAATGGTATTGAAAGAGATGTGTGAAATATTCCCTGATACATAGGTTATGTAAAGTCTCCCTTTGACGTTACATCATTCATTTACGACTTTTAAACCGGTTAACTGAAAGCTTACAACCTTACAATATACAACACCATTTGCTCTCCTCAAGCTTCATTTAGCAGATTTCCCGTGTGGTAAATAAAATATATTTATATATATATATATACACACACATATTTATGTCTCTGACGCTCTAATGCAGTCATTTCTGATTAGGGGTTACAGAAATGAATATGTAAACGTTCTACTCAAATGTAAAGACTAAATTCTTTGTCCAGTAGAAGTGGAGGTGTAGAGAGATGATAAAATCTTGAATATCACCGATATTACGTGACATGTCAAACAAGCATTCATGTTGTTGAAGTAATACGTATTCCTATTTCACATACAAATCTTAAGGTTGTTATAGGCTCCACAAATGCAAAAGAAATCTTTATTAGCGCTTATTATGTCCTAATTCCCATTAGGGAAGGAATAAATTATAATTTTTTTTTCTGCTAACTTTGCCAATGTTTATTTGTTCTGTTTAATAGAGAGCTTTGTTATTTCAAAAAGGCGACATCGCAAATTAAACAAAAGTTTAGTTTGGAATATGGTGCTTTTCATAAAAGAATGAAACATTTTTTTTTTTCATGATGCGCCTAAAGGACTGAAGATTACTCACTCACTGTTGCAACCTTC
>CM032233.1:113917500-113982500 GCA_019009955.1 Riptortus pedestris | reverse complement strand
TGAAGATGTGATAAATAGACCTTGAAACATGTAGGGCAGTATCAATAAAGTTTACTCGAAAAAGTTTTTTTTATTGGTGACCATTTCCAGGAAAATATGAAGAATAGAGTGATAGATATAAATACAATTTATTCATGGGTCAACGGGTCCCCTCAATCTATTATACGATTTTCATTAAAGTCTGTTCAATTACTGTCACGCAGGACTTGGGTAAACTAAACAAATTTCTCAATGGCTGGAATTCTGTTGATCTCATCTCACCAATATTAGTAAGAATTCTATGTAAGTAGAAACCGAAATTAGATCTGAGCAAAATACACAGAACTAGTACATTATTTAAGTTACGAATAAAAGGATTTATAGAGCAACAATTGTAGGTCATTAAATGTTTAACAAGATTAGTTCTATAATATTTTTCGATTCGACTCATAATTACGTAGATATCGTATATCCGATTTACCCCTTCTATACTTTTCCTTATCTGATTTCAGACTTAAAGAAATAAGATCTTTAATTTTCGATGAAATGGTTAAATACACTCAACCGCAAAAAAAAAAAAAAAAAAAAAAAAAAAAAAAAAAAAAAAAAAAAAAAAAACAAAACCCGGACACTTCATTTTTGTCGTATTAAAAGCTAATTTTCAGCAATTTTCTTTATGTGGGTATTCTAGTTATTACAGAGAATTTAGAGTCTAAGTCCATTGAACTAATCCCTTCAGGATTAGTAAACAATTAGATAAAACTCAGATTAGATTTATTTGTCGTGAAGTTGATCTATTCTAAACTGTAAGTAGTTTTTCGCACATTTAAACATCTTTAATTATTAACCAAGCATTTTCTTTAATTAATGTTTTATTTTTATTTCGGTCCAGAATAATGGGTCTTTCAAACTTAGATGGAAGGCCGGAGCTTACGTTACATTGCCGAAACGAAGTCTACCATTCACTGTAATAAAAATGAAGAATAATTTTTTTTTTTAAATGTGTTAATTTATCTTTTTATTTTTTTTTATATTGTATTTTTGTGTAAATAATCAATAAAAATTATTCACTTTTGGCAGATTTTGTTTAAATAACCTATAGAGTAACCAATTATTTTAATTATAAAGATTAATATACATATATATTAAGTATTTAACAAAATTATAAGACTAAATCTAAGTGTTCGGTTTTTTTTTGCGGTTGAGTGTGTATAACCGTTCATATAGTTATATGAAATAATAAGGTTTTAGTCTAAAGCGTACAAGGTTAAATGATTACGTCAGTCCAAAAATATTTGCACACAGTGGAGGTACAATGAAAACAATATTTGGTATTTAAGTTTGGAATGAGACATGTCATTATATATTGGCTTGTTGCTAATGTGACATGAGCAGAAATGGGGGTTTAATTAAGGCTGAAAAAAAAATCCAAATAACTCGCTTAAAATTTGAGATACGTTAAAAATGCATTTGTGTATGTATGCGTATTACAACTATTACAGAAACTTAAATATGCAATAAGACAGAGTTATCGCGAGCCTGGAAATGTAAATCATCGAGGTTATATCAACATTCTTTGATCTGACTTAATAACAAAGATATATCCTATTTACGGTTTATTCCCCGGTAAATCCTCCTTGTCTAATTTCAGCTATTAATGTCTTGGTGTTTAGTTTCACCGACACTTTTAAATATCGAGTTTGTTAACGATGAAACAAACATTTTGATTGCTAGAGATTTTACAGACAATCGATATATCTATCTGTCTGCCTGTCTCTCTCTCTCTCTCTCTCTCTCTCTCTCTCTCTATATATATATATATATATATATATATATATTGATGAATTTGAATATAACTCTTTTTTGTCACCTACGAAGTAGGATCGATGGATATTGGAAGTAATGTTTCATAAAGTGTCATAAGAGCAACCACGATTATCGATTTCTCTTAACCCCTTCAGACCCAACTCAAATATTTTGACTAAAAAAATTGTTTTTATGTTCTACATGTTTACAGAAACATGGGAAAAATAGAGAAAAAAATCCTAATTTCCTAATTGTAATTTTATTGACAATTTTAAATTGTGTCCAATATATTGGACATCGGGTCTCAACAGGCATATTTTATACAAATTATTCTACTGATAAGGATTTGGATAAATAAATAAAATACACTTTAGTAATATTTTTTTAATTGTTAATAAACAAATTTACATCATAGAAAGTTACAAATAATAAATATTGAACAAAATTTAACTTTGAAAGAATATAAAACAATTCCTTTCTTTTGTAATGCACAAGTGGCATTTGCATTTAACACAATAAAATTTAGTTTTTTTTTGTGCGATTTTGCATCTGAAATGCAACACTTGAGACCCGATGTCCAATATGTTGGACATCCATATTTATTAGAAAATACAATAACCAGGAAAAAAATAATTTTTTTTTCTTAACAAGCATGACTTCTAGAGGCTTCTGGCTACTTAAAAATAATTTTTTCACTTATATACATGCAAAATTAAATCTTTGAGATGTTTAGTTACTCATGGATTTAATGGGTGAAACAGCAATATCAAAAATTGGATGTTCAAAGCGCTAGAAATGCCACTACAACAGGTATAAACAAGAAAAAGGTTTCACAATTGGAAGCCTAAAATCATTATTAAAATTGATTTTTCTGCCAAAGAAGATCAATCCATGGAGATATAGCATTGAAATAGGCATGTCCAATATATTGGACAGTGGGTCTGAAGGGGTTAAGGGGGGATATTATTTGCTAAATTTATGATAAAGTATAATGATAATTATATTCGTAGTAATATAACTGCTACACTAAAATACTGCACAGTTCGACTAAACGTCTTACACACAGGGGCTGAGGTATCTAAGAAGATTCCCAGCTTAAATATTTTATTTAATAAAATGGTGCTGGTTAGGCTTGTACAAAAATCAATGTAAACAAAAAGAAATTGTTGCGTCATCATTTTTTTTTGGCTAATTCTATTCCATCTGATGAGATTGCCTTTTATAGCAATCTAGAAACCCCTTTTAAGACTATTCGCCACAATCGAGGAAGCCTAGTTAATTAGAGCTAGTTGACGGTTCTATTTGCTAACCTGATGCTGAGCGACGACTCGAGCACAGAGCACAAAACTTTAAAGATCAGGCTGCTAGAAGAGAAGTACTTTTTATTTGGCGACATCAAAAGGAAGTCTCAAAGGGGCCATGAGTGGGCTAAAGCTTCCCAGACGTTGAAGTAGCTTATTGCTCAGACGAATATTCTGACACCTCATCCAATTACTGAGGGCGAAGTTCTCCATTTCAATTGCACTAAACGAATTTGTGGTCATTTTATTCAGTAAGTACCTTCCACCTCGTTTCCCTTTACCTTTATAGTATCTAATTAGTTAAAACCCTGAACTATTTGTGACCTCCTAGACTAATGAAGTAATTTTAAAAATGGAGAGGGAATTGACTAAAATAATAACTCGTTACATTGCCAGGGCCTGCCGATATCCGACTTCCTTTTGGTGAGTACTTAAATATCTTCTTAAGTGGGTGCAGGGTTCAATTCTTCATCTTAGTCAGGCTCCTAAGCAAAGCAATCTCGAAATTAATCTGAACCATAGATGGTTTGTGACATAACAGCTTAAAGTGAAAATCTGATATGCAAGAGTAGGAATTAACAGAACGCTGAATACGTAGACATTTAAAGAGGTCTGATAGTATTCCAATTTCAGAAAAATGAATTTATTTATTCATACAGGAGCAGCCACTACTAGGAGATTTGGCTCAACATTTAACTACGTAAAACGAAAACAAAAAACTAAATCAAGAATTAAAAAAATAAACATTAAATACAATTAATAAAGACCACAAATAAACATTAGACTAGTAATAAAGATAGCTATTTAATAAAAACAATAATGTTATTCCTATATACTAATACATTTACATTATTTAAACTTGTTCAAAATTACATTAAATTTCTTACTATTTCAAAATAAAAAGGAGAGAAGTTAAATTTTGTAAAACAAATTCAATTCCTTAAGGTGATTTAGCATATTTTTTATATGTGGACTCTTGTCTGTAAGAAGTTCGTACATGTTATGTGGAGTCTCTAAGTATTCAATGCTCCTGCATTTAGTCAGTATGTGTTTAATGGTTTATGTCATGTTCTGCATTGCGGTCTTTCTGTTCTCGTCATGAGCTATGAGTGCGTTAAATGTGAGTGTCCCATCCTAAGTCTCGTTAGTACAACTTCATTTCGTCTATTGTCACGTTTGCTGGTTGGCCACTCGTTTATAAATGGCTATATTTCAGGGAGATAATTTTCTGCTGTTTTATGCCAAAATTTGAGAAAATAAATAAAATAATGATTGTAGATCTTTCTAAGATCAACATGTACAATCTTCATTATACAAGATTTTTTTATTCGTCGCATGATTTGGGAGACATTTACTATTTTTCATTTTAGCCGTTATCTAAACGGACATTAATTTTGTCTTCTTCTAGGTCGGATCGTGACTATATTTTCAAAAACTGAGCCATGTATGAATTTCAGGGGAAATTCACTTTAAGGGAAATTGCTAATAGCTTAATTAACGCAGAGCCAACCACTCAATCACAAGCCGGCACATACTAAACTCATTCACTGGCGGAAGAACTCGCCAGAAGAAGGACTGTGGAAATGTATGTGCCTTTGTTCAGAATGAAATAGGAAGCAGTGGCATCGTTGAAGTGGGTGGTTATTGAAGACTGTTGGACTATGGTTTTGAATCATTAGGCTAAGGTGATATTAGGCGAGTATGAGAAATTCCCTGTAAAAGGTGTAGATAAGATATGAGGGGTATAACAACAATAGCCTTATTTACACAGGGCCAATCACCAAATTAGAGGTTGCTACGGCACGCCCCTCCTCCTAACCACATCCACAGACAAACTAATCCTCTCTGGCTCCCACGACTTTAGCCAGCATCAGCCTCAATAATAACTCTTTGCTCCCAAAGGATTTTGTAATAGGCATGGCATTCAACATTCTTATGAGTGAATATCTTATTTTTACAGGTTACTACTAGATAAAGCGTAACCGTTGAAGTGAGGTACACTATTACCGTAAGACGTACTGTAAGATCTAGGACCAGGAACGTAATAACTTAAAATATCCAGCGATGAGAAAATCCAAACTTGTTGAAGTTTATATATATATCTATATATATATATATATATATATATATGTGTGTGTGTGTGTGTGTGTGTGTGTGTATACCTATATAGAATTCTACTGTACGTGTGTATGTCCTCCTAAACGGCTATACCGATTTGAATGAATTTTTTTGTATGCGTTTGAGTGACGCCCTGGATGGTTTAGATTCGCAAATCAGCCCGGCAGACGGAGCAGGAGTGGGGGTTGTAAGGGAGGTCTAAAATTAAAAATAGCGACATTTTGTTTCATATTGGTTTTTGGCAAATATGCTCAGGATAAAAGTTGTTCAGTTTGTTATTTAGAGTAACTTTCGTTATATTCACTTTTGACGTATAACAAAGTAAAAAAGAAATATACACTAAAAAATTAAATTGGGACACAACAGTTTTATTGGGCACTAACGATTGAACCGAACTTAACAAAACTCTATATGTAAATTAGCTTTAATTCTTCCATGATTATAAGCTATATTTCATTTTTTAGGTTCGAACGGGAGTGGGGTTTATAAGGAAGGCCTGAATAAAAAATTCGCGATATTTCATTTTCTATTTGTTTTAGGCAAACGTGCACATAACAAAAGTTGTTTTTTTTTGTTATTAAAAGTAGCTTTTGTTTTAAACATAATATTATTAAATTTAATAACCTAATCGCTTGAAATATCATGCAGGACAACGCCTGTCGGGTTTATATTAGTTAAGAAATTACCTCAATATCTATCTAGCTTGGCATATATTTATATTATTATTGCACATTTTATAGAACGAACAAAATCAATGATCGTCGTATAACGAAGTATTTGATGCTATCGGTTAAGATTATATCTCGAATTTGTTTGTTTGTTTCTACTATGCATTTCGTGATTTGAGCATCATTTACTGGATGTTTCACCATTCCTCATAATAAAAATTAAGTCGGTAGAAGACAGATATATTTGACCAAAATTGGTGGCTAACTTAATATTTTGGTTCTGGTAAAATATGATTCTTCCATATACATGTACATTTGCGTCAGCTAGAAAAATAACAAAGACTAGGGCGTTAATTACCAACGGGAGCTAAAGTTTTAAACAATTTGAGCACGGCTTTCAAAATCTCATTTCTATTTTTCTTTTATATCTTTCTAGTCTATTATGAGAAGCTGTATGATGTATGATATCAACTTAAATATGTAGATGCTGCAGATACCGTGCCAACTACGCATCATTTCCGCCTATCGCTCTGGGCATAAACCCAATCTCTCTACATGTGAGAGAAAGATGTGCCGTGAAGAGGAGCTTCTAAGTAAAGATCTTACGGAAAAGGTGAGGTAGCCGACTCCCACAAACACATGAAACCTTAGCTGCAAAAATAGACGGGACATCTTATAAATTTCGGTGTAATTTTTCCACCTAAATTTACTAGCAGCTCGGCACGAAGCGATGACACGCTCTGCCACTGCGTCCTCATATCCTTTTTGGTGATCAATTATCCATTGTGGTTTATTTCTTGCTTACTTCCTTCGAGATAAATCCTGCCAGCGACGGGAGCAGAGGATTTTCTACGCCTCACCCATTTGAGCTGGGCTCATGCCAAGCAGCTCTCAGCCCGGGATTAGTAATGTTATATGCTGCACTTTTCTAGATATTACCTACGAATCCAAATTCACTTTTTCACGGAATACTCTCACTTATTCTATTTATTAGTCTACTTTTAACCAACGATTGATCGATAATTCAATCTTATACTCTGTCAAGAGAAATATTATCTGATAATATACCATATAACGCCATTTATTCAAAAATTTAGTACGACAATTACTATTGTGTTACTGTTATTATTATTGAAAGGGAGAGACGATTAGAGAGAGAGATGATGAGAGAGAGAGTGACGATGAGAGAGATGATGATAGAGACATGATGAGAAAGACGATGAGAGAGAGATGATGAGATAAAGAGAGATGATTAGAGAGAGATGATGAGATATAGTGAGTTGGTGAGAGAGAGATGATGAGAGAGAGAGAGATAGTGATGTGGGAGAGATGATGAGAGAGAGAGAGAGAGAGAGAGAGAGATGAGAGAGATGATGAGAGAGAGAGAGATGATGAGAGAGAGAGAGAGAGAGAGAGAGAGAGAGAGAGGTTGAGAGAGAGAGAATGAGAGAGAGAGGTGGTGAGAGAGAGATGATGAGAGAGAGATGATGAGAGAGAGATGATGAGAGAGAGAGATGATGGGAGAGAGATGATGAGAGAGAGAGAGAGAGAGAGATGATGGGAGATAGATGATGAGAGAGATGATGAGAGAGAGATGATGAGAGAGAGATGATGAGAGAGAGATGATGAGAGAGAGATGATGAGAGAGAGATGATGAGAGAGAGAGATGATGAGAGAGAGAGAGAGAGAGAGGATGAGAGAGAGATGAAGAGAGAGAGGATGAGAGAGAGAGTGAGATAGAGAGATGGTGAGAGAGAGATGATGAGAGAGATGATGAGAGAGAGATGATGAGAGAGAGAGAGAGGAGAGATGAGATGAGAAGAGAGATGATGAGAGAGAGAGATGATGAGAGAGATTATGAGAGAGAGATGATGAGAGAGATGAGAGAGAGAGATGATGAGAGAGAGAGAGATGATGGGAGAGAGATGATGAGGGAGAGAGAGATGATGAGAGAGAGAGAGAGAGAGTGAGAGAGAGAGAGATGATGAGAGAGAGGGAGTGAGAGAGATGAGGGAGGAAGAGAGGTAGGGTAGGTAGGAGAGTAAGGGTAGATGGGGGGGGGGGTGAGAGAGACGTGAGAAGGGTAGGGGCCCTCGAGTGAAGGAGGCTAATCTCCACTCTTTTCAGGAGAGAGGGAGAGGGCCGATGCCCGGGACTAGCGGTGGCTGCTAGCAGGCCAGGTGACGCTCGAGCACCTCTCTAGCCCACGACAACCACTTACGACCAAATTACACAAAGTAAATCCTTCTCATCTCTCTTACTCCTTTTTCTAAACACTCAAACAAAAGAAATACTATCAAAGAAATACAATAGAACGTCTTGCTCTAATTATTCATTAAAGTCTCTATTCTAAGAGGAAAGAAAGTATTCTCGTCGTTTATCCTTGTTTTTCTCAAATCTTCCAACATTAATTACTCTCCCCAGGATGTGCCTTGGTGCTTAGACCTAGTTCATCAAAATCCTTCTTAAATCCATAAATATTGGCGTTGGACCTGCTTCCAAGCATTAGTTAACTTCCGAACCATTGCAAATGGAGGACATCATTAACGTCTGATCGATCAATCTTCTTTCATTATGTCTGCTATACGCTGTCGTAGGCCCAGGTTCCGTCTTCAGCGCATCATACAAACAGAAAAACAACCAACTAAGTATAAAAGTGACTACTTAATTTGCAATTTGGCTGAGTAAAACTACAATTTTAAAGAATTGTAGCTGTTTAGAGAATAGGATTTTTTAAAATTATTTTATGAATTTTTATAAGATTATAAATTGCCTTTCTGCATTTTTTCATTCTGAGATTTAGATTTTCGTTTTAGCAGATTTCCCTTCCGAGAAATCAGCTATTGAGGTTGTACTCATGACGGAATTTTCGAATTTTTTCTCCAAATGTCCATCGATCCTTCCTAGTAGATGACGAAAATGAGGTCCGTTCAAAACTATATATCTCTCTCTCTCTCTCTCTCTCTCTCTATATATATATATATATATATATATATATATATATATATATATATATATATATATATATATATTTGTCTGTTAACACTCTAGCGGTCGCAATTTTTTTTTATCGTTACCAAACTCGATATTTAATCGTTTTAAGTAAAAAGACAGATCAAGTTCGTTAATGGTTGAAATCGGACTGGAGGGCGGGGGGTTTCGAGGGGAGGATTTTCGAAAATTCGAAATATCTCCGTTACTGTACCTCGGATCGAAAAAGTGTACAGAATCAATCTTATTGCAAATTAAACGTACTATAAATATTGTTATATACATTTATTCACTATCTTCAATATTAACCGAGATATTTGCATTTTTATTAAATCTGGGTCGCTAACGGCTGGGTGACTATCCCGCCAAAAGCTAGTTCGGCCGTTTCCTTAACTGCTCAACTCTCGTGAAATTTCTCTATTGTAAAACTTCACGTGGGAAATCTGCTTAGTTTACGTAGCCCCTGCGTGGCGGACTTTTTGTTCCTTAGTATTTCTAAATATGGAGGCCTACGTCTCCGGAAAAGCTTGTGTTCCGGAAACACTGCTCTTCGAAGGAAAATGTAAAAGGGTGATTGATGTCTTTGTTCGCCAGAAATTATATTATTAATCGTGAGCCGGCAATACGTTTTACTCTAACAGCTATCCATATTCGCCAAACACTCGTCATTTTTTGCTAGTAACGACAAAAAAAATACATAATAAATTAAATGGTTTATCACGGATAATTTCTTTTGATCTTATACAGATTTGAAAAGTGGCGCATTTATAGATAAAGTTACGTCTAGAGAGCATCAGCTCCGCTGACATCACAAACATCAGCATTTATTTCCTTTATAATCCCTTCCATTTTTCCTCTCCTTATCATTTCCCCAATAGCTGTAGCCTGTTATTCTGCTCAATTTTAAGTTTTTAATTGTTATTATCAATAAAAGTGCTTTTTAAAAAGGCTTTCACGCATAATTTATACTGGACTTAAGTCAGGGTTTTACTAAATATAGAAACCAATCAAAAGGACTATTGAAAAAAAATATTCCTTGTAATGTGAACCATTCTTGTGAAAATGGGGTGCTTCAGTTTCCTGAGATCATCGCTCATCGCTATTCATTTAGTGGTCACGAAATAAAAATAAAACCTACTTGAACAGAGGGTGACCTGTGGATAACCTCCTTAGAAATGATTATAAAAGGAATGCAATTTTACATAAAATCTTCTTTTTTTACCAATACCTGTAGATCCATGATGCTTAATAAGGACTATAACTGTTCTTCTTTATTGTTGAATAAATGCTTCTATAAAGGGTTAATTTAAGACTTGAAATCTATTTATATTTATACTAAACTTTAATTGCAATGCTTATTCTGAATATTTTTCCTGTACTCGATCAGCTTCATTAGAATATAGTTGACATTCTCAAATTACTCTCAATAATAAATTGTTCTGCATCACCAATTTTTAGACTACATTGTTTTCTATATTTACTTTCCAAAAAAAAAACCATCTGGACTGGGACTGTGAGTTTTTAAGGCTTAATATATTTATTTGAGGTAAATAGTAGAAAATTAAATGAAAAAGAAATTATTACTCATTTAATACCATTTTAGAAAAGAGAAGTATTTTAAAGGAATTTGATTGGGACTAACCTAGAGAACTCAGTTCGTCCTTCTGTCTAAAAGAAGTTCGTTAAAACGTTCTTGACCTTTTCATTTGTTAATTAGTACACTATTGTTATAAAAGAACTTGATTAAAATTAGATTCTGTAGCATAATACTTTTGTTTGATTTTTGTATTTCATTTGTGTATAAACATTCCAAAACAAAGTCATGGAATGTTGTGACCCTTTATGTTTAGTGCATTCCCACTCAATACTTGGTCTACCTTTTTTTTCTTTTGAGAAATTATAAAACTCTGTGAAGAAAACACAGCCTATACATACCATTATTACTATTATAAAGCACAGAAAGAAATTGAATATTCTAAAGCACTAAAATCTTTTCTTTTCTTTTTTCAGGTCTGATTTGTGTAATTTATGTAACATATATTTTGCACATTGCATGGGAAGGCGTATGTTTCAAGGCTCCTCGTAAACAGCAAAAAGTGAGTTCGTTCCCCCACATATTTACTTTTTTTTTCAGCTAAGCTCACAAATAAATTACTGAGCCCCGTCCTAAGAGAATGCTGCCTGTAGACTAGTAGGCAGTCTGTTCAAATAAGCTTGCTTTAATTGCATATGAGGGATATTAGAAATTTAACATATTTTTTAAAATTTTATTAGTGATCAGGTAATTTATAATGCTAATAAAATATAGGAATTGATACATAAAGGCAATTGGTCTACAGCATAAAGGCACATATTATCTATAAACCGTTGATTCATGCTCTCCTCACGTTTTACTTCAGTTTGAAGCCTCTTCAGGAGAAAAAAAAAACCTTAAACAAACAGTCACGAACAAAGAATAGGATTCTCCGCTCGTGGGGTCTAAATCATTTTAGAGATGCTGTCTGACAAATAAACAATAAAAAGCATAAATCTGCTTATAATCCGTCTTTACGGTAACCAAAGTAAATTAGAAAAATGAAAATTTAATTTAATAATAAAATTAAAATTAACACAGTTACTTTTATAATTGTTTAAAAACAAATATTTTACTTGTACTTACATTATATTTGTCAAAATTTTTTTAATTAATCAATTTATTGCGTGTGTATAGAATCGGCTAATATTCATTCCTTTATTCGTTTGCACTGAACTAATTTTTAACCTGTCTCATTTGTTCAAGAGTATTTAAGTTTTTTCCGACCCGGCAGTCGCGTCAAAGTGAATTGAAATACGACATGGGTGTGAATAAAAGTTTCAAGAAGATATTATATCTTCATTCACCAATTGTTTTTCACAATATTTATTCATATTTGAAAGAGACTCGACCATGAAGTTAGAATAGTCAACATAATTATATCAATTCATATTTGAATTGCAAACGCAAAAATCAATATATCCTACTCTTCTAAAATTTTGATTTGAACTATATAGGATTAGTATTAATATGATTTGGGCAATCAACAACTAGATAATTATGCCCTTTATCTATATATATATATATATATATATATATATATATATATATATATATAAAATTGTAACCTCTGTCTGTACATTGATTTTTTTCTCAAAATTTCACGATAACTTTTCGTTTCACATGTCATAGACACCATAACTGCATTTTGTTTCTTTCGTGTATGTTTGTTTGTTTGTTTGTTACCTTTTCACGCATAAACGGCTGAACCGAATTTTATGAAACTTGGTATATATATTACTACTGACCCAACTTAGACTTTAGGCTATATTAAAATTCTCTGGGATGAACAGGAGTGGGGGTTATAAGGGAGGCCTGAAATTAAAAATAGTGATATTTCGTTTCCTATTGGGGTTTCGGCAAATATGCACATAAAAGTTGTTTATTTTGTTATTTAGAGAAATATGCTCAACAATTCTTTTCAATATGAACTACCAGGTACCTCACCTGGAAAAATTAATTCAAATTATAATATTTTGTCCTTAATAACTTAAATCTATGCTGAATGTACAGGAAACGGGAAATATGACAATATCGAGGACAGTGAAGTCTTACATAAAAAATTAATTTTATTATTGTCAAATCCACAGAAACGATGGGTATTAACCCTAAACACTGCGAAGGGTAAATGTTAAAATATTGTGCAAAGTAAAGCCCTGCCAAAAGAATACCATCAACATCCAGCCGCAAATGAATTCCCGGGCGAGGCCGGGTATCTGAGCTAGTAGTAGTATAATGCTGTTTACAAGTCCCTGTTTTACTCTATGTCTTAAATAATATCAACTAATATATTGTAAATACCGCTCTTTGTCATATCCTAAGGGTATTAAATTTACTAATTTTCTATGCAATTATTTCTTAACTAAATCTATAAATACATTTTTATTTATTTATACTTACTTAAAGATGTGTCCTAGTAGCACGAGTTACGTTCTACCTATTTACACTTCTTACTACTGGCTTAATATTTTTAACTGCCTTTACATATGGCCAATAATTAATAATTATTGTAAATTTGTTTAATACTGGCAATATACTTACTTATCCTATATAATAATAGTATATGCACTTTATTCCTTATATATTATATTACATAAACATATATTTTCTCCCTTACAAGTATGTACATATTTTCAACTGGCATTATAATTAGCTAATATTACAATTAAATGACTTTCGCTTTAAATGTATAAACTTTTTTCTGTTTTTTTTTTTAATTATATAATAATAATCCGAAGAAATTTGAAGTATAAAATTTAAGTTATTCACAATTTCAATTCTTACTTGGAGTAAGTTGAGAGATGTCATTTGTTAAATGGATGCCAAGAGAACTTCATTTTATGTACATTTACAAAGCTTGCGGTAAGGGGAGAAGTTTACCACCTTACCTAAATATTGGCTTGTCTGTGCTTGTTTTCCGGCCATGCTTGCTGGCGAAATGAAAACATGATAATCACTCCACCTCCCCCTAGTGTTCACATCTTACATTTCCCTTCTTTATTACAGAGATTAAAACTTTTATTTAGACTATGAAATTAAATATTGCTGTATGTCTGTGTGTCTATATATATAATTGTAACCTCTGTCTGTACATTGATTTTTTTCGCGATATTTCACTATAACTTTTCATTTCACATGTCATAGGCACCATAACCACATTTTGTTTCTTTTGTGTCTGTTTGTTTGTTACCTTTTCACGCATAAACGGCTGAACCGAATTTTATGAAACTTGGTATGTACCTATATTACTACTAACCCAACTTAGACTTTAGGCTATGTTAATATTCTCTGAGACGAACAAGAGTGAGGGTTATAAGGGAGGCTTGAAATTAAAAATAGCGATATTTCGTTTCCTATTGCATTTTCGGCAATTATGCACATAACAAAAGTTGTTTATTTTGTTATTTGGAGTAACTTTTGTTATATACACTTTTGTCTTATACCTAAGTATAAATGAGTTATACGTTAAAAACTACTGTGGAAGTCAACAATTTTATTTGGCTCAAACAACTCAACTGAACTAAACCAAACTAGGTATGTGAATTAGCACTAACGCCTTCCTTATAATAAGCCATACTAACATTTCTAGGGACGGGCAGGAGTGGGGGTTATAAGGGAGGCCTGAAATTAAAAATAGTGATATTTCGTTGTCTATTTGTTTTTCGACAAACGTGCACATAACAAAAGTTGTTAATTTTTTTATTTAGAGAAATTCGCTCAACAATTCTTTTCGATATAATCTACCAGGTACCTCACCTGGAAAAATTAATTCAAATGTATGTTAATATTTTGTCCTTAATAATTCAAATCTATGCATAATGTACAGGAAACGGAAAATATGACAACATGGAGGACAGTGAAGCCTTACATAAAAAATTATTTTTATTATTAACAAATCCACAGAAACTACGGGTATTAACCCTAAACACTGGGACGGGTAAATGTCAAAATATTGTGCAAAGTAAAGCCTTGCCAAAAAAATACCATCACCATTCAGCCTCAAATGAATTCCCGAGCGAGGCCGGGTATCTGAGCTAGTATATATATATATATATATATATATATATATATATATATATATATATATATATAGGTTTAACTCAAAATAAATTATTTCAACACTTCTGATGTCTTCCCAACGGCTTCATCTACACAAAACTAAAAAGGTGCATAATTTTAAAGTTACTGTTTATTTACACTAAGAAATCTTAAATAACCTGACAAATGGTTTCTTTTTATTTCACGTCAAAAATACTCTTTATTCTCGGCATACAGCCAACGATTCCAACTTATTCAAATAAATTAGCCAAAAAAAAAGTCCGTCACGCAGGGGCTGCGTAAACTAAGCAGATTTCCCTCGTGATGTTTTGCAATAGATACATCTACATACTGCTTACACTTTACGCCACCGTGAATAGTAAGTGAATAAATACAAACGGTAATGAGAAATCTTTCAGTCAATTTTAATAATCTCCCAACGGAAGGGTCTGAATTGTAAACAAACAGGTCTGCCAACCTCTGAGATCTGAACAGATAGATAAAAATATTCTTCAGAGGAAAGAAAAACCATTACTGAAATATATCTGATTATAACATATTAATTTTATTGACATAATATTTACTACATCTAGCACTGTAATTTATAATGAATCAGAATAATGTTTGACTCAATCACTCAAATTTTACTAGCCGAGGAACTAATGATGGGGGGGGGTGGAGGGGTCGACAGAACCTATTTGCACGTATCTCGTATAATAAAGGTCTCTTGAAATTAATATTGGACATTTATCTTCAAATAAAGTGGTTTATTATATAACAGAATATTGTTTATGTGACTTGAGTAGAAGTGGGAATTTGCTGAAGACTGAAAAATGCAAATACTTCAGTTAATATTGAAAACAGAGAAAAACGTATTGAATAATATTTATAGTATATTTAATTTTCAATAAGATTGATCTTATACAAGTTTTCGATCCGACGTATAGTAAGGGAGATATTCCGGATTTTCAAAATTTTACCCCTTTATACCACCCACCCCCCTACTCCGATTTTAGCCGTTAACGAACTTTACCTTTAGTTTTGCATGAAACGCTTATGCATCGAGATTGGTAATGATAAAACAATAATTTCGACGACTAGAGTGGTAACAGACACCCACACATGCGCGCGCTCACGCACACATATATTTCATTTTCGTCATCCTCCTAGGTAGGATCGATGGACATTTGAAGATATTTTTCGAAAATAGCGTCATGAATACATCCTCAATAGCTGATTTTCCTTACGGGAAATATGCTAAAAATAAGCACGTTATTGCAATATATGCTTATTAAACCTAGCAGATTGTAGGTTGAACAAAACTATAACTGTTATCAACAATGCAAAACGTTTACTACATATTTCCTCACATGCATTAATTAGTTGTATATTATATTAACATAATATGACTAATGATAATATATTAATTAAGTTAATTACCTAAAAGTAAGTTTTTATTAACTAAAACTTTTGTGTATGTCTTTTTTTTTTAATGAATACATGCAGACAAGTTGTGTAATCATTAAGATTTTATGTTCTTATATAGAAAATGTATCTTTTCCATACCAAATTAAATAACTATGCGTTTCATTCGACACTGAGAAAAGAGAAGAGAAATACAGAACTACTGCGTGGGAAATCTGCTTAGTTTACGCAGCCCCTGCGTAACGGACTTCTTAAACGTCAATGGAGGTCGCAGGGCGAAAGGACTCCAGACTTTGAAAAAATGATGCTTTAATAATGAGCTTTTCAGGGAACTCACTTCTTGCCGTATGCCGACGTAGATAAAAATCAACTGGACTTGGCCGGTCACAAGTGAATCTTCCTTGACGAGTAGACACCCACAGTGACACATATATCGTATAAATGTTCTTCATTACCCTTGCATAAAAAAAAATTACACTAACTAATGATGCAGCTATTATACATGCACTTGTTAGGCCAAACAAACGGAAATGTGTACAGGCATACCGATTTAATTAACAAGAAATTCAAATGACAAGACGAAATATAACTTCATCGTTTTACTGGTGATTTCAATTGATAAAAGGGTTAAATAGAGAAAAAAAGATCATCATATACTTGATTAAATTATTATATCTCTTTAAGATCTTGTGGCAAGATTCACTTAAATAAAAATACTTCTTTCAACTTCATTTATTTCCTCTCCAGGTATTTTATTAATTTATTTTTACTTATTCCTATCTTGTACCACTTAATGGAGTATGAGACACGGG
The DNA here is from genome assembly GCA_019009955.1 of Riptortus pedestris. Lineage (NCBI taxonomy): Eukaryota > Metazoa > Arthropoda > Insecta > Hemiptera > Alydidae > Riptortus > Riptortus pedestris. Next base: position 113,965,789 of record CM032233.1, on the reverse strand, counting down.
TTCGAATCTCGTTATTTGTGGAATTAATTAAATTATCAATCGAATTTTCTGACTGACTATTCCATTCCGAACCTCAAAAAGTCCGTTGCGCGGGGGGAGCGTAAACTAATCAGATTTCCCAAATGTTGGAACGACTCACTATTGATCTCATCTCAGCATATATTCTCCACTTTCAAAAACTTCGGTGAGTAGAAGTGTGATCACAATAACTATTTGCGTGTATCTCACATAAATAAAAGGGGCTGGCGCAAGCTAGTCTAGGTTAATATTGAAGATTGAGAAAACATGTATATTGGTTTTATACAATTTTTTGAACCAACGTATAATAACGATATTTCGAATTTTCAAAATTTCTCCCCTCTAAACCCCTCCCCATTCACGATTTCAGCCAGTAACAAACTTGATCTTCAGTTTTACAAAAAAACGCTCTTATATCGAGTTTGGTAACGATCAAGCAAAAATTAAAAAACCAGAGCGGAAACAGACATATATGTGTGTGTGTGTGTGTGTGTCTATATATATATATATATATATATATATAAACGGACCTCATTTTCGTCATCTACTAGGTAGGATGGATGGGCATTTGAGGAAATGTTTAAAAAATAACGTCCTGCTCAAAAGCTGATTTCCCTAAAGGAAGTTCTGCTGAAACAATATAGTGCTTCACTTTTACAATCAAATGCACAGGTTGCCTGCTATTGCAAAGCTGGCGTGGCAAACAAGTATATGTACTATTCATGGATGGTACTTGTAGGTGGAAGTAATTACACTACTAGCATGCTTAGAAAAAAAGTATCCTACAACGAATGACACCTTTGCGACGACAGAAATGTCTGTACTCATTAAATATATTATTATCTATTAAGCTATTGCAATTTATATACTCATGAAAATTTCTTGTTAAGAATTAAAAAAAAAAACTAGTTAAAATATCATATTTTTGAAAATTTTTCATTAGAAGTAGTGGACAACAATGGCCCACATGCATTAATAATATCAAATTTATATCTATAAACTACCATGAAATTAACTTAGCAGAATCAACGGAATAAATTTCGTCCAATGATCGGATAAGGATTTCTTATCCTTCTTTTTGTATTTTTCTGTCTCGTCCACATTCACAAAAACAGTTAGACACATACGAGTACACCGAAGGGTTCCCCGATGGAAGAAAACAAATATTTCTGTTATACAACCGACTTAAATTTAAAATAAATAACTATTATTGATTATTAATCTCTCTTAATCTAGTTTGATATTCATTTTCATTATGTTCGCGCTCTGGAATTGATGTAGTAAAGAGTTGCTTTTGGTTTTGAGTAATTAAGTTGAAGTTGGGCGTCTGATCAAATCCTTGCAGCCGATCCTCTAATATTCTGCTTCTTAAAGAATGATAATTTAGTCATTTTTCTCAGAAATTTCTGTTTTACGTCAGTACAGTTTTTTTTTATAATCCGAATTTAAAAATAAATGTGAAAAACTCGAATTTCATTCGTTCTTTTATACAATACTTCATATTTATTTAACTGAGATATTCTTTGGGTCTTTTGAACTTTCCTTGTGGGCGCATTTGCTGGGTAATTTTCTCTTTTTCAATACATTGTAATTGTCAAGCAATGGCATTGCTCCTTTTAAGTGGGAAAGTAAAAGATGTTTAGCTAAATTACTGTATTCAGTAAATTGCCGGTGTAAAGACGATTCTGGAAAAGTAGTAAGGTTGTGAAAATTTTACATTGGATATACGGGTAGTAGTCCACAAATGCTCATATGTTTTAATAATGAATGAATGAATATGTTTATAGCTTTTAAAATTATACAATTTTATAACAAGGGCTCAGCCGTTGGCATATTTTTATGATAGCATTTTTTTAAACATAAGCAGAGAATTAATTTTACAATACTGTGTTATAATTAATAAAGAGAATAAAAAAAAGTAAAACATATACTTCACTTTAATAATTATATTATATCAATTTTTTTTTTGTTTCTGAGGGAAAGATTTTTAAGTAGGAAAGTATGTATGCTATTTATCTTATTCGCTTCCATGTTGTCCAAAATATTGCCCATGGAGATTATGTCTTATTGCTTCGAAATGTTTAGGATTTTCATGAGATTGTATTTTTTTTCTTCTCGGGGAATTCATGAATGAAGTAAGTGAGTCTTGTCCATATTCGCATAGGGGCATGACTTTTCTCGGTTAAATATGTAAAATTTCTTCCCAACTTGCAATCTTTGATTCTTAGTACCTATTAAACGGACTTTAACAATAAACTTATCGTTATAAAATTACATTTTTAGGTTTAAGCAGTCCTTGCCTCTGCTAAGAGAGATAATTCTCCTGAAGTACTGGCTATAGGCTAGGTTTATAACTCATTCAATATCTAAAGGAATTTAGTGGTTTTTGAAAGCCTCTAAATAATTCTTTATTTTTTCTTTAATATTTTCTACCTTTTCTAATTCTATTAATTTTCTCCTAGGGGTGTAAAGTACTCTTCTAGTTCATCCACCCAGTTAAATGGCATTGAATAATTGACAGATAGTTCCTTTAGGTGCATGTAGGACAGTCCGAGTTTGCCGACTTCTCTTGTAGAGCCTTCCACCAATTCAACATCCTCTTGAAAATTTTCATTCGGGGGTGTGTTTGGTTAAATTCTATTCTAAAAAAAACATTAGGAGTAGTTTTTAGGAAGACACATAAACCATTTAAAGTGGTTTAGTTGAACTTTTTTAATCACATAGCGTAAGCGGAACCCCATATTTCAGATACATACAAGAATACACTTTCATCAAGTGCATGAAACAACATATATTTGGTTTCCAAGGCTTCAGCTTGAGTACTTCTAATATACATAAAATGGCAGCATTCATATGTGTTAATAATATCAAATATATATCAATACATTATCGTGAAATTAACAAAGCAGAATCAAGGGAATAACGCTCCCCCAATTCTTGGACAAGGATCGCTTATGCTACTCTTTGTATGTTCCTCTCACGTCCATTTTTCCAAAAATACATTCACACACACACACACACACACACACACACACACAGAGGGTTTGCCTGCTAGATAAAAAAAGGTTATAACTTCAAAATTCATAGCAGCTAAACCAAATACAAATATTATAGATTGAGTCAAGATCCAGACATTTTTTTGTTCTTGGAATGAGTGTTGCTTAGATAATTCTTGAGGTTTTTGTATAAAACAAATTTGTAATCATTGTTGGAGTAGCTGTGGAATTTCAAAGTATCCATTACAGCGTGCGTATGGTCTCATAAAAAGAATGTGTGGATGCACACGGTAAATCTGTTGGTTCTATTGATCTTGTTTGAACGCACTACATATCCCCCTTCCTCCCCCCAGTCGGTGCTGTATGGTTGTGCGCTTGTGCTCACCCCTCCACTCACCCCCTCCCTCCCTTGGGGCGAGCTTCCACGCACGCACATTTTCCCGATAGCCCCAGCCTTTTATACGACCGCCCTTCTCACTACGGAGGACTATAGGAGATTTCCAATAGCTGCGGTTCCCTTCGTTAAAATCTAAATACAGTTCACCTTCCGAATAGAAACCCATGGATAATTCGAACGGAAAATATTCCATGCGCTATGTTCTCTTTTAAACTAACATTTAATATTCAAATACTTGTACTCAATGATGGAAGAATGGTTTTACAAATTTTCAGGATTATACAAACAATGCGCCAGGGAGCCGCCCAACTTCGATGCCAACTACGTTGCGTTCTTTAGCAACACTAAAAAGAACCGTAATCCAACAATATGCTATTTGATCCAGTCTGAAAACAGAAATTGTAAAATAAGTACAAGAAAGAGCTTAAAGAAAATTAATTGACGGGGAAATTGAACGTGGAGAATTAGATAATCCTATATGTATTCAATATTAGAGTGTATCATAGTGGGTTTCGTTCTCCAACGAATTCGTTATACAGAACTCGTGTCGGATGGGAAAATATGATGTCCATTTACAGAAGAATTAAGTCCTTCACGCAGAACTGACTGAATTATACACTTGATATTTATTATTTGGTCAGTCTTTTTCTAATTCTTGAGGCAATCGCTTGTCTACTGCAGCTTTTATCTTCTGGGTGTGTCTAAAGCATATGTGGACAACCATGTGCCCACTTTAAGGTTTGATCCGTCCCTCGAGACATTAAGAAAAACTGAATTAAACAAATATATTACACTATTTACTTCAAATTTGGAAGATAAGAAGAGATTTGTGCGTTTGGCAGTACTTATAAATGCAAACAATTTTTTTCATTGATGAAAGTTAATAAATCAGAACACCGTACAAGGCTGACTGATGATAATTTGGAAAATTCTTTTCGTCTTTCTATCAGTGGAATTAATCCAAACATCGATGGATTAGTTTCCCAAATTCAAGCTCGTTGTCGCTATTTAACTTTCGTTGTTTGTAATAATTCCAAATTTTACGATTCAATTATAATGTTGTACCTATTTTTTTTCATTTTATTTTGTTATTTTAATAAATTGTATTATAATTACATTGTCATTATAATTTCATGTCTGATATTTATGGTTAAAAATTATGATCACTACTTTAAAATGCACTACTTTTAAAAGCGGCCCGGGAACGTATTTGCGAAATAAAGTTTGGCCCGCAACATATCAAAGGTTACCCATACCTGGTCTAGAGTATAGAGTATCATTCAAGGGATTTAGGCGCCCGGGGAGGAGTGAATGGAATTTCTGTTAAACGGTTTTGGTGTGAGGTTGGGCAAAAGGAAAGTTTGGGCAAAGAAACGTTGTCGTGGGACACGTTGGATAGATTGAAGAGTGCGTTGGTAATTTTGTAGGAGGATATTGGATTGCATTGTCTGCATTCTATAGTAATTGGAGTGCTTTGAGGAACCCCTCATATATTATTTCAGAATATAGGTATGGGAAAATTCAAAATCCGTCGCGCAGGGGGTGAGGATAATTAAGTAGATTTCCCACGTATTTGCATTTATCTCAAAACGTAAAAGTTCAATAAGAGCCATATTTGGTATTTAGGCTTCAGATAAAGTGCTTCATAATATAACAGCTTTGCTTTAATATGACATGAGTTAAGAGTTCGTTTACTGAAGAAAAAAAACGCAAAATATTCAAATATCTTGGTTAATATTCATCATAGAGAGAATATGTATGTAATAACGTTTTAGAAATTACATTTGCAATAAGATTGGTTCTATACAGTTTTTCGATCCGAAGTATAATAGTGGAGATATTTCGAATTTTCAAAATTCTCCACCTCTAAACCCTCCCTTCTACTTGCCAGATTTTACCCGGTAACCAACTTGATTTTCACTTTTACATGAAACGTTTAAATATCGTTTGCTAACGATTAGACCTCAATCAATCAAATTTTAGTAATCCAAGAACTTAAGACAGGGGGGAGGGTCACGGAGTCACTAGAACCAGAAAAGGTATCTTGAAAACATTATTTGGTATTAGAGCTCCGAATAAAGTAGTTTGTTATATAACATACTATTGTTTATGTAACATGACTAGAAGTGGGGGTTTGCTGTAGGCTGAAAAATGCAAATATTTCGGTTAATATTCAAGATAAAGAATAAATTTAATCAAATTTGCATTTAAATTGCAATAAGATTGATTCTATGCACTTTTTTCGATTCGACGTATAGTAACGGAAATATTTCAAATTTTCAAAAATCCCACCTATTAACCCCCCCCCCCCCCTTATCCGATTTTAGCCGTTAGCGAACTTGATCTTATATTTACATAAAACGATCAAATATCGAGTTTGGTAACGATCAGACAAAAATTGTTAAATTAACAAAAAATTGTTATCTCCAGGGTAGGATCGATGGACATTTGAAGACATTTATTGAAAATCCCATCATGATACAACTTCAATAGCGGATTTCCCCTAAGGGATATCTGTTAAGACATATATCAGATCATATTTCATTCGAGGGGGTTTTATTTTAAATATGACTGATTAGTCATGGTCAAGATGCCGATAGTGATCCTGTTCTAAGTGACATTCCAAGTTGCTATTCTTTTCTTACCTAATCTAATACATTTTCAAATAAACTCTATTATTTCTTCTGGCCATCGGTAGCTGGCTGTTGGGTAGAAGCCATATGTTTTGTTTCACCAAAATGGAAATATCTTAATAAGTAATTTGTTAGTAGGAAGTGCTAATGATAGGTAAGCTAGGTGGAAGTGTGAGGGGTGGCCGGCGGCTAGGGCTAACTGATTTATATGGGATCGAGCAGAGTCTATTATAAATGGCCATTGTTGAAATGTGGCTAGCCGGTGGCCGCCCGGAAAGAAGTTGCCCTTATTAAGAGAAGTTTGTCGCCCTCAGGCCACATGATTACTGAGAAAGCTCCCCCGACTCCTTTGTCCTGTCTTTAGTCTGATTTATTCCACCACCTCCTTATTGTTTCCTTTCCAATAACTGAACTTTTAATAATATCCTTCACCTTCTCTCGAAAATAAAACGGAAAATGAAAGTGTCTATATGTTCTTTACTACAGAATGACTTCTGGGGGCTAAGGTGAAAATCTGTTAAGACATAAATAAATACAAACAAGCATTATAAACCTGTTTAATTTCGCCTTTTTTTCCTCTGCATTTTATCAGATTTCCCTATATCAGCAGGGAAATCACCTATTAAGGTTGTACTCCTGATGATTTTTCCAAAAAAAAATTTCTTCAAATGTCCATCGATCATAGCTAGGAGAAGAAAATGAGATCCGTTCAAAATTTGATATATATGAAATGTATGGGGAGGGGGGGGTGGAGTAGGAAATTTCGAAAATTCTACATATGTCCGTTACTATACGTCGGATCGAAGAATTTAAAGAACCAATTTTATTGAAAATTGAAAGATCTATAAATGTAGTTCTATACATATTTTCTGTATCACGAATACTAAACGAGATATTGGGATTTTATTGTTTTCGGCTTTCAGTAAACTCATACTCAAGTCATATTAGTAATAAGCTGATATATCATGAACCTTTTCATAACGAACTGTAAATACTGTTTTCATTGAACTTTTACTTCCTGAGATATATGCAAATACGTTGTGTTGATCCCCCCTGCCCTTCTTTTGTTCTTGAATTACTAAAACTAGAGTGATTGAAATAAAAATTATTCTTATTCATTATAAATTACAGTACTAGATATATTAAATAGTTTTCAATAAAATGAATATGTTATATTCAGATATATTTTATTAATTGTTTTTCTTTCCGCTGAGCAGTTGGCAGACATTTTTGTTTATATTTGAGACGCTACCCGCCGGCAGGGGAAATATTTCTTATTACCGTTTGTATTTATTCACTCAATATTCACGGTGGTGTGTTAGCAGTATGTAGGTTTATCTATTATTAATCTTCACGAGGGAAATCTGCTTAGTTTACGCAGCCCCTGCGTGACCGATATTCTACAATATGTTTAGTTTTTTGTGCACCATTTACAGGTTGTTTGACACCTTTGTGTGTGTGTGTTTGCTATCAGTGACTCATGACAGGGCCACATCCTGGGGCGTTGCAAATAAGGGGCAAAGGAGAGGCTCGAACAGAAAAGTTTCTGAAATGAATGGATGAAAGATGAAGGAGCGAGGGGAAGGATCAGAGCGGCGGACAGACTTCAAAGGGCAGTTCTCCTCGAGACAGCTTGTCCTATAGTTTTAGGTGTCTAACCCGACCAAGTCACATCCACGACGCACCTTTTAGAACAGCCATCATTTCTCGTGCTAGAGATAACATGGGCTTTTATGTTTCATCCACCGATTTGGAAAAGGATGTTAGACCTCCTTGATGGGAGTTTGTAAACTAAACAGGAATCAAACACAGGTATGCAGTCTACTTAACATTCTGTTTTAGCAGATTTCCCTCAGCTATTGGGGTAGTTCTCGTGACGCGATTTTCGAAAAATGTCTTCAAATGTGCATCGAACCTACGCAGGAGATAACGAAAATGAGGTCCGTTCAAAATTATGTATATATATATATATATATATATATATATATATATATATATATGTGTGTGTGTGTGTGTGTGTGTGTGTGTGTGTGTGAGTGTGTCTGTTAATGCTCTAGCGGTCATAATTTTTAGTTTGATCGTTATCAAACTCGATATTTAATTGTTTTATGCAAAAAAAAAAAGATCAAGTTCGTTAATGGCTAGTGGGAGGGGTTAAGAGGGGGAGTTTCGAAAATTCGAAATATCTTCGTTACTATACGTCGGATCGAAAACTTTTATAGAACTAATCATATTGAAAATTAAATTTACTATAAATACTGTTATATACATTTATTCTCTATCTTGAATATTAACCGAGATATTTTCATTTTTATTAAGGATGCGCGGGATGAGATCGGCTGATGTCGGGTCTCTTCGTAAGTATCCCCCGAAAGCTAGTTCGGCCGTTTCCGTAACTTATACTACTTTTACTAGTATGCAGATTTCTCTATTGTAAAACTTCACGTGTGAAATCTGCTAAGTTTACGCAGCCCCTACGTGACGGACTTTTATATTTCTCAACTACTAATGGAGACAATGGCCCCGAGATCTTCTACAGAAGTTAAGTGAAGCGGTATCCCATTCCTCCATACCTCTTGACTTCCTTGCTAGGCAAGGGGAAGCTCCTCTCATTGTGGTGAAGGGGTGTAGCTTCTGTCGAGAGTGGTGGAGGACGATTATGCAGTGTCATATTACCAAATGCATTTAAATTCAGAATGTAATTTTCTTAATAAATTAAAATAAAAAAAAAAAACTATTAGTAATAATCCTATGTAAAAAATACTAAAACCTAAGCTAGACACGATATGATAAGTAACATTGTAGATTATCTGGGAGTGGTGAAGGGGTCTAATAATAGCTCAAAATGAAAACTAAAATACCAGTAACCAGAATAGAATAGAATATATATTTATTTATTAAAGATTTACATCTTGTACAAATTAAATAAAAAAATAACAATTCTGTCTATTTAAATAAATAATTAAATCCAAGTTCTTGAGATCAGCAATAATATGACAATAAAGAAAAACAAAAAAAAAACATTATAGTGTAAATAGTAAAATATAGTACATAAAAGATAACTAGACTAAATACCAGTAACCATTAATACTACCACTATAACTAAATACCAGCAACCATTAATACTTAATGGCTGAAACTTGTTGAATTTTAATTTTATTTTTCAATTATAAATTTGCACACAAAAAAGTGCACAAAGTTTAAATGATTTTTATTTAGGATAACAACAATATACAATTATAAATTCAAGGTACACACTCTGATAACAAAGTTAATTAATTAGGACCCGTTTAAAGACTGTCATTGCTAATGCTACCGTTCAAAAGTCACAAATTGCACAAAATGAAATAACATATATGTGATATATATATATATATATATATATATATATATATATATATATATATATATATATATATATATAATTGTGAACGGGCCTCATTTTCGTTATCTCCTGGGTAGGATCGATGGACATTTGAAGAAAAATTTTGAAAATCGCGTCATGAGTACAACCTCAATAGCTGATTTCCCTTAAGGGCAATCTGCTTTAAAGGGGATTTTATCTGAGAGAATAGGCTCGATCATTAGTGTGTTAGTTTCAATTCAATTTAGGTTCATTAAAATATTCATCTTGTTCTGATTGAAGAGTAACTAAAGCGTACATGGTGAGTGTGTGCTAGAGGGTGTGGGCTGGCTGTGGCTGGAGCTCTGGGCTAGGGTAGATTGCGGCTGTTACGGCTAATTTAACACCAAGTGCAGAGGGGAGGTCAGCTAGATGCCCTCTGTCGCTGGGAGCTACTACAGCCATATATTACCCCTTGGACACCCGGACACTTCGACCCCCCCCCCACCCCATCTAGTCGGACCTACTCTTTCACATCAACGCAGGCCCTTCCCTTGTTCTGTCCAACAACATAAACATCCACTCCCAACATCCGTCTTCTAGTACAATCTGTCAAACGCTCCACAAATTTGCTAATGCTCCCGTTTAAAGGCTGTCACTAGCTATAGCTGGTATTTTCAGAAGTTACTTATAAACTACTTGACCTATTCATGTTCAAGGTCAATTATCCTGAGGAGAGTAAACAATGTATGTTTCCAGTACGTCAATATAATTAATACCTAACATAAAAGCCATTATGTTGGAAATCTGACTGCTTAAAATAAAAGTCAGTCACGCAGGGGCTGCGTAAATTAAGCAGATTTCCCTCTTGAAATTTCGCAATATATACATCTACATACAGGTAACACTTTACACCACCTTGAATAGTAAGTGAGTAAATACAAACGGTAATGAGAAATCTTTCTGTAAATTTTAATAACCTCCCAACGCAATGGGTCTAAAATGTAAACAAACAGGTCTGCCAACCTCTGAGACCTGAACAGATAGATAAAAATATTCTTCACCGGAATGAAAAACAATTACTGAAATATATCTGATTATAACATATTAATTTTATTGACAAAATATTTACTACATCTAGCACTGTAATTTATAATTAATCAGAATATTTGTTGTCTCAATCACTCAAATTTTAGTAGTTGAAGAACTTAAGACGGGGGGGGGGGTCAACAGGACATATATGCATGCATGCGCCAATATAATTAATACTTAATATAAAAGCCATTGTATTGGAAATCTGACTGCTTATTGATTAGAAAATGGACGGAATATGTATAAAAGTCTGTCACGCAGGGGGTGCGTAAACTAAGCAGATTTCCCATGTGATGGTATATCACACTTGAGATCTCCTCTCACCACATATTTTCTATTTCTATGGGGAAAAAAACGGATGATTAGAAGTTAGGGGGTTTGAAAACAAGAAAGTGCGAATAACTCGCTTAATACTTGAGTTAAGAAAACATGCATAAAACAACAATTTTAGAATATCAACATCTTAACAAGATTGGTTATATAACATTTTATGATACGACTCATAATAACGGAAATATCTTGAATTTTCGAATTCCCCCCTCTCTAGAGACTCACTATTCTGCACCCGATTTCAGCCAAGAGCAAATACAATCTTTAGTGTCGACTTAAACGGTTAAATATCGAGTAAGGTATAGATAAAATAAACATTTTCGGGTAAAGAGCGAAAACTCTTAATTGATGACGTCATCACATCATGTTTACATGTATCTCGCAAAGTAAAAGTTCGCAAAGTGCAAAGTAATGTAAACCATACTTGGTATTTAACGTGGGAATGAAGTGGTTCATGATATAACAGCTTATTGTTAATATGACATGAGTAGAAGTGGGGGTTTTTGAAAGCCCAAAACTAAAAAATGCAAATAACTCGGTTAGTACTAAAGATAGTGAGAAAATGTACATAACAACTTTTATAGAACATTACATTTGCAATAAGATTGGTTCTATACAATGTTTCGATCCGACCCATAAAAACGGAGATATTAAGAATTTTCGAAATTCTCCCCCCAAACCCTGCCTGATTTCTGATGATCTTGAGTTTTGCATAAAATGTTTACATATCGATTTTGGTTACGATCAAACAAAAATTACGACTGCTAGAGCGTTAACAGACAAATATCTAAATTTATATATTTTCATAAAATTTTGAACGGACCTCATTTTTGTCATCTCCTTGGTAGCATCGATGGACATTTGAGGAAGTTTTTCGAAAATCGTGTCACGAGTACGACCTCAATAGCTGATTTGCCTTAAGACGCAATAGAGGGAAGTCACAGCAAGCAGGAGTTCAATACTCCTAGAGATGTTCAAATACCTCAATAACTTTAATTAACTAATAGCAGTTGAAAATTGACCCATTCTGAAGTGACGAGAAAGTTTAATAGTATAATAGTTATTTATTATACAAGTGACGAAAGTAGATCATTTTACAACTCGAGTGAAACGTTTACCCGTTTTTCTGTAATCGTGTAATACATGATCAGATCTAACCAGAATATGAACAAAATTAGGATGTTGTGAAGATTATGGTATGTTGTTGGTAGGTTATAAGCATGGTTGTGAAAGGTTATAAGCAAAGTTATAAAACGACTAGTGATGATTGTGAAGTAGTGCAGTTATAAACAATTGCAGGTTATAAACAAGGAAGGTAATTATTATTATATTTAAATTTTAAAATATATTGATTATTTCCACCAATAATTCATTCGCATTTCAATTTATTTTGTTAAAATAAATTCTTACAATGTTAACAAACATTTAAAAACATTTAATTTCCAACTTCAAATTATTTTTTAATTTATACTTATTACTAATTAAGAAGGCAATTCACTTTCTTCACTAGTGAAGAAAGTAATCACTATTATTATTACTTTTGCAAAATGTTTCACTTTCTTCACTCATTTCAGTTTAGTAATTTTACCATTATTCAACGATTACAGAAAAATAAATTTAACTCAATCGATTCTGAAAAAAGGACGAAGAAAGCCAAATCAACTTAATTTAGTCATATATCTTAAAAAAGAAATAATTGCGTCAATTATGAATTACTGAAAATTATTAGTTAACAGCAATACATATCACAATATGTTTAGTCTTCAATAGTTTTCAAATATTAAACCAATTTTTAGATTTTGCTTTTGTCGTTTAAGGGGTACGAGCAAAACTATCAATATGAATTTAAGCCATTAGCGCTGTTGATCAATGTTTTTATATCGTTTTGCTTCACTAAATCCAAACGTTTCAACTTATCTGAATAACTAATAATTGAATTAATAATTTACTCACGTATTGAATTCCATTTAATAGAGGTTTAATTACTACCTATGGGTTGAATGAGCATGTTGATTGCATCCGGTTAATTAGAAAGAAACCCGGATCGTTTAGATATGATTTTTAGGATAGTATAGAAAACAGTCCTAAAAAATTGACGCTTATTAAACATTTATCTTTATCTATGTTTTATGTTTGTATTAATTAATTTACTCACTAAATTTCGTTTTAATTAATTACATTAAGAAGTATTATGAAATATAGCAGGAAGAAGTATACCTACACCATGAGCATACTAATCCTGTCTAATAGACCAAATTTCCCTTATGGGCTTCCTTGATGTTGTGCTCATGAAGTTATATTTTTTATTAAACTATTAAAATTGTGAACGAACAGCATCTTTAGTTTTATTTGAAACGCTTATAAATCGAGTTAGGTAGCGATCGAATAAAAATAATTTTAATTGTTGAATTGTTTGAAAAAAACCGCTAGATCTGTAACAGACAACCGTGTGTATGTATATATATATATATATATATATATATATATATATATACTAGCTAAGGTACCCCGGCTTCGGTCGGGTAATCATTAGATGCTTAATGATGATGGTATTTTTTATTTATTTTTGGCAAGGCTTCAATGTTTTTACTTATTCTTACAATAATCGCATTTCGCGATGGGGCGATTAGCGACGAATCAGTTAAATTCCTATAATAAATTTATTATTTTACGTAAGTATGCTCATTTCTGCAAATATTTTCAGTATTGTACTACATTATAATTTTTTGAAAATGTTGTTATGTTTCAAGTAGTGTAATACGCGGTCTATATACGGGCTACGGTCATGTAGTAATTAATTCAAAATGTATGGTAGGTCTATGTGAGTCCTTAAATAGCAGTCAGTTAGTATATATTTTATAGTAAGTCCACAGTTACAGTGTTGGCAGTAGAGCCCCTCTTCTTCAGTAAGTGTGAGTCAGTCGTAATAGACAATTCTTAACCTCGTTAAAACTTCAAAAGTTTAGTTATGGCTTCAATGTGTACTCCTAACACTTCCCGTCTGGGTGTATTGTTTTCGTGTAAGGGTCTGGTAGGAGATTTATAGAATAGAAATTTTAGTTTGGAAGAATAAATGAAAATAAGTCCCTAGTCAATCCCTCTCCACTGTTTGACACACCATGAATTATTCAAGTCATAATCATGACTAGCATTTAAAATAATTAAACATTATCTATAATGTACATATTTCCTGTCAGAAACAAATCCGAGATTGTGAGGTTAGTTATATACATATTAGTAAATTTGTGTAGAATTCAATTCCATCATTTCACAGGAAATAAGTTAACACAATTAACTGTGTTAGCCTCCCGACAACTTCCGCTCCCGCTTCAGCATCAACATTGCTTAACTTAAATAATTGGTTTAAAACATTAAAAAACATATTTTCTAGTAATTTATATACCTGATGTAAATAAATAACAGTGACACCCCAAAAATAATTTAATTTATACTCTAAAAACGAGGTGAGGGAAAGAGATTGTAGCCCTCCTTGCAAACTCAAATCATATTGAGTTTCAGCTTCTACTCCGTGGAAATTTGAGGAAATATGTCAAACACCGAGTTATGAGCACAACTTCAATAGCAGATTTCCCTTAAGATAAATCTGCTCAAATCAGCTAAAACGCTAAAAATACTTTGAAATATTTCAGATGTCTATGTGTATATATCATCTGGAGTAAATAATTCTTGAGGGGAGCAAAGAATCTGGAGGCAAGAGGGGAGACAATAGTGAAGGAGTTGGCGCAGACTCCTTGAAGTATTCTACCCTCTATGGTTACGGCAAGGCCATTGTTATCAAATAGCTCCTAATAATCGACAACTATTGTGGAGAAGGCTCAGTTCGAAAAAACGGTCACTCTCATTCTGCTTTAACTGAACAATAGTTCCATCAATAACGGACCGATCGGCTCTCGGCTCAAGAAAGCCAACATTCGCCATCGTGCTTATTTACCTTCCGTATCTGGCCCGGAAGAGCATTCATTGTCGGATCCGTCAATTCAAACAGTCATGAAGCCGTATTAATATGTCATGTAAGGTATGGAAATAATAGCCCAGAAACAGCTTCGTGTCTTCAAAGTTAATGTTTATTTAATCGCCCTTTTACATAGGTTCCGCCAAGAAGAACCGTTTCGCCCTACCGTCACACTTCAAGAATATATATTATAGTTTTGGCAACTACCTCATTGTCACCATCTCCTGGGTAGGATCGATGGACATTTCAAAACTTTTTCAAAAATCTCATCATGAGTCATGAGTACAACCTCAAAAGCTTTTAAAAGGAACAAATAAAAACTAAAAAGTCCGTCACGCAGGGGCTGCGTAAACTGAGCACGTGAAGTTCTACAATAGAGAAACCTGCCTAATAACAACAGTAGTAGTAAGGAATCTTTAAACCTATTCACGAGGGACGAACAGTTACGGAAACGGCGTAAAGTCCCGAACGTAGCCGACTCCTGCCGACCACACACACAATACAAATCCAAATATCTCGGTTAATATTCAAGATAGAGAATAAATGTATAGAGCAATATTTATAGTAAATTTAATTTGCAATATGATTGGCCCTATACAAATCTTTGGTCCGACGTATGGTAACGGAGATATTTCGAATTTTCGAAAATCCCCCATCTAAACCCCCACATCCACTGGTCCGATTTCAGTGATTAACGAAATCACGATCAAACAAACATTGCGACCGCTACAGCGTTAACAGAAATATATATATATATATATATATATATATATATATATATATATAATTTTAAACGGACCTCATTTTCGTCATCTCCTGTGTAGGATCGATGGACATTTGAAGAAATTTTTCGAAAATCGCGTCATGAGTACGACCTCAATAACTAATTTCCCTTAGGGGAAATATGCTAAAAGTATTACTAGTAATTTATTATAAATTCATTAATATTTCTCCCGGACTACGTTTCTTTAGTGTTACATAATTTATGTATATAAATCTAATTCTGAACCAGTTCTCTTCAACTGCTGTCCCATAGTGGATTGAATCAATTTTAAGAACTAATTATAACAATTAGTTATACGACAGTGGATAAACATTAATCCTGTAGTATAACAAGCTTTATGAAATTAATGTCCGTCACGCAGGGGCTGCGTTAACTAAGCAGATTTCCCACGTATTTGCATTTGTTGGATTTTCAAAACGTAAAGGTTCAATGAGAACAATATTTGGGATTTAGGCTCCAAATACAGGGGTTCAAAATATAACAGCTTATTGTTAATATGACATGAGTCGGAGTGGGGGTTTACTGCGGGCCGATAACTAATAAATGCAAATATCTCGGTTAATTATCTAGATAGTGAAAAAGCGTACACAACAACATTTATAGAACATTGCATTTGCAATAAGAATGGTTCTATACAATTATAATAAACGTCTGATGACGGAAAAATAAAAAAGTGTCAGACTTAAACTATTATTCATCTTAAAGTCTTTTGTCGACACCACATGATTTCCTCGTACACTTAACAATCAAATAAACAAAATATTTTAGGCTGTACCCCATGTAAAATTAACTTACTTTTAAATGAAATGTCATAGAACGTAATTTATATACATCTTTTATTTTTGTTAAAAAAAAATGTCTATCTTCTCTAAGTACAGGGAAATTTGCTAATATTTTATATTCCCCTCTTTTACAGTCCCCCTTCAACTTAATCAGTTTCTGTCAATATAGTAGGTGACATTTTAATATTCTATTGGTAATCGGTTTTGAGTCATACTTACAAACGTCGTTGAAACTAGTCGAGCTGGTTTTAGAGTAGCCCAAATCGGATAATGATACTTGAAAACTGAAATTTTTCACGTTTACAATACTTCCTTTTCTTTGAAGGAGGAAGTAAAAGTATTCTGAACTAACTTTTTAATAGCTATTGCTCATAGTAAACGGATACTATTATGAAAAAAAAAACGGAACCAAAAAAAAAAAAAGGAAACCCTCACTCATTCATTTTTCACTGAACAATAGTTGTATCGATAACGGAGAGACTGGCTCTCCCTTTCAGCCCCCGAAACACTCACCGTTTTGTTTATTTACCTTCCGTATTACACCATTCATTGTCAGATCCATCAATTAGTTCTTTGTTGAACACGTATTTATATAAGAGTATTAACTCCTCTATGGAAATGAAACAAAGAGTCATTTGAAACTCATTATGATAACTTAATTATATTCAAAAACCAAGTAAACACTAAAATTGGCTCATGAAGGTGTTAATTAAAAATCAGCCTTGAATACCCGAATACCTGGAAGAGTGAATTTTTCACGGATTATTAAACGTAAACTTATTCTCTGGAAATCGAGGTACAGTTAGAGTGTGAACATTTATTACCCGAAATGGTATTTCTATAGGCTCAAGTTCCTTAACAGGTAGGGTGATTAACCAGTGAACTTATTGAGAAAGAAATATAGAATACGGGAAGCTGAAATTATAGCCATACATAACTAGTACAAACCAGCGAGCAAGCATGTTCATTGGTCTTACCAAGTGTTGAATTGAAATGAACAACTTAATATTTTCCTTGAAAGTGTAGAATATATAATATATACATATATAATAAAAAAACACTTATTTTTTTTTCTAACTTAGCAGCTTCTAGCGATGAGGTTCTTTAACATTTTACCATCCGACTCATTATAACGGAGTTATTATGAATTTTCAATTCTAAATCTCCACTATTCAAGTTTCAATTTTAGCCAAATATGATCTTTAGTGTTGCCTAAAACAGTTAAATATAGATTATGGTGTAGATCGAATAAACATTTTCGAGGCAAGAACGTAAAATCTTAATTAATGACGTTATCACGCAACAAATTTGTATATATCTCGCACAATAAAGGCCTCTTGAAAACAATATTTGGTATACAAGCTTAGAATAATATTTTTCGTTATATAAAAGCTTATTTTTATATGGCATTATTGGGAGTGGTAGTTTACTGAAGTACGAAAACTAAAGAAAAAAAAACGATATATCATGGGTTATAGTCATTAATGCGAAAAAATATATATACCAACATGTATTTGTAATCGCAATCACAATAAGTTTGATTATAGACAATTTTTCGGTCTTTTAAAAACGGATATATTTCAAAATTTCTAATTTCTACCTCTAAATCCCTCTCCTTGGTTAACGAGCTTCTTCGAACATCTATAGTTTTTTCATGAAGCGCTTATGTATCGCGTTTGATAATGATACGCGAAAATTGCGATTGCTCGAGCCGCAACAGAGAAGTATATATATATATATATATATATATATATATATATATATATATATATATATATATAGTAAAAATAACTCGTAATATTAAGATTTTTCAAAAGTCTCCCCTTTAAATCCCCCCCCACTCCCACTCGACGAATTTCAGCCGTTAACGAACTCGATCTTTAGTATTACACAAAACGTTTAAATATCAAGTTACGTAACGCTTAAATAAAAATTGCGACCACAAGAGCGTTCACAGACAAGTATATATATATATATATATATATATATATATATATATATATATATACACACACACACACATACACATATATATATTCAACTTTGAGGGACCTTATTTTTGTCATCTCCTAGGTAGAATCGATTGGTCATTTGGAAAAATATTTCCCTTAATTGAAATCTACTAATAAAAATAGAATATAAAGTTCCTTATGGTGTATACGCATTATAGATATATCGTTAAAAAGACAATTAGGTTTTTGAGTAAACGGATTTAAAAGGAAACATGGGATTTTTTTTTATTTTATGAAAACTTAAATAATAATCCTTTAAGGTTTTATCAAACGTTTGGATAACTTTTTTTTTTTTTTAGCACAACCACAATAGCTGTTTTCGCTCAAGGGATGTGAGCGAAAACTCTGTGTGAATAGTGGCGTGCTCCCTGTCGCCCCTGTTCTTGTTACATTGGGAAGAGAATTGACACGTATTCAGAGCGGCAGAAAGAGCAGAGGGTGACATATTAGTCGGTGAGACGTCTTCCCGGTTATCCGGTTCCAAAAGACATGATGCTCGGAAGGAGCTAAGCTCACGTTTACCGAAGGTCATAGATTATATATTGAGTATGGAGTTGATAGGGGGAGTGGGGGTGGGGTGGGGGGGGGGAATAAGAGAAAGACGCGCGAGATGATGATAGCGGGCCGCGGCGCCGAGAGCGAGCGGCGCCAGACAGCGGAGGTCTGGAGGCCCCCCTTGCAGCACAATAGTACCAGGCAATTAGCCCAAGCTCGCGGGTACCCCAATCCACCCTCTCCCAATCACCGAGATCATCTTTTGCCGGAGCCCATACTCCTTCCGACGACAGATCAGCTTTCCTTAATGATGAGAAAGCCACACCATCAATGGACCACTGCAATCTGGACCATGATTCGTGATCCAACTTCGCTCAGCTATCCCACAGTAGTATAAAAGAACATCGTCGGCCAATTAGGTATTTTTTGCCATGAGAAGATTTGTTTTTACACTGGGATCATTGCATAGTGGAAAAAGTACACTTTTAGCAGATTCCCCTTAAGGGAAATCAGCTATTGAGGTCGTACTCATGACAATGTGTAACAGGGATATATATATGTATATATATATATATATATATATATATATATATATATATATTTGTATATATATATTTGTATAGACCTTATTTTCATCATCTAGGTAGGATCAATGGTCATTTGGGGAAATTGCCGAGAACTTGGTCTGGCACATTTTCCGTGTTTCGGCCTTTTATACTCTTAACTAGATAAGGTCCCCGTTGGTGCCCGGGAAATCATTGTTGTCTGAATAACGATGGCATTTTTATGGAGTTTAAGTGCATAATGTCCATTGTGATAATGGCATTACCAAGTAAAGTTTTGTAGTATGATAGTACATAGTTATTTTAATCAACATAGCTGTTGAAATAAGATAATATATACCTGAATTATAGAGTTTTGTTCCCCACACCTTCCGCTATCGTTGTACAAATTCAGCATGACTTTAACGTTAAATTTAATACATTTAAAAATTAAATCAACGAAGATATTTTCATACCGAGTTTTGTTTAGTTGAGTTCAGTCTTTTGTTCCCAATACAATTGTTGAATTCAGCAATATGTTTAGCGTATATATCGTTTATACTTCCTTATACGATAAAAGTGTATATAACTAAAGCTACTTTAATTAATATAATAAACACTTACTGTTATGTGTATTTTTACCGAAAAACCAATAGGAAACGAAATATCTTGATATTTCAATTCAGGGCTCTCTTATAACCCCCACACCTGTTCGTTTTTAAAAAAAAATCAGAAGATCCTCGGGTCTGAGTTTGGACAGGAGTAATACACATACAAAGTTCCATAAAATTCGGTTCTGTAGTTACGGCATGAATAGTTAACAAACAAGTAAATAAATAAACAAACAGACACCAAAGCCACAAGTTGCAGATAACTTGTCAATGGGATGTGAAACGAAAAGGTATCATCAATGAACAAAAAAAGGTTTCAATTATATATATATATATATAGATAGATAGATAGATAGATAGATAGATAGATAGATTAGGTATATTTAAGTTATTATGTAAGAAAATCAGAATACCAGAAAGAGCGATAAAAACATAAGACGAATCAAAACAAGAATTTTAATTCTATAAAATTAATTTAATTTAAATGTAAAATCCAAGAATTGCAAAGGAATGGAAAATTAAAATAGAAGGAAATAATCGCCCTAACAGGAATTGAATTGCTATTGCTATTTTCTATAGAATCACTTTGTACGTAGTTAATAGAACAATTATACTAATTAAAGGTCGTTTCATTTTTTCTCTAAGGAGACCTTTAATTAAATAATTATGTACTCCTGTTAGAATGTTTCTTTGAAAGTTCTAGTAATTAATATTATAGAAAGTGGTTTTCTTAAATTGCAGAAAATCATTGCTCTGATTTTTCAAGGTGTCATGAGCGTTCCATGAGCGTAGGGCTATGCCATATTCCAAACTCTAATATGATTTTATTTCTTTCAATATCCTGCTTTTGAAATTAAAACCATGAATTGCAAATACTCGAAACTACCATGGTTTCTAAAGGCCCTTCTCAATGTACCCTGAATTCCACATTATTCCAGTAAAGCTATGATCAGTACACAATGCGATCTTATATAAGTTGAGTGCACCTTCCGCTCCACCATCTTTGGTGGACCATCTTTGGTGGTAATAAATATTTTTATGAATGCCTTTATCCCAAATAAGTAGGAATTTCTTGTTTTACCCGACGTCTTTCTAAAATACACACATGGGGTTTTTGATATTTTGTGTATATAATGGAGTAGCTTTTACTCTATTATATATACAATATAATGTATCCAGCGTGTTTATGGATTAACAAATAATGTTTGATTTCCATTTTTTACTTTCAAATGCTTCTGGATGATTGTAGGTCCTTCCACAATTTTAGCTATAAAATTTCACATGGCAGAGTACTATTGCAGCAGCAAGCGTCTCACCATCAGTTTTTTCTTGTTTATTTGGGTTTAAATACATGAAAAATAAAATAAATGAATACTAATATCAACTCCAACCTGTAATACCTATAATACACAATTAATAAGGGGTCCCTAACTCCTTGAAAGCCAATAAAGGACATTACAAAAAAAAAAGAAAAATAGTCCTTGCAACCAAAAGGAGTTCTTAACCTTAACCTAACACGTAGGACTAACGAAACACAATAAAACAAAATCAGAAGACAACAACAAAAAAACGCCTCATACATTGTTGTGTAAAAATAATACATCTTATCCATAAATATACTCATAAAAAGTCCGTCACGCAGTGGCTGCGTAAACTAAGCAGATTTCCCACGTGTAGTTTTACAAGAGAGAAATTTCACGAGTGCCGAAGAGTTAAGAAAACGGCCGATCTAGCTTTTGGCGGGAAACTCACTATCATCCGTTATCCGCCCCGATTTCATAAAATTGCAAATATCTCGGTTAATATGCAAGAGAGGGAATAAATGTATATAGCAATATCTATAGTAAATTTAATTTGCAATAAGATTGATTCTATACAATTTTTCGATCCGACGTATAGTAACGGAGATATATCGATTTTTCAAAATTCTCCCCCTCTAAACCCCCCTCCCCCTGGTCCGATTTCAGCCGTTAACGAACTTGATCTTTCGTTTTACATAAAACGACTAAATATCGAGTTTGGTAACGATTAAACAAAAATTGCGACCGCTAGAGCGGTAACAGACAAATATATAGATAGATAGATAGATAGATTGATATATATATATATATATATATATATATATATATATATATATATACATATACAGTTTTGAACGGACCTCATTTTCGTCATCTCCTAGGTAGGATCAATGGACATTTGAAGAAAAAAATCGAAAATTCCGTCATCAGTACAACCTCAATAGCTGATTTCCCTTAAGGGAAATCTGCTAAAATAAAACACAATACCTTCCTCCTAGAGATACAACATACTTAACACTGAAACTGCAAACAGTAAAAATAAAATAAAGAAGCAAGAGAAAAAAAAAATTAAAAAAATACTGTTAACCCACAATATAAATTAGTAGTAATAATTTGTTTAAAACTGAAAAAGTTTTTAATAACTTTCCTTAGAATTGCTAGAAAGAACCTTAGCTATCGTGGTTTATGTCGGTGAACAAAATCCGCTAATTTCACAGTAAACGGACTTTTATAGTTTTATACCTAAGCTGCGATCTCGCATCGTCTTAATAAAAAAAGTCCGTCACGCAGGGGCTGCGTAAACTAAGCAGATTTCCCTCGGGAAGTTTAGTAATAGATAAATATACATACTGCTAACACAACTACACCGTGAATAAATACAAACGGAAATAAGAAATGTTTCTTCCAATTTCAATAACCTGCCGACAGGAAGCGTTAGGTTAGAAATGTAAACAAACGGGTCGTCCCGGCTCACACCGGAAAGAAAAACAATTACTGAAATATATCGGAATATAACATATTATTTTAATGAGAGCTATTTACTATATCTAGTACTGTAATTAATAATGAGTCAGAATAATTGTTATCTCAATCAATAAAATTTTAGTAGTTCAAAACTTTAAGATGGGGGGGGGGTCGCCAGGGCATATTTGCATGTATCTCGTATAATAAAGGTCTCTTGAATACAATTTTTGGTATTTAAACTTCCAATAATGTGATTTATTATGTAGCAGAGTATTGTTTACGTAACATGAGTAGAAGTGGGGGTTTGCTGAAAACTGAAAAATGCAAATATCTCGGTTAATATTCAAGATAGAGAATAAACGTAATAACAATATTTATAGTAAATTTAATTTGCAATAAGATTGGTTCTATACCATTTTTCGATCCGATGCATAATAACGGAGATATTTTGAATTTTCGAAAATCCCCCCTTTAACCCCCCCCCTCCCTCTGGTCCGATTTCAGCCATTAACGAACTCGATCTGTCTTTTTACATAAAACGGTTAAATATCGAGTTTCGTAACGATTAAACAAAAATTGCGACCGCTAGAGCGGTAACAGACAAATATATATATATAGATAGATATATAAACAGTTTTGAACGGACCTCATTTTCGTCATCTACTAGGTAGGATCGATGGACATTTGAAGAAAAATTTCGAAAATTCCGTCATGAGTACAACCTCAATAGCTGATTTCCCTTAAGGGAAATCTGCTAAAAAGGGGGGTGTACGCACTTGGGTGTATGGGTTTGGGGTTAACACATACAGCACTTTAAATTCATTTGTAGGAATAAAAATTGTATTAGACTAGAATTATCACAAATCATTGTACATGCTGTAGTTTAGGTTTAACAAGCCAAATCTACAAGTTTTTGGAGGCCCCCACTTAAAATACTAAACTGTTTGTCATTCTTAATTGTCTCCCACGTAGCACTCGACAAGACTACCTAATTCAAGAAGTGGGCCTTTGAAGTTAGAGTGGAGAAATGACACAAGAGAGAAAGAAATAATAAGACTAAAAAATATTTAGATGGTCTTTTTTTACTTACACATTGCATCTCTTTGAGTTAACCAAATAACTTGAAGTGAATGAGGCACCACTCACAATAAAAATGCTCTTAAGAGAAAGAGAATGCAGAATGGATGATGAAAGAACGCTCTCTGTAGAATTATAAAGCATGTAACAGTCAAATTGATGCAGTCAGGCATTTCTTAAGAATTAGTTAAAAAAATTATTCTTTGATCGTGTTTTCTGGGTTTCTTCTGAAACGCTTGGCTGCCTCTATGGGCATGTTATTTAGCTTCCTGTATTCCATGATTTTGTCCGCGGTTATTCAAGAAAAATGTAATTTTGCTTGAAGCGTGTCGAGGAGAGTCGAGTCGAAAAAGTATTTCGAAAATCCTCCCCTCTAAAACCCCCCCCCTCCGGAAAATGAGGTCCGTTCAAAATGATATATATATATATATATATATATATATATATATTTGTCTGTTAACACTAGCGGCCGAAATTTTTGTACAATCGTCACAAAACTCGGTATTTAATCGTTTTATGTAAAAAGAAAGATAAATTTCGTTAACGGCTGAAATCGGACCAGTGAGAGGGGGATTCAGAGGGGGTATTTCGAAAATTCAAAATATCTCCGTTACTATACGTCGGATCGGAATATCGTACAGAACCAATCTTATTGCAAATTAAATTTAGTATAAATATTGTTATATACATTTATTCTCTATATTGAATATTAACCGAAATATTTGCATTTTTATTAAGTGTGTGCGGGTGTCGGACGAGATGATCGGGTAAGGTCGTTTCTATTCGTTTCCGCCGAAAGCTAGTTAGATTTCTCTATTGTTTAACTTCACGTGGTGAATCTGCTTAGTTTACGCTACCCCTGCGTGACGGAATTTTTTACCTATATTTTTGACAAAAATGCCGTAGTTTTATTTAATTAATAATTGAACAATTTTGATAGTATTCTCTCATATAAAAACATACTTCATTCTTGAAGTTCTTTAATTTATTTTTAAACAAAGGATATTTTTAACAGATTTAACACGTTCGGGGAGAGTGCTCCTGAAAATGTTACGGTTTTCAAGAAATATTTATGTGTGTGGTTTTCGGTTTGAAGCATATTCTTGTATCCTGTTTTTTGATAATGTGTTACACTATATACTATGAACCGATGAATGAATAAGTACTCAGAAGTTGTTTTAAATTCTATTTTTATCTTTCCATAACAAGGTGCACACTTTACTATAAATTAGCTTCAGCTATGCAGATATTTTTGGATGAGCATTTGAAATATAATTTCCTACTTAATTTTTTTGTATTATTACAATTTTATATTTCCTCGTTTATTATTACTATTATTTTTCAAGCTTTCGAAAGTTCAATAAATTTATGTTAATACACTTTGTATTGACAAAATGTATAAAACAAATCTTATTGTAAACTTGGTGTTCTATAAACTTTTTTATATACATTTTCTCTGTATCTTAGCCACTAACGATATTTGCATTATTTAGTTTACAGCCTTCAGTAAACCCTCCCTACCATTTAATCATGCATCTTAACAGTTCATGTTAATAAATCATGAAACATACGGTTCTTTATAATGTGTGACGCGTGCTAATGCTAAAATAAGTTCGTAGCGTTTGTTACTGATGATTTCAATACAAACTTCTGATTCTTGTAAATATTTTTAATGCATTATACATGACCCAATTTGATCTATTACAAGTTGCCATCTTTAAGTTAATATTTTAATTCCGTCATCCCAGAACTTCTCAGATTTGTGTGCAATGAGCTCCTCTATGTGCATTTTGCGGTCCTCGAGTGAATTAAAGTGTTTCCAGTTAAGAGTGTTTTGAAGGGCCCGAAAATCTGTTGGGGCAAGGTCTGGTGAATGGGGTGAGTGGAGGATCATATCCCAGCCAAACTCCAATAATTTCTGCCGGCTCTGCAAAGGCACTTGAGGACGGCCGTTATCGTGATGCAAAACTATGCATTTGATTTTCTCTTCCATTTCGAGCAAGCATACCACTTAAAGATAAGAAATCTCGGGTGAAACTGTTGCATGAAAGCAGATTAACTAATCATTTTTTAGAATAGGTAAACATTATTGACCATGTAAACATGATTTTATAGACACAGAGACGATTAAATTTAAATATTGATAAACTTATTTTACAGCCCAATACGTTGTGTGATAGCGTCTTCATTTGTTATCGAAAAATGTTCTAGATCCAATTTTGATAAGCTATTGGTGCTCAACAAATGTTGTTCCATCTAGATTTTTCTCGTATCTCAAATATTGAAGGAGTTATCACTCTTTCCTTTTTTCAGCCTTAAGTAAACCCTCGTTTCTACTTATCGAAAGTGTAGCTCTAAACACATTCTCGCTATGTTGAATATTAACCATGATTTTCATATTTTTTAATTTTCAGCCTTTAGTATAACTCCAATTTAAGTCATCAAGGTTTGACAATAAGAGAATTATCCTGAAAAGTCTTATTCGAAACTTAAACATCAAATATAGTTTTCAATAGAGCCTTTCTAGATCAGATACATGCAAATACATTGTCTGATAATGTCTTCTACTAAGGTCATATTTCTTGATTTGAAAATATTTATTTAATCAATGCCACAGCCAATATTTAACTGTTTCATTCACACTGAAGATAATGTTCGCCAATGGCCGAAATCGAAATGGGGAATTCGAAAAGTCTAAATATCTCCCGGTGTTATGAGCCGGATCGGAAAAACATTTTAGAACCAATCACGTTTGACTATTGATGCTCTTTACATTTTTAGCAGATAGTTCGTCTGTTAGCGCTCTAGCAGTTAGAAGTTTTGCCTGATCGTTACGAAACTTGATATTTAAACATTTTATTTATAAATGAAGATTCAGATAGTTTACAACTAAAATTAGACCAGTGGGATGGGGAGTTTACAGGAGGAGAATTTCGAAATATCTCCGTTGTTATGTGTCCGATTAGAATATTATATAGAAACAATCATATTGCAAATGCAATTTTCTATTAATGTTATGATATACATATTCTTTCTATATTGAATATTAACCTAGATATTTCCATATTTTAGTTTTCAGCCATTAGTAAACCCTTCTACTCATGTCATATTCATGAATCACTTCATTCCAAGGTTAAATATAAAATATTGTTCTCATTGAACTTCTATTTTGTGAGATATATGCAAATACTTTCTGTTGACCCCCCTCCCCATTCTTTTCTTCTTGGATTACTAACATTTGAGTGGTTGAGATAAAAATGATTGTGATTAATAATAAATTACAATAGTAGTAAATAGTTTTCAATAAAATTAGATATATTTCAGTAATTCTTTTTCTCTCCTGTGGAGAATATTTCTATCTATCTCTTCAGCTCTGAGTGGTTGGCAGACCGGTTTATTTACAATTCAAGGAGGTTATTAAAATTGACTGAAAGATTTCTCAATACCGTTTGTGTTTATTCATTTAAATATTCACGGTGGTGTTAACAGTATGTAGATTTATCTATTTTAAAACTGAAATCTGCTTAGTATAAGCAGCGTCTACATGACGGACTTTTTTGTAACTCAGATAGTAAGCGAGGTACGTGCTTTCTTGTTTTCAGACTTCTGTAAGCCCCCTCTTCTACTTATCGGTTTTTAATTTATGCGTGTGTCATATCAGCACGTGCGATAACTGCTTTGGTAACGCAGGACTTCTTTATCCTGTGCATTATAAGGCGAAATAGAAGCAGCTTTATATTGGCGTTGGAGTCACGGTTTATCTTGGAGGAAGAGGTAAGGAAATTAGGCTTTAGTAGCCGAGCTAGCAGCGGGGATTTGGAGAATTGACAGGGCATATAATAATGAGACAGGCAATTTATGAAGGCGCCCTAAGGAGGATGAGTGGAGCAGGCTGTAAGAGGGAGCGGGGACCAGGTGGTTCACTGTTTACCCAGGAGTGGAGCGATTCCCCTGGCCAGCATGGGAGGCGGCCCTCCCCGGCCTTTTCTTCTTTTTTTTCTGCCTCGTTGTTTGAAGAAGGTGATGCTCTATCTTATTAAACATGATTCTAGGTTAGCTGGTGGCGCCAGACCCCTCATCAAATCCGTCCCAGGCCCCCCTGGCCATTTAGCCTCTCTTCCAACAATTTTCACCTTGTTAAGCTTCTTCTGAATGAATGAATGTGAATGAATGAATTTTAAACTTGGTTCCACTCCCAATACGGCGTTGCCTCACCTTCCAATCAGCAAATATTTTAGCCAGTTTTTGAAATGTGGATTGGCTCCACCTGTATTGGTCATCCAACGACAAGTCATATTTCTTCTATTGAGGTTGTACTCAAGACGCGATTATCGAAAAATATTCTCAAATGTCCATCGATCCCACGGACAAGAGGACACACACACACATTTATTCTCTGTCTGGACTATTAGCCCAGATAATTAATTGCATTCCTCAGTTTTCAGCATTCAGCAAACCCCCATTTCTATTCATGTTTCATAAACAA
The DNA here is from genome assembly GCA_019009955.1 of Riptortus pedestris. NCBI lineage: Eukaryota > Metazoa > Arthropoda > Insecta > Hemiptera > Alydidae > Riptortus > Riptortus pedestris. Next base: position 113,937,453 of record CM032233.1, on the reverse strand, counting down.
TACTCTATTATATAATAAACCACATTATTCGAAGCTTAAATACCAAATATTCATTGATTGTTTTCGAAAGACATTTATTAAATTAGATACATACAAATATGGTGACCCCACCCCCCTCACGTCTTAATTTCTTGGATTACTGAAATTTCATTGATTGAGATAAAAATTATTATGTTTCATTATGCATTACAGTACTAGATATAGTAAATAGTTTTCAATAAAATCAATATGTTATATACTGATATATTTCAGTATTTGTTTTTCATTCTGGTGAGAGGTTGGCAGACCTGTTTGTTTAGATTTCACAAACTTCCCATCGGAAGGTTACTAAAATTAGTTGAAAGATTTCTTATTACCGTCTGTATTTTTTCAATCAACATTCACGGTGGTGTTGTGTTATCAGTATGCAGATTTATCTATTGTTTAACTTCAAGAGGGAAATCTGCTTTGTTTACGCAGTACCTGTTTGACTGGTGTTCTTCTATAAAGTATTTTAGATGGATACTTAAGGAATTCAAAAAAAAAAAATTATATAAAGTAGCCAAAATCATTTACGTCATAAATGCATCTAACCTTTTATGAAGAACCGACACTAACTACAAACTAACACGAGTAAAATTTAGTCTTATACTATTGATTAAAATAAAAACTAAAATATCGAAATGAATATAGACTTTTATAAATTTAATAAGTCAGTTAGAGATTTGGTATTTCACCTAACAACCAATCATTCAGACTATTGAAAATAGAAACCCTATGAAGACAGCAGAGGTGTTGGAATTGGCTTACTAAAACATTTGAGCTTGCTAATACGACCTGAATCATCACATTTTCAATTGGATGCAGTTTCATTCATTTACCTCCATGAGCCAATATGCAGAAATAAATGCACGGAATGAATATTTGAAACACTACGAAATGTACGTAATGTATGTTATGTATATTATGTTTACGATAATAAAATAAGACTTGCATTAAAAGACCTTATGGCTGCGTGAAGAAAGTTGATTTCCAACTTGCTGGTATAAAAGTCCGTCACTCTGTGACTGCGGAAAGTAAGCACATTTCCCTCTTGAAGTTTAATAATAGATAAATCCACATGCTGGTAACACAACACCACCGTGAATATTAAGTGAATAAATACAAAGTATAATAAGAAATCTTTCTCCACCCGACGGGAAGCTTGTGAAACATACAGGCCTGCCAACCTTTCGCCGGAAAGAAAAAACAATTACTGAAATATATCAGAATATAAAATATTAATTTTATTTAAAATTATTTACTATATCTAGTAATGCCAGTTATAATGAACCAGAATAATTTTTTCTCGATCAATCAAATTTTAGTAGTTCAAGGACTATAGACATATTTGCATACATATTTGCATGTATCTCGTATAATAAAGGTCTCTTGAAAACAATATTCGGTATTTAAGCTTCGAATAATGTGTTTTATTATATAACCGAGTATTGTTTGAGTAACATGAGTGGAAGTGGGCGTTTGGTGAAGACTGAAAACTGAAAAATGCAAATATCTCGGTTCATATTCAAGATAGAGAATAAATGTATATAGCAACATTTATAGTAAATTTAATTTACAATAAGAGTGGATCTATACAATATTTCGATCCGACGTAGAGTAAAACCCGGGTACAATTTCAGCTGTTAACGAACTTGATCTTTGGTTTTGTATGAAACGCTTATACATCGAGTTAGTTTGGTAACGATGAAACTATAATTGCAACCGGTACACAGATATATACATTCATAAACAGTTTTGAACGGACCTCATTTTCATCATCTCCTCTGTAGGATCGGTGGACATTTGTAGAAAATTTTCACAAATCGCGTCATGAGTACGACCTCAATAGGTGATTTCTCTTAGGGGAAATCTGCTAAAAATTCACGTTATCTTCGGTGGTTTAATATCTGTTGAAACGTTTCAAATAATGCATGAGGTTTAGATGGATAGGTGTGGGCTTGGAAGAAGTTGGCATGTCCTCCCTGGCACCTTGTAAGTTGTCCCTGTCCGAAGGCACTTGAGGTCAACCCCTAAAGATTAATGCTTATCCTAATTCACTTCATACCCCAGTTTCAAATTCATAAAGTTTCCACTTCACCGCCGCTAACTCTTGTCCGATATGAGCCCGACTTCCTATTAAATTTGAGCAGCTGTATTTACTGCATCTGAGGAAAATACTAAATCATCAATGAACTCGTTTCAAGGCAGTATATTTTCTTGAAGAGCGGTAGTGAAATCCTTTCAAAAGGTCAAATTCCGTTGACAGCATGAACCAAAGATTTTTAAGTATTTAATAATGTCCTCCGTTCAATTTTTATGAAACATGTTTCACTTTTTATTATACTTATGTTATGATGTTTAGACCGTTGAAGATGATTTTTGATAGTTTAAATGATTGTTAGCAGATTTCCCTTAAAGGACATCACCTATTGAGATCGTACTCATCAAGCAATTTTATCTTCATTTCTTCAAATGTCCATCAATTCTACCCATGAGATGACGAAAATGAGGTCGGTTTAAAACTGTGTGTGTGTGTGTGTGTGTGTGTGTGTGTGTGTGTGTGTATATATATAGGTTTTTAAACGTTGTAGTGGTTGCAATTTTTATTTGAACGCTACCAAACTTGATATTTAAGCGTTTAATGTAAAACTAGAGTTGAAGTTCGTCAATGGCTGAAACGTGACCAGTGGGAGGGGGAGACTTCGAAAAATCGTAATATCGAAATATTTTATACGACCAATCTTATTACAAATGTGTTTTTCAGTAAATGTTGTAATGTGCGTTTTTTCACTATCCTGATTATTAACTGAGATATTCGCATTTTTCAGTTTTCGGCCTACAGTAAACTACCTCCTACTCATGTCATATTACCAATAAACTGTTATATTATGAAGCACCTTATTTCAAGCCTAAGTACCAAATATTGTTCTCATTGAACATTTTATTTTTGAGATAAATGCAAATACGCGACGCACGTGGAAATTCTGCTCAGTTAGCGCCGTCCCTGCGTGACGGACATTTTTTTCCTCTGTAATGTAATCTGTTGCTATTCTGTAACATTTTAAATTATTGAATGCCACCCCTCCCCCAACCTACTAAAATATTTAAACCCATAAGTTTATACACAACCTTAAATGCTAACAAACGTGCATAATCCAATGAACTTCTTGGCCAGGAAGTTGTCTTGTAACCCTTATAAAGCCTTAATTTTTAAATGGATCCGTGTGTTGTAATTTCCAAGCAAAGCAATATATTATATATATTAAGTCATAATTATGATGTCCATAAAATGATGATAATGAAGAATATAACGAGCGTTCGAGATAAGAAATTCTGAAAGAAGTGTTGGTTGTCAGAAAGCTGTTTAATTTGCTCTGAAGGTTTCTGCTCGGCTGAATAAATTCGACACATACACCTGTTTTCCGTCTCCTCTGTTTATATTTCGATTATGCATTAGCAATCATTGGCCTAGTAGTCATAATTATCTCGTAATTTGGTTGATAGGCCTCTCCACAATTTACAAGCCAGTGTTTCTCTTCTTTTTTAATGACTAATGACGTGTACTAGATTTAAATATTAATACATATTCCAGAGGATACTTTTTAATATCTACATTAAACACCTGTGTTGATTTAATTCAACAAGCATTTATTACCAAAACTAGTCCTTAAGTATACCTAATTAAAATAAAATAGAATTACTTATAATCTTAAGTACAGCTAGGGGCTGCAGTTATAATTTGGAAGACCAAAGGATCCTATTAGCAGATTTCCCTTGAGAGAAATCAGCTTTTGATATTGTACTCATGACGCGACTTCCGAAAAATTTCCTCAAATGTCCATCGATCCTACCCAGGAAATGACGAAATGAGGACCGTTCAAAACTATATATATATGTCTGTTAGCGCTCTACCGGTCGTAATTTTTGTTTGATCCTACCAAACTCGATATTTAAACGTTTTATGTAGAACTAAAGATCAATTTCGTTAATAGCTGAAATCTGACCAGTGAGAGGGGGGATTTCGAAAATTCTTAATGTCTCCGTTATTATGCGTCGCATCGAAACATTGTATAGAACCAATCTTATTGAAAATGTTCTGTTTCAAAAATGTCGTTAAGTACATTTGTTCGGTGTCTTGATTATTAACCGAGATATTCGCATTTTTCAGTTTTCGGCCTTCAGTAAACCCCTACTCCTACTCATGTCATACTTACAATAAGCTCTTATATTATAAAGCAATTTAGCTGAAGCCTAAACACCAAATATTGTTTTCATTGAACTTTTACGTTTTGAGATAAATCATATACTTGACGCACGTGGATAATCTTAGTTAACGCAGCCCCTTCGTGATTATTTTCATTGTGCATTTTGGTCGTTGTTCAGATAAAATTTCTCATATTTCCTTGCAATAGGGGTAGAGCAGAATTTAGAACAGGTTCACAAATGTTATGTCGATACCTCCCCCACATTTAATGTGTCACTGGTAATATCTCTGGAATATGCTGGATGGTAGAGGAACCAATTGATAAGGATCAATAAAAAGGCTGTGTCCTCTACTGTTTTTTAATATTATGCAGAGTGCACCCAGGGAGGTCGCCAGGGGGTCGTGGCCCAGACTAGACAGCTTATAATCAGCAGGCACTGACGATGGAGCGTTGACTCCAAAAGTGCACTCTGCGTAATATTAAAAATCAGTAGAGGACAAGGCCTTTTTATTGATCCTTGTCACTGGTAAGTCCTAGTAGAGTGCTCCTCGGAAATATATTTTTTAATTTATGAATTGTGGCATATAAACTGCTCAAAAATGAATAGGGATATTGGCTGTTTTGTGGTATATATGGGGCCTAGCATATTTTTTTTATTTATTTATTATAAATATCATTAATATTTATTAGAAATTATTGTCTTTTTCCCCCATAAAAAAGAAATTTAATTAAGATCGATTTAATTAAAATTAATAGGATAAGAAAAAATAACCAATATCCCTATTCATTTTTGAGCAGTATATATGGACAATTAATGTTTTGATTTTTGTTGTGCCTACCTTTGCACCTATTGGAGACAATGTTTTGTAAATTTCACATAACTAAAGAAGTATGTGGTCTAAAAAACATTTTAATTACTTTTTTTTTTTAATAATTATCTTTTATTGAATAACAAGAAATTTACAAAATAATTCGTAGTGTTCCTTCGGACCACTGCAATTTTACAAAAGAAACATTAAATAAAGTTATCTATTTAAGTAGAAGATTATTTGTAAATGCAATTGACTATTAGTAGGCAGTCATATTGCAGCTTAACGAATAAATTTTTAATTACTTTATTTTCTTTCAGTTGTTTGAATTTTTGATATAATCTCTTTCTTCAAATTATGCATACATAACATTTTATTCTATGCTAAGCTTCTTTTAAATGGAAAATTAAATATAGAATGAGCTCTATCATTTAATAAAACATAACTATTTTAAATTAAATTATGAAGATAGAAGATAATGAAGGGGTCAGATGATAATGAACGGCCCCGGGTAACGCGTAACTCTTATCTCCTCGTCTTAACTTACTGAAGAATTCTAATAGATCTTGTATGAAACTTTTATTAGTTTCTCTGCTGGGTTTATTTAGTACTAATTAAAGATTAAGATAGACATTTGCAGAAAGTTTTCATTTTAAATTCATGACTTTATACTCTAATAATACAAATTAAGCGACTTTTTTCAGCGTCGGGTAAACCGACACTCCCAACTTCAGAGGAAATAATAAATGCCACATGTTTAGGGTCTGTTATTTTTCAGAAGTTCCATCCTTAGGCAGAAGGCTATATATAACAGCATGTAGGGTAACTTATGTATAATTTGGTGTATGAAGAACAAATTATCGAATAAATATCGTTTCCGTAGAATGAAAAGAATTATTTGTGAAAAAATGTACTATTTAACTTTACTTAACTAGTCTATGGTGGAAGGTCAACGACAAAATGAAAACTTAAAATGATTAATCAAATCACTTTTATTTCTCAACTAGATTCGCGTCCACATGACGCCACATCAGGAGAAGTTCTACAACACAATTGAACTGAACTAACGGCTACATCTTTCTATATGACCTTCCACTAGCCGTACCAGTCGGAGAATGGCTTACAACGTATTGCGGATCAAGTCAGCTGATTTATTGTATATCGATACGTACGAAATAAAAAATTATATCGATTATCTCTATTGAATTGTAGTCTAAATCGTAGAGAAGTTTATAATTAATCAACTATCACTTTAGAGGTGATAAATCAATATGTTTTTATTTCGTGACGGATCGATATAAATCAACTGACTTGACCCGCCATACTTCGTGAGCCATTGTCCGACTGGTACTGCTAGTGGAAGGTCATCGAGAAAAATGATGCCGTTAGTTTAGTTCCTTTGAGTAGTAGAACTACTCCTGATGAGGTTTCATATGGACACGAAACTAGTTGAAAACAGTGGCGGCTCGTAGCTAAAGTTAGCGGGGGTGCTGCTCCAGAAAATGTTTAGCCTTTGTTATAAAATTGTGTAAAAGGAAACATACATGTATCTATAAAAAGAAAATTTATTCAGAAACTCGATAAAATCCTAAATCAACAAAATCAAACATTTTTTACTTACTTTAACCTAAATTGTTACAGTTCAAGCTTAATCTATTCGGTCGGCACTGCGGGAAATACAGTGCTCTCTATCCCTTGTGGAGCTTCCTCTGAGCACAACAGCCAAACACCTCGCAGCTGGAACTGTGAAGCGTACAATTCCATACAAAGATTTTTCTATCTTTGTCCATAAACTGGGGGATGGTTACTGCATTAATCTTAGGGATTATATATAATACAAGTATAAAGAAAGAATTAATGAAAAAAGGCTCATTATATTAAATGTTATAGATAATATCAAGTGGAAATTGGGGGTGCAGTTCTACAGTCCTATATGCGACCCGCCACTGGTTGAGAAATAAAAATGATTTCAATAGTCAATTAATGTATTCATTTTTTGTTGACCTTCCGCCATTGACTAGTTATGAAAAGAATCAGTATAAGCCAAAAATTATTTTATTAGTTGCTCAATGGTTCGCACCTATGCTCAACTGTAACAATGTCTATAGTCCCTACTGTTGTCCCTTAAGTAAATGGGCGCAGGCATTCGTGTTTTCCCATCAATTTCAAAATAGCCCACTCTATCAAAAGCTGTTGGATTAATACCCCTAACTAGAGGTCTCCTCTGCTCATAAACCGAAGGGGAAGATATAATGACACTAGTTAGTTACGTAAATTGTCCTTGATTTTGATTGTATGTGATTTTCGTAGCATTACCGTCCCATTTTGTTGTTTTCCATTAAGTGCGGTCATTTGGTCATTTCAGTTTGCTGACAATCTCTATTCTAATGGGCCATTGTTAAGCCGAGTGCGACCCTATGGGATGGATAGGCGCGGTGTCGGAGATAGCAAAGGTGGTATTATGTATTTGTGGGTTATGTAATGTTTAGACATGCTAACGACGTGCTGGCAGACGGATCTGACTCCCGCCTCCTTCACGCTCCAACTACCCTATTGAAGGAATGCAACCTGATAAACAGTTAACAATATAACTCCTCTACTATTTAATAAAATATTACTTCTTACTTTTTTTTTTAGCCCAAACTGAAGGCAAGATAGAAATTGGAATTACAAATGTTTTATTAAGGTTTGTGCCGAAATTGACAGCTTATCTCTGTGTGTGTGTGTGTGTGTGTGTTTGTATATATATATATATATATATATATATATATATATATATATATATATATATATGTTACCCTGAAAGTCCAAAATCAGGAAATGTCGACATTCACCGGTGAATGTGAACAAACACCAAGTACGTCGGAGAAAGATCGAATATTTCCTTACATTCTTGTACATTCGTCTATGTCGACAATCACAGATATCAGCATATCACCGGCGAAAGACAGAAATAAGGGTATTTAGCAAATATTTCGGACATACACCAAGCGACTATGTGAATGTTGACATTCACTGTTAAAAGTCAAAAATAAGGGTATTTAGCAAATATTTCGGATATACACCAAGCGACTATGTGAATGTTGACATTCACCGGTGAAAGTCAGAAATAAGGGTATTTAGCAAATATTTCGGACATACACCAAGCGACTATGTGAATGTTGACATTCACCGGTGAAAGACAAAAATAAGGGTATTTAGCAAATATTTCGGGCATACACCAAGCGACTATGTGAATGTTGACATTCACCGGTGAAAGACAAAAATAAGGGTATTTAGCAAATATTTCGGACATACACCAAGCGACTATGTGAATGTTGACATTCACCGGTGAAAGACAGAAATAAGGGTATTTAGCAAATATTTCGGACATACACCAAGCGACTATGTGAATGTTGACATTCACCGGTGAAAGACAAAAATAAGGGTATTTAGCAAATATTTTGGACATACACCAAGCGACTATGTGAATGTTGACATTCACCGGTGAAAGACAAAAATAAGGGTATTTAGCAAATATTTCGGGCATACACCAAGCGACTATGTGAATGTTGACATTCACCGGTGAAAGACAAAAATAAGGGTATTCAGCAAATATTTCGGACATACACCAAGCGACTATGTGAATGTTGACATTCACCGGTGAAAGACAAAAATAAGGGTATTCAGAAAATATTTCGGACATACACCAAGCGACTATGTGAATGTTGACAATCACCGGTGAAAGACCAAAATAAGGGTATTTAGCAAATATTTCGGACATACACCAAGCGACTATGTGAATGTTGACATTCACCGGTGAAAGTCAGAAATAAGGGTATTTAGCAAATATTTCGGACATACACCAAGCGACTATGTGAATGTTGACATTCACCGGTGAAAGTCAGAAATAAGGGTATTTAGCAAATATTTCGGACATACACCAAGCGACTATGTGAATGTTGACAATCACCGGTGAAAGACAAAAATAAGGGTATTCAGAAAATATTTCGGACATACACCAAGCGACTATGTGAATGTTGACAATCACCGGTGAAAGACCAAAATAAGGGTATTTTGAGTTAAACTCACCCTGCTTTCTTACAACTATTTTCTTCCACAAACAAACAATATTTAGAAAGACTAGGAGAATTTGAATTCGACGTTTATTTGCCATTGAATGTTCTCTCACTGAGGACTACTGTATTCTTTAAAACTCATTTAAATATTGAAACACAAAGGTGGTTCCTAAATGCGATATTTTCACTTCTTGAATAAAATAATTTGAATGTCGCCCCCTGTACTCATTCTTAGAGTAGGTAATTATATGATTAAGTAGATAAAAACATTAATTGGATTTAAATTTATATTATATTCGACTGCACCTATACTCTCCAGGCTGCGTGAGCGTAATCTCCTTTAACTGGTTCCCCAAGTCAGCAATTACTAAGTCAAGTTATAGCCTAACTGTCAAGCAAAAGCCGGAGACAACAAAAAAAAATGGTGAAGAAATAGTAAAGGAAGATGAGTCAGTAATAGGACAAGTCAATTTGGATAATGAACTAATATTTCGTGAGTTCTAGGTTCGTGATGAGATGCTGACAGCTGGTCACTGGGCTGGATGTGGAACGTCTTCATCAGGTACAATGTTCCGCTCGGGTCGAAGCCCTAATCTTTGCAATACTGACCCTTCCCGCATTCAAAGCCATAGAATTATATAAATTCGAGATTGAGTAATGTTTCTCAAATAGCTCTTCTCTGAGACTTTATTGTTCTCTTTTAGGAATAACTCTTCCGAGATGATTGTGAATATTCCTTGTTTACAAAAGCTTTTTATTGCCGAAGAAATAGAGAATAGAATTTGAGACAACATTATAAGCGTGTTATTCCAGTACGTGAGAAATCTTCTTAGTTTAAGCAGAAACTTTCGTTATTTCAACATTTAAAAAATCTGTGGGCACTTCATGGCTACCTTATACACATACTAAATAAAATGTACAGATTGTTTTGCGGCACTTAGTTTACGAATGGAAACGTCGTATACGATATATCCGTTCCAATTCAGTGGTTCAAAAAATGTCATAGAACATAATTTATATATCTTTTTTATGATAAACAAGAATGCTTAGATAGAAGTTACTTGTATCATTCATAGGAACGGAGAGATTTTCAGTTTTATTATTTTTGATACTCCAAACCTCTAAAACTCAAACTGAAAAGAAGGGGGAGGAATCAAAATTATAAATCTAAAACTAAACGTTACAACAGTCCTAAATATGAAAATACAACATTCGATGGCTAGCCATTGTTAAGTTATGCGAGATGCGTCCTTATATACGTGCAGACCTCGGAAAATTGTTTCAGGGGCGATCAAAACCCATAATTTCTTTGAAATCCGAAAACTGACATTTTTCGCTATTACAAGAATTCCTTTATTTCATAGAAAGAAGTAAAAGCTTCAAAGATTTTAATGATCTATAATATTGTTGTCCTAATATAGGGTTCAAGGAAAGATGATAATTTGCTTTTATAAATTTTCTCGGGAAATTATTAAACTTTTACTTATACATTATTTCAACTTGTCAACGTTGAGTGACATAGCAAGGAATAAAATATGTTTTAACTCAGTTAATGACCTGCAGTTTAGCCAAATTGAATACTTTTATTTTATGTTTGTTATTGACAGGAATAACTGGATGCCCACAGAAAGAAGGGTTCACTAATTTATTATATAACGCACACACACCTGGATTACAAGATAAATATTCTACTTTTTAACTTTTATTGTATTTTGACAAGCTATATAAACGAAAGTGTACAAACAACACACTTTCATTTTAAAATTACTTACACAAAATTATATACAGATTTTAATAAAATAAATAAATCAGTAGGTGATAGACACATTTTTTTCAGCTTCTTTTTTTTACAATTTAAAGTAACCCCTATTTTTCTTACTTATTTAAATAAAAAAAGAAACATTTCCTCCTTCTGTCTTAGATTTTTTAATGTAATTGAACGATTTTAAGTATATTACGATAAATCGGTTGCCGAATGAAATTAAAAAAATAAAAAAACCCGTTTATTTAACCTAGAATTTTGCCCATTTTTTTTCAATTTTAATTTTATATAACAAATTTTTGTTCTATTACAAGCCAGTTCTAATCTCTAGAGCAATAAAATCGAAGTGGTTTTAAGTGGAGCATTATTTGCAGACTGTATGTCCTTTAGAATGCTCCCTGATTTACAGGTCACTGATGAAATAAAGCTAATTTATAAGACCCATCGCTATGTGTGGCAATAAAACGTGGAATCTCACCAGCGAAGGAGGAATGTCCTACTGGTCTATGAGTCAAGATGCCATTGAATGGGTTTTGGTAGAGAAACCACTTCTAGACCTACAGATACAGAAAATTAATTTGTGAATAAGATAGGTTAAGTAACATTTTTCAGTTTGACTCGCAATACTAACCAGTAGCTCCAGTCTTAATACTATAATTACAATTATTTCTAACGTTATGATTACTATTACTGCTTATCAGAGATTGATAATACTATAATTTTTATATTCTTTATTAAAAATTAGCTTTGAGAAAATCTGGACGTACATAGTTGGCCTGTTTTCCTCCACAGTGGGTTTATTTTGACAGAGTGCACATTCAGGGAAACGGCTCCATTTTCACTGCTTGTTGACTCAAGAACCCCTTTGAATATCAAGCAACCAACAGTATTTAAATTGTTCAACAAATATAAAAACAAGCTTAAAAAAGAAAAAGTCCGTCAAGCAGGGGATGCGTTAACTAATCAGATTTCCCACGTGCGTCACGTATTTGCAATTATCTCAAAATTTAAAAGTTCAATGAGAACTATATTCAGTATTTCGGCTTGAAATGAAGGGCTTCATGACGTAACAGATTATTGTTAATATGACATGTGTAGGAGTGGGGGTTGACTGAATGCCGAAAACTAAAAAATGAAACAATATCTGTGTCAATAATCAATATAGCGAAACAATTTACATAACAACATTTATAGAACATTACATTTTCAATAAGATTGGTTCTATACAATTTTCCGATCTGATGCATAATAACGGAGATATTAAGAATTTTCGAAATTCTCCCCTCTATCCACCCCCCCCCCCCTTCCACTGGTCCGATTTTAGCCGTTAACGAAATTGATCATTATTTTTTACACAAAACGATTAAATATCGAGTTTGGTAATGATTAAACAAAAATATATGTATACATGTTTGAACGGATCTCATTTTCGTCATCCTACCCAGGATTGATGGAAATTTGAGGGAAAGTTTTCGAAAATCGTGTCATGAGTACGACCTCAATAACTGATTTCCCTTAAGGGTAATCTGCTAAAAGGAATGAAAGACAGGTATACCAGAAGAAAGTGTCCAGGGGAGTAAAACATAATGAAATAGCAAATAATCGATTTAGAGCAAAATGAGAATAGATTCTTGGAACAAGCTTTAGAGCTTTAGCAGTAGCTTGAACCTCGTCTGCCCTGCGTCTGGATCTCAGGGGAGCTGTTCTTCTGAAAGTGCACTCTGTCTCAATAAAGGCATTCTCGAAGAAAACAGGCCTACTTCATAGATCCAGATTAATTCGTTCCTCTAACACCCTGCTTCCCTGGTAGAATTAGTTTATAGAAGTTCCGATCATGAGAAGTACTCCAAAACAAATGACAGAGATAACTCACTGTATGATGATCATGTCATCCAATGTAGCGACCCCTGAAGAATTCAGCAAACAATCAACAGAAGGACTCGCCATTAGTCCCATATCCTACGGTTTGTTCAGCCCAATCTTGGTCGGATACAAAATATACCATGAACAACTAAATTCACTTCACGCCTTGATTTGCCTAATTTTCCGCATGTGTAATGCAGTCACAGATGACGATATCCCATATTATATATTATATTTGTGTATTATCAAGAACCCAAGTTGGATAATAGATGTTACATGATATAAGAGCACAATGTGAAGATAACATGAGTGGGTGTGGGGATTTACAAATGGAAGAAACCCGAAAAGTAAAATAACAAAAGCGTCGATATTCTGGTTAGAGAAAAAATGTTTAGATCGGAAGGGAATATTTAAGAGGTTGCATTTTACCTCTTCTCTAAACACTCAATTATCCAGATTTAATTTCGAAAATTAACGTACTAAAGCCTTAGTAAATTTTGCAGTTAATAGGGCGATGAGGTCTTGCCTTATTTTGACCACAATTAAGTCAGATATATCATGAATAACCGTCAGTAGCCGATTTTTGTTAGTATTTTATTTATTTGTTTGTTTGGTGTCACGCAATTTGGAGCGATTTACACCCTTCATCAAATAACCAAATGGTAAAATTACTCCAAATTCTAGAATGCAATTCACCTTTATATTTATAGTTGCTGCTGGGAAATATCACAAGTGGAAAATAAAATGTAAAAATTAATAAGAACTACTTAAATAAAAACTATTAAAACAGAGAAATTTTCGTACGGGAAATGAAAAGTAAAGCAAGTAAGGACAGAACACAAAAGCGTAATGTTGAAGTCAAAAACAAAAAATATTTTATAGAAATAAATAAAACAATGATTAGTAATAATTTATAATATCTAAATAAAAATTTATTTAAAAGATTCTAAAATCTGACACAAGCATTCACAATCACGCACACACGGGTGCCACACAAGGTATCACAAAATGTAATTTGTTAATAGAAATTTGTTATGTACAACAGTTCAATCAGGCAAATTATTCACTGGCTAGTTATCTAAATATTTATTGGTTTTCTTAAAGGTTTATATTTTGTCATGTCTTTTTTTTTTTATATAGAGCTAATGCTTGACCGGAAATGTGATAAGAAAACTGCATTCAATTGATTACCTTTTGACCCTGTAATTGTAGCTATGACTGATAGTAAAGAGAAATATTCTTCATTCAAATCAGCTCTGTAAGCATATAACGGAATTTTCGTCACTCTTTTTCAATACGTTTTACACAATAATAGAGATAATGATGTAGAATGATAAGATTAATTACAAAACAATGTACACTAATGTCCCTGACCTCCAAGTTCTCAATCACTCATAAGAAAAGGCAATTCATTTGACTTTTTTTTTTCGTAAACAGAATACAATGATAAAGTGTACCTAAGGAACGCTTGGTTTATAGTAGATTCGGTGAAGTTGTGTAATGTTTGACGGGATTAGTTAAAGGAAGTGTGACTCTTTTCGTTTACTTATGAAGTCTTCCCAGACTCGCGGCAACCTCTCATCTTCATGACAGCTACTTGAATAAAGAAATAATTAGCTCAGCTTTAGTACTCCAAATACAGCAAAGCATGGAAAAGTGGTTTACGAATTGTATGTCTCTTTTTTAAAAAAAAAACTGAAACATTGAGCTCTTCATGAACAGTTACGTGATAATTGAAAGAATCTTTTGAATCTTCAGGCCACTTGCTACGATATAAATATAGAATTAAATAGGAAACAGGAGTCATTTATACTGAATATCCCTTTAAGGCTGTATTGAGTTCGCATCCATGATAATTATTCACTTTTATAAAACAACATGGCAAATAGAAAGTAATTGTTGAAAATTTGATGTATGCATCTATTTACCTATATATATATATATATATATATATATATATATATATATATATATATTTATATTTTTGTGTGTGTGTGTGTGTGTGTTTCTGGCAACGCAATAAATTTCGAACGCAATGTACATTATCCATAAAATTCGGAATATAAACACTTTTAAAAATTTGTAGTCATAAGTTAAGTTCGCCGGTAACATCAGTTATGAGGAATGTTTTTCTTTGAGGTGAGGAGGGTTAGGCTTAATGAAAGAAAACACAAAATTGAAAATTTGTCTGTTGCAATAAGGCGGGGACTAGAAAACACTGATGAATTGTAAACTTTTCTAGGTAGTAGTTTGCTGGCTCCTCTGTAGTACTGATACCTAATGGCCATTCATTATATACACACATGAGAATGATGAATGCCCTGGAAGTATCCTCACTGAAGCCAACGTTGTAATAACTAAGCTCGCCTCCAAGAAACTTTTCTTCCTTGGCCATGCCGAATAACCGAGCTTCGAACATATAAAAACGCTGGGCCAAACAAAGAAGCAGTCAATTTCAGTGTAAACGCAATGAAACCCCCGTTAAAATACTCCGGAACCAATACGCTTTAGGTATTGAAACAGTTTTCCATACCCGTGGACAGTGAAGAAGGAAAAAAGACTTGAACTAAACAGCTAACGAGCGTGTAAGGACCGGAGATCCTCGGGTTCTATATTTTTTTTCGTTCATAGAAGACCTGGAATTTTTATGTGCCCTTTAGTTTTTGTTTGATTTGAAAGCTTTTATAGTTTCACTGGAGCCTACCTGTCTTAACGATTTAAAAACGAAACTGCTGTTTATCATAATTTTATTTACTCTGGTCGTCTTTTAATACATTTATAAGGTATGGCCGGACACTTATGATATACCTACTCCCCCAGTATTATTTGAGGTGCTTTCTAATAATGCCCAATTTGGAATTTCTCCTTCGTCTAATCTTTACGATTAGACGATCTTTACGATTAGACGATCTAATCTTTACGACGATTGTTATTACTTTTAACAATTTTAGTATAAAAACTGCGATCATAGTATTTTCCAAAGTCACATTATTAATTTAAGGCGGGGGAGACAACCATTGAGACATTTTTGGTGACTGGAATAAATCGTTCGAGAGCTCTTGTTGAGTTCTCTTCAATCATCATCATATACATTCCAATAAGATTAGCATTTACCAGCTCCCTTTACTTCCAGCCATATTGTAGATAGTTTGTTAAAAATCACGCAGGCAATAAAACTTAAATTTATTGTAAAATTTTCCTCCTCATAATACAATTATAGAAGATATATGAATAAAGCACCTTTCCTTTCGGGGAGAATTTTGGTTACATTTTGCTTTCTCCTAACTTATTATTAAATTAAATATCAAAAGAGGGTTTTCCCAACTATGAAAGGGTAACTATTTCAATTAACTGGCAATGTGCAATAAAAACATGCTTCATCTATACATTCATGTTTGCATCTTCACAAGTGCCCATGAGGAGCATAAATAACACCAAAATAAAATTCAACTCAATTGAGGAATTACAAATCTCTTCGTTTAGGCAGGAATCCTAAACATATTTATCTGCTTGTCCAAAAGTCCGACACGCAGGGGCTGCGTCAACTAAGCAGAACTCCCACCTGCTGATGTGACACACTATTGATCTCGTCTTTACCATATAATTTCTATTTCAAGGTAAAAATCCAGTGACACTTCTACTCATAACGAAAACTGTAGATCGACAATATTTTTAAAATGTAGTTTCTATAAAATCTGTCGATATGATTCATAATAACGGAGATATTTTGAATTATGGAATTCCCCCAACTAAAAATCACTATTTCTGGTCCGATTTCAGCCACTAATGACTATGAAATTTAGTGTTAAATGAAATGGGTAAATATCGAGTATGGTATGGATCAAATACAACTTTATGGATAAAGACCAAAAAATCTGATTGGTGAAGTCATCACACTAAGTATTTCCATGTATCTCACACAGCAAAAGTTCAGCTATTGTTAATATGACATGAGTGGAGTCTATTCAAAGAACGCAAATATCTCAGTAAATAATCAAGATAGTGAAAACAAATATATATATAACACAATTAATAGTACATTACATTTGCAAAAAGATAGATTCTTTACAAGTTTTGGATCTGACGTATTATAACGGAGGTATTTTTACCCCACCCCCTGTACGATTAAAAAACTCAATCTTTATTTTACAAAATACGTTTAAATATCAAGTTTGGTAATGATCAGAAAAAATTGTGAACGCCAGAGCGCTAACAGACAAATATATATGAATATATATATATAGAAAGAGAGAGAGAGAGAGAGAGTGAGAGAGAGAGAGAGAGAGAGAGAGAGAGAAAATTTTGATCGGACCTCTTTTTAGTCATGTCAATGAATATTAGAAGAAGTTTCGAAAATCGCGTCATCAGTACAACTTCAATAGCCAATTTGTCTTTAGGGAATTCTGCTTAAAGGGTGTTAGATCTCTAAGCAATGCGTCTGATATTCATGTCGAATTTATGCTCCAAGCTTGGCGTCATGAAATATCAACAAATTTGTGGAGATATTTTTATATAATAAAGAGTGCCCTTGAGAGTAACAATTTTTAGAAGTGAATTACTTAGTGAAGACATAAATGATAATTTCTTTTATTGTATGTGTTTGTTTAACGCACTAGAACTCCGTCACGCAGGGGCTGCGTAAACTAAGCAGATTTCCCACGTGAAGTTTTACAATAGAGAAATCTGCCTAATAACACCTGTAGTAGTAAGAAACCTCTAAACCTATAACATTATTTAGGGCGTAATAACCCAGTAGTTTCTAGCCCCAAAATCAGTTAACCTAACCTCTAAACCTATTCACGAGGAACGAATAGTTATGGAAACGGCCGCCAGAGCTCTCGGCGGAAAGTCGGAACATAGCCTACTGGCGACCACACGCAGAATACAAATGCAAATATCTCGGTTAATATTCAAGATACAGAATAAATGTATATAACAATATTTATAGTAAATTTAATTTGCAATAAGATTGGTTCTATACAATTTTTCGATCCGATGCATAATAACGGAGATATTCGAACTTTTGAAAATCCCCCCTCTGGTCCGATTTCAGCCGTTAACGAACTTGATCTTCCTTTTTACATGAAACGATTAAATACCGAGTTTGGTGACGATTAAACAAAAATTGCGACCGCTAGAGTGTTAACAGACATATATATATATATATATATATATATATATATATATAGTTTTGAACGGGCCTCATTTTCGTCATCTCCTGGGTAGGATCGATGGACATTTGAAGAAATTTTTCGAAAATCGCGTCATGAGTACGACCTCAATAGCTGATTTCCCTCAAGGGAAATCTGCTAATATGTTTTCGCTTAGAAATAATATGAGTGGGGAAAATTCAGTTTTGCACGTTGTAAAGCGTAGATTTGAACTTCCTGGGGCTGCTAGGGGTTCTGGGTAGATAAGGGGTACCCTGTAGATTACCCGTTCCCATCTGTCTCGGTAGCTTAAAGTGGACCTAAACCAAAATAAATAAACATTCGGCTCTTTGAAAGTCGGCTGTTTTTAGTCAAGTGGGCCTGGGCTAACGGGGCACCGTGCTCCCCACTGTGCGTCGTGTACCAGGAGGTAGCTGGCGATGGAGCGTTTCACTGTTTGTCATAAATTAAAATGTTTTCAAAAACTGATTATATTAACATGAGAGCCAGCTCCCTAATGTGCTTCCGAAGAGATAGAGCAAAAAATATTTGTAAACTCTTAGCCAGGTATACACACCCCTCTTCTACTTCGGAAGGGCAAAAAATGGAAATATATCCAATGAAGAAACAAACTATGGCAAAACTACCCATTAATCATTTAATCAGTTGTAGTTTTTTAGCAGATTTCCTTTATGGGAATTCAGCTATGACGTCGTACCCATGATGCGATTTTTTAAAAATTTCCTATCTACCTAGAATATATATATTTGTCTGTATATCGGTCGTAATTTCTGTTTGATAATTACCAAACTTGATATATAAAAGTTTTGTGCAAAAATAAAGATCATGGTCTTTAATGGCTGAAATCGGTCAGTGTGGATGGATGAGTTAAGAGTTGGCAGCCTTTGACATGTTGTGGGCCAAATTTTAGTGTGCAAATACATTCGCGGGCCGCTTTTAAAAGTAATGCAATTTAAAGTAGTGTTCCTAATTTTTAGCGATAGATGTCAGATATGAAATTATACGACAATGTAATTATAATTCAATTTATTAAAATAAAAATATGAATTGAAAAAAAAAATAGGTACAACATTATAACTAAATCGTAAAATTTGGAATTATAACTAACAACGAAATTTAAATAGCGACCCTGAAATCAATGAGACACTTGAGCTTGAATTTGGGAAACTAACCCATCGATATTTGGATTAATTCCACTGATACAAAGACGTAAAGAATTTTCCAAATTATCGTCAGTCATCCTTGTACGATGTTTCGATCTATTAACTTTCTTCATTGAAAAGAATTGTTCGCATTTACAATTACTGCCAAACGCACAAATTTCTCCTCATCTTCCTCATTTGGAGTAAGAAGCGTAATATTTTTCTTTAATTGGGTTTTCTCACGTGTCTCATGGGCCGGATCAAATCTTATAGTTTGCCCGTTGTTGCCCACATATGGTTTAGAGGTTGAGAATTTCGAAAATTCTTAATATCTCTGTTATTATGTGCCGGATCTAAAAATTGTAAAGAACCAATCTTATTATAAAAGTAATGTTCTACAAATATTGCTGTATACCTTTTTTTCACTATCTTTAATATTAACCAAGATATTTGCATTTTTAGTTTTCGGCCTTCATTAAACCCCTACTCCTACTCGTGCCATATTAGCAATAAGCTGTTATATTCTGGAGGACTTGAAGCATAAATACCAAATATTCTTCCCAATGAACTTTTACTTCTTGACATAATTGCGTATGCGGGAAATCGGCTTAGGTAACGCAGCCCCTGCGTGAAGGACTCTCCATATTATAAAGTCTATATTCACAGTTGGCGAATTTTCCTCTGAAACTATATTCGTGTGAGTAGATAATTAAGTGTCCGTGGAAACCAATACATTATATATATATATATATATATATATATATATATATATATATATATATATATAGTTTTTAAATCTGTTATATTTGTATTTTTTTAATATTTACTGGCATTTTTTTCTTTTATTTATTTAATTCTTACACAAGCCATGACGCGCACAGATATTGATTTAATTTTATTAACTGTAATATAGATGATGAAG
>CM032233.1:113627500-113912500 GCA_019009955.1 Riptortus pedestris | reverse complement strand
TACCCCTTCAGAAGTTTCATTTAAACTTTTTTACAACCGGTGCAGGAGGCACTTAACCGTATAGTACAGTTTTAATGTATGGTGATTTGAGGTCTCTCCCTGTTTAGAATATGAATTCTATCATGAAAAATAGACCATTTGGATTTTTTCTTCTTGCTATATACTGTGCTTATGTATTCCTAATATTAAATCAAATAGAAGTGAATTTGAATTAACTAGAATCTGTTACTCCCACAAAATTAAAGAAATTGCTCTAGCGAAATTGATAAGGCTATTATATTTTTCTGAGTGAAACAAATGGAAGTAAGTTAATAATTGAGGATTTCTTTTAGAGTAGAAATGCAGATATGACTGTTAAAAATATCCAAATTATCACTTCGTATTGTGAATAATAATAAACCTTCTAACTTTTCATACAAAATAGCCGTTGATACTACTTCGGTTTGAGTTATAAAAATTGTTAAAATAATTTAAAATAATGCAATAATATTGATTACACTTCGATTATAGCATATTTATTATTAATTAAAACTTATTAATGTGCTCTGTTTATAATACATATTGATTAATTTCTGTAAAATTTTTAATGTTGTTCAGAATAAAATATTATGGTTTTTAAAAAAGATTTCTTTAAGAAAACAGTAAAAATGTATAAGCAATAATGCATCATAGATACTGTCTCGTTTACTTCTATTTAAAAGTCAATTCCTACTGAGTTTTATCAGACAAACGATCCGACCACCCCATAGTCACGCTCTGAAACACCACACGTGTGTCTTGCCTCTCAATGTGAAACGTATTAGTTCTACCAAAGGTTATAGTGCTGGCTCTTGTTGAATGCCGCTTAATATTTCCGAATAAGGTCTTGTATCAGCTAAAGAACTTTTGGTCACCTCAAACTTCGTTAAACGTGTTACGGTCTACGTTGAGACATATACACAGCTCACAGTAATATAGCTGAAAAATTTGCAATTATATTGGGGTCCTATATGACTGAATTATATATGAGTATATACACGCGTGTTGATATGTATTACCCTCGCTACGTCATGGTTCTTTCCAGGAGGATTCAAATAAATAAAAGTCCGTTATGTACGTCAAAAAGAAGTCTTAGTTTACACTTTACACATATTTTATTTATCTTTCTTCTAAGCGTTTCCCAGTCCAGTCGCTAATTCTCCAAAGGTTCATCGCCAACAATTACTTTAAATCACAAATATTCGTTCTTAAAAGATGTTAACAATCCTCTAGTTATAGAATAACACCGTATGAATATTGTCCTACATATGCTGCATATTGTAGACTTAAACCATTAACTCTGAAAATTAGTATATACGGTTACAGGTGTTTTATTGAGTACTTTATTTAGTCTAATATGGCACAGTAGGAATAATGTATAAATAAATAGTGTTATTGCTAATAACTAAAAAATAACTATAAACACGCCCGCACACACATACACATTAAATGTATATACTCATAACTGGATGCCAACCACGAAATATTGGCATCAGCAAAGGAATACCTGTCAGAGAAATACCACGAATTAGCCTGCGTAAGTTTACTAATTTAGTCACTAGCTAGTAGGCAACAAGACAACAACAAACTACCCAATTTTTCTCTAGTCTTGTCAAATTGACATGGGAATTATTCCTCTACAGCCGCTTTAGATGAAATGAATTTTATCTCTATAGAAAGGAAGAGTCTGTTACTTTTAGATCCGAGAGGGCAACTACTGCTGGAGGCTCAACTAATGCAGTTGTTACAGTTAGGGATAGGTATCCTTTATCCCAATGCCGACGAAACCATTGTCAGTGAGCCCAGACAGACTACTCTCGGGAAGAAAAGGGAATCAGAAAGTGAAACCACTCGGAAGGGAAGGGATGTTTGCAAGTTAAAAGCATCCTGGTCTTACCTGGGTTTCTGAGCCGAGTCCTGGATCAAGAGGCATTAGGCTACTGAACTGGCAGGTAAACCCAAGAAGAGCTAAAGTGTTTACCCCCAGCCGGACAGGCGGCCCGACAAACATTTCAAACAATGCCCTTTCTATAGTTTCTTTAATTTGGGGACTTTTAAAAGCATCGGACCTTCCACTCGAGCAGCGCTGAGGCGCCAGTTTGCTTAGTGAGAACCCGAGTTTTCCATTAATGATGCTCCCGAAAACTCAACGTTAACCCTTTATTACAATAAGCCTAGACCAGCAACAATCAGGATAATACCGTATACCCTCTTTAACAGCCTCATACGGACAATCCGGGGGGGGGGGGGTATGAGTCTTCCCCACTTTTCTCAAATTGTTTTAAAGCTAATGTACCTATAATCAAGTGATAAGAATTTTTGCTCTCATGATTTAATAACATTATGCATTAACCAAATACATTTTCTATATAAGTAATATAACTGGTTATCAATTTGAATAAGAATAGATAAAATCATTATCATTTATATAAATAGATAAAACTAGTGGACCTACAACTGACCTTTTGGTGTAAAATTGGGGGGGGGGGTCTCCCAAATTGTTTAAAAAACATGATGAGCTGAATTCTGAGTTGCCTCGCTCGACTTTGTGGATACGTTCAGCATTCGTGTTGTAATTTAATGGATCGTGTTTTAATCAAATCAGATTTCTCGTTAACTAATATCATTGTTTACAATTATGAATAGAATTACATCTGATATAATTTATATAAAGGAGCTTGAAAACATTGGGATACTCCCACATTATTTTCGGCCCATAGTGGCGAGTTGAATTTTCTGGTGTTTCGTATTTATTTATTGTCGACAAGCTCTCGAGCACTAATTTACGGATGCTTTTTTAAAGCGAGAGAGGGAGTGTGTGTGTGTGTGTGTGTGTGTGTGTGTGTGTGTGTGTGAGAGTGAGAGAGAGAGAGAGAGAGAGAGAGAGAGAGAGAGAGAGAGAGAGAGAGAGAGAGAGAGAGACGTCAATAAAGGGAAAGCGGCCGATTATTCATAATTAGACTTGGGAACAGTGGGTAGCGATGGTTGATG
Organism: Riptortus pedestris; assembly: GCA_019009955.1. Classification (NCBI taxonomy): domain Eukaryota; kingdom Metazoa; phylum Arthropoda; class Insecta; order Hemiptera; family Alydidae; genus Riptortus; species Riptortus pedestris. Next base: position 113,909,491 of record CM032233.1, on the reverse strand, counting down.
GTGGGTGAGGTGGATGGTGTATTGGTGGTGCCTAGCGAGCGACCGCTGGCGCCACTATTTTACCTGATGAATACCTCATATCTTCATCAGAGGTCGTGATGAGGTCCTCCCCAACCACTAAATACCGAGGAAAAATAATAGAGCTTCCCAGCCAGCACACATCTCAATACTTCTTAATCCAATCTCTCCTTTCTCTTGAGAGTGTGTTTTCTTTTTACCTAATTTTCGAACACTATTCTTTCAACCTCCCCCTCCCTTAATTGCAGTCTGCTAGTCGTGTTTTACCGTATTCCGTTACTAAACCACAACGGTAATTTTCATCCTAAACAAACAAGTGGTGATTACGACCATTGAGTGCTTCCCAAATGTTTCTCGTTAACTGTGAAGTATATCTAAATCTTATCTAAATATATTTTGGCTTACTGTCACGTGTTTCTTTCTGAGTACCCGATAAGAGTCCCCGAAAGCAATTTCGTTCCAAAATATATTACCCAACTTCAAAGCTAAAACTCATTCACCGGACAAAAAAGATTTTGAGGAGGTTATACTCTCAGAAGCCTCTAAATTGACCGAGTTATTTAGACAACCAATATTTCTTTTGATTTTGGAGATTTGAGTGTCCACAGCAATATTGTTTGTTGCATGGTTTCCTGAAATATATAATACTAACAAAAATAGCAATAATACAAATGTTGCAGACCGTTAATAAAAATGGAGTTTCTAAATTTTAAGTAATCTATTTGGTGCCATTATTCTATTAAGCATTATTTGACTCCTCTACAAAATCACAAAATCAATCCACCAATTTTGGAAAGGATGGCATACACAACAGCGGTTTTATCTAGCCCAATAAAAGGGGTTTTGAAATTGTCCAAAATAGGTAATTCATATAAATAATTTTATTCTTTTCTTTAAATAAATAATTTTAAAAAAGGCCCTCCATGAATACATTCTCACTGATACTATGTCATTGGGGCAGGACTAGTAGGTTTATTAGCCATCTACGTTACACAGGGACAGTTCTCTAACTATTCTTCCATTGAGAGAATTCTCTTCAGTTCTCTTGAAGCCATTGCTTTTGGATAATCTTCGAAAAAACATGGCATGTCCTGTAACACTGTATCTTACTTTTACTTAATTAGTTAATGTTTCTGATGCTGTTTCCAGGATTTTTAAACTTTTGTAAGGGGTGTAAGCAAACTAATTTACTAATAGATCGAATCTACACGGATTTGATATAGACCAAACGGTAATGTAAACAAAATAAGACAATTCATACGTAAAACTGTTTCGAGATTGGGTAGCGCACCAAAACGAAGAGACGTGGCCCCAAGGCTGAATAAATTTACTTACTACAAGGAAATACTCTCAGGGTTCACAAAATACATAGTATCATTTTGCCTACTGCGAGGTGTACCTGGTGCAATTGTCAAGTCTGCAGATATTACAGAGGGCTGTTGGGGAAATGTGAAATTCCCTTCCTAGTTGGTACATTTTCAGCGCCACAACTCGTAATATTATGGAAATATTTTCAGAATTGAACTACTCCTCTTCGAAAAGCTTGTTCATTGAAACAATATTTGGTACTTGAGTTGAGAATAAAATGGTTCATGTTATAACAGCTTATTGTTTATATGGCATGAGTAGCAGTAGGGGTTTACTGAAAGCTGGAAACTAAAAAATGAAGATATCTCAGTTTATATTCAAAATTGAGAAGCAATATATATATATATATATAACAAATTTATAGGTCATAAAATTTGAAATATGAAAGTTGCCATAAATTCTTTCGTTACGAAGTATAACAGACCAGATATTTTGATTTTTTTGAATTTTCAAAATTTCCCGTCCCACTTGTCCCATTTAAGCCATTGATGAACTTGATCTTTAGTTTTACATTGGAAGTTTGTTCGAGGTCGGTAACGATCTAACACAAAATTACGACCACTACACCAATATCAGGCAATCATTAGCATACATCTGAATATCTCCATGTATAACTAGTTTACTTCTTGTCACTCGCCAGCACCACAACGCATAACATTATGGAAATGCTTTCAGCTTAAAACTACACCTCTTCAATAAGCTTGTTCAGTAATAATTCTTCTGTGAAGTTGTAGTCAATGAGCTTTAGTTGTAATAAGCAAATAATGACGTTAATATTCGCTTCGAACCCAATGAATACCCTGCCGGGTGTCAAAAGAAATTTATTTATGAATAATGAATATCATATTATGAATTGGAGGAAGAGGCTCGATTTCAAAAACTTAATGGAAATTCTTAAAAATAATTTGCAACCAAATCTATAATATTTCTACTCATTGAGTTCATTATTACTGATTCGTTTGGAGTGATAAATAATCATTCCCGGGCCCAATAGTTTAAACAAATTTTGATGATAATTTTATTTCGGCAATGGGCGAGTTGTTTAACATTTCTTGTATTATTATTACATTCTATAATTATTTGTGTAGTATCTGTATGTTAAGTATGTTTTATTGAACATGATTTTCCAATTAATTTACGTTAGTAACTGTCAAATATTAGTGATGGGTATGTCATGTTTAAAGCAATAATTGATTAGCAAATATTTATTGTTTTTACATATGTCTAGTACAAAAAGATGTGACAACGTTTCGTTTCGGTTATCGATTTGAATAATACTTTGGAAGAACAGAATTGTTTTAAGGCATGTCTGTAAAATAATATTTAGAAAATTAAATTTTCATTCCTCAAAATTTAGCTAAATGAGTTGAGAGTAGAAAACTCTCTCTCTTAATCAAGAACCAGATCTATAAAACAGTCATAAAGAAATATAGAATTTTTAATACTTATAAAATTGACAATAGGATTCAAACGTAACCAACAGTTTGTAACTTATTGAATTGATTTCGGAAAAACATATAATGACAGGAATATAAAATAAAGCAGTGATACTTCATTTTTTTAAATTTTATTTTGTTCTTAGGTTCCGACTGATTTCAAGTAAATAAATTAAGTTTTAACTCACCTGAAAATTTATCATTCAAATACTAGCCAATATGCCAGTGTAGACTTCGCACCTTCATTCTTATTCTATTTCGAAAATATGTTGTTTAAGACTATTTTACAGCAATGCCAGAAATAATAATTGTTGCAATCCGCTTTCAAGATAGATGTTACGATTGAAATGAAATCAGCGACTATGTGGATGCTAACGTTTTTCATTGTATACGTCAACAGCAATACAAACCAGTTCTTTTTCGCAATTTCGTATGTAGAAGGTTGTGACTAATTCGCATATGAAAGATTAACTAAAGAAGTAGAGACCCATACGATTTAGGTTTCTTTCACTTTTCCTAGTATCCGACGCACCAACTTTTATCAGGTTCTTGTAAAGCTGACTCATTCTCCAAACAAAATTTTTGGGGAGGAGGGGGGAGGGTCATACTCCCAGAAGCCAATAAATTGACCGAGTTGCTTAAACAACCAATATTGTTTTTATGAATTTGGAAATTTAAGTGTTCACAGCAATATTGTTTGTGGCATGGTTTTCTGAAATATATAACACTAACAAAAATAGCAATAATACAAATGTTGCAGACTTCTATTCCGTTAATAAAAATTAAGTTTGTCAATTTTAAGTAATCTATTTCGTGCCATTATTCTATATAGCATTAGTTGACTCCTCTACAAGAGCACGTATAAAACCACCAATTTTGGGAAGACTTGGAAATTCAGTGCAATATTAATTATTAAAATACTGTGGCTATTACCGCTTCCCTGAAGCCAAAAATGAATTATCTATTTCCCAAAGGTACCACTATTGAATTATTAATAATAATAGAGGCTCAACAGACCTTTTAGGGAAAAGACTTGTCAAATATGGTTTTCGTTGGAAAAGGAGTGGTTTTAGTGTCACTTCTATCTCGATGGATTCATTCTCAATCACTGTTCTTAATTTGTATTATATTTCTTTCGACTAAAGTTAATGAGCTGTAACCTGACGAACGAAGGCCTCAACATAAAACACGTTTACCATTCGGCTAAAGGAAAGTTATTGTGTCATCAGGGAGATTTAAAATCAGATACGAGCTCTGTACAATACAGTTAAATATGAAACTATAAAAAGGTTAAAATGATCCAGACTAACACAAAGGTTTGCCAATTGTGCATTGTTTCCATTCATAGACGACCTTATCCGTTGGGCAGAATTTACCTATCGTAACGGTATTGAATTAAGTGAGGCCAGCAAATGAGTGATGATTGATCTGTATGATGGGTTATGGGATATCTATCTGATGATACGGGGTGTTAGTCGACCGAGATCTGCGGTAGCAACATCTGCTGTATCCTCCCATTGTCAGGACATCACCTGCTCTTTTGTTAGCGCCCGCTCCTCCCGATTTTTTCCCCAGCCGCCATTTCTAATCCCTCCTGAAGGGCGGGCTTGTTGACCAATCCGAGTAACAAGGACGCAGCCGGATCAAATATCTATACACAACAAAAAATGATAGCTAGAAAGGCGGTTTAAGCCCACCGACCAGGAGAAGAATAAAAAGCAGAAGAGGATCCACGGGCGGTTTCACCAATAGAAACTAACATGGGCATCGGAGGAGGCCCAAGACAGACAGATCTATTTCTCTTTTTTTTCGCCAGGTAAGGTTCGGGTATTCAGCAGTCTAGGACATCGTTTTCAATTCCTTTCAAGCAAGTCTTATTCTTACTTCCTTTCCAAGGATCATCCTTTCCTGACTTGTGTAACTCAATATGACCTTAAAACAATTTGACCTAATTACATTACGTATTAAGTTTATAGAGGGCTGAAACTAAGGCTGACAATTTATTCCTCCTAATATCTATTTTTCGCTTTTATTTACAAATCTTCTAACATAATTTCGTTTTATTTATTTATTTATTGTGGAGCGTTCGCTGTGAGGCGATTTTGCTCATCAAAAAAAAAACAATGAATGTAAACAAAATACAAAAATGAAAACAGTAACAAGAAAAAATTAAACAATGCAATTAGAACAGAAAAACTAAGAACGCAACCAAATAACAAAATGCAACCAAAGAGACAAAACAAACGCGAGTTAACAAATAAAAAAAAATAAACAAAACAAAACATTGAATTCAAAAGCAAAAAAAAATTATCTTGTAAGGAAAATAGATAATTAAAAACTATAAAGACTAATAAAATTACGGAAACAATCATATACCTGCAATGGTTAAAATTAAAACTAAAATCAAATAAATAAAAATTAGTGTGTACGTTAATAAAATGAACATATTAAATTTTCTAATATCTAAAATATTCACAATCATATGCTCCCACTTTCTCTATCACACATACAAACACGCACACACACACACACACACACACACACACACACACACACACACACACACACACACACACACACACACACTCACTCACACACACATAGTTTATTTATATATTGCATTAATAACAACATTTATCAGTAAAATAAAATAAACTATATTCATACATAACAAACTAGATAAGGCTACATACAATATGATCAAGTGGCTAAAAAGATATAATCACAATTTGTTTAAAATTTTGAAACAAATATGACTAACTGGCAAGTCATTATTAAGTAATAACTTATAGATTAACAATAAGAATACCTCTTGAGAATATTGTATATTAAAGTTTTCATTAAACGTCACTACTGGGAGATACTGTCCCGGTTATTGGAGACAACATATATTACCTTTAAATGATATTCCTGTTAGAATAAAATTAATTGGTGAGGTTCTCATGCCCAAAATGGGCCCTCATAAGGCTTGAGGTACGCGATAGCTCCCTAAGAAAGAAGTTCCATTCGAAAATTTAGCCACTTCTTCATAAAACACCTGTCATCAAGAGGTTGCATAGATAACGTAGTGTCATTCAAAAGCACATGTCGTTGCCTTCATATACTTCTCTCAATTCCTCCATTTGCGACAATTCTAAGAAACATGGAATTTAAATTGCAACTGATATAATTACTCGTATTAGAGGTCAATGTGAAAATTTCCTGAGTACGACGGAAGGTCGAAAATGAAAAAAAAATCCATATGTATAAGCCCATAATTTTCGAGTTAGAGAAACATGTAATCGTCAAATCATTTCTTGAGCTAATTTCCTCTAAGAGAAAATCTGTTAAAAACCTCGGACTGAGAACAATTCCTCTGAGTCTCAATAAAATTAAATTATTTATTAACGTCCGCTTTTTGCAACTAAGGCTAATTGGGACGGGCTATCTACAGGTTACCAACGTTTTATAGCCAGAGTGGGAATGAGGACTTTATTAAATGAATTCTGTAACTAAATAAATTCCTATTGCCCAGGCGAGAACTCGCCACTTTACCATGTGAGATTAAGGTGAACGCATTAACTCACATGGCTAACCTGAGACCCATTAAAATTTAACTAAGTTAGCAATAAAGTTACTAATTTAAATTTTAAATGCCGTATCATGTTTTCCTTTTGATATATCCCAGCATACTAAAAATCAAGGAAAATTGTGGCAATTACAATAAATATAGTAGCTTTAATAATATCAATTCAATTGAAATAATACTTCGATATGAATGGCAATAGGAGAAAATTCGCAAAAAAAAAAAAATTCTAACGGAAATTAAAAACGACAATTCATGAAATTCTAATTTAATATCTATGAGTAGTGTATTTGAAAGGTGTAAGGGAGGGTAAGATATTTCATCTTGTTCGATAGGACTCAAGGTGACTTCAGAAGTCTATATTAGCGTCGCTGTTGTAGTTGAGAGTCAGTAGTCGACTCAAGGGAGAAATCAGTGCCTACAGAACTTTTTTGCCCTTAGCACGAACAGGTATTAGCGTTAAGGTACGTGAGCAGCCTTTCCTCGGCACACTCTCGCAGCTGACTCGAATATACTTACACAATCTTCACCTTATCAATATGAATGAGTTCATTAGGGTGCGCAATTTGTTTTTGTTGTTTTTTTTGTTGTTTTTTTTTTTTTTTTTTTGTTTTTTTTTAAGATTAGCTCTTACGCTGACAAATGTGTCGAGAAATAATTTTCTTAGTGCTTCCTAGCACCATGACTAAGGCGTCGTGCGATTTTCATTCCTCACAAAAGGAGCGACTTGAAATAAAATAGTGTTCTTTGAATTTCATTTGAAGATTGATGTGATTTTCATTACTAACACTTTTTGGATTCTTTACACTTATTGTACATTACTAAATTTCGAAATAGGACCATATTCCTGTTAGTAACATGACTGTCTTAACTGTAGCTTGTAGTAGTGTTCAAAAACAAGATCCGAAGTTTTAGCAGATTTCTCTTAGAGGAAATCAGCTATTGAGGTCGTACTCATGACGAGATTTTCGAAATTTTTTCTTCAAATGTCCATCAATCCTACCTACAGATAACGAAAATGAGGTCCGTTCGCAATTAGTGTTTAATCGTTACCAAACTCGATATATAGTCGTTTTATGTAAAAAGAAAGATCTAGTTCGTTAAGGGCGGAAATGGGTCCAGGAGGGGGGTTAGAGGGGGGATTTTCGGAAATTTGAAATATCTCCATTACTATACGTCGATCGAAAAATTGTAAATTAAATGTACTATAATTATTGTTATATACATTTATTCTCTATCTTGAATATTAACCGAAATATTTGCATTTTTCAGTTTTCAGCCTTCAGCAAACCACCACTTCTACTCATGTTACATAAACAATACTTTGTTATAGAATAAACCACATTATTCGAAGCTTAAATATCAAATATTGTTTTCCAGAGACCTTTATTATACGAGATACATGCAAATATGTTCTGATGACCCCCTCCCCACCTTCTGTCTATAGTTCTTGAACTACTAAAATTTGATTGATTGAGAAAAAAATATTCTGATTCATTATAAATGACATTACAACCCTGAGGTTGTGTTGTGTTGCCAGTATGTAGATTTATCTATTACTGAACTTCACGAGGGAAATCTGCTTTGTTTACGCAGCTCTGGCGTGACGGATTTCCATTTATATATGGTATACTTCTTTGGTTGATGGAACCGTGGATGACCTCATTTAAATCTCAAAAAGAGAGCAGGAAAATTCCGAACGTAGTACTTTTGTTGTTTGATGTCAGAATAGATATATTTCGCTTGGAACGGAGTGGTCTTCTGAATATTAACAGCGGGCTGGAAATTTTATCAAATATGGTTTTTTTTTTTATATGTGATCCCTGAACACACAGTTTTATAATCAACATGGTCTAATCCATTTAATTATTTTAAAATAGTTGTAATTGCTTTTCAATTTGAGCTCGGTTTACCATGTGAGTTAATGCGTTGGTCTCACATTGTAAACCTAGACTGACGAGGCCGATTCCCGCCTGGGCAATAGGAATTTACTTAGTGATGAACAAACACTAAATCAATTCCTTCTCTAGAAAGGGGTGATAATCTCTAAAATACTTTTCCCAATTAAATATGATAGCTTGTAGTGGACGCAAAAAACATTTAACTTGTACTTGGCAAAATTTCTTGGTAGTTATTCTATCCATTTGCTTGGAGGTAGAAATTGGTAAATTCGAAAACCATTAACGTAAGGTCAAGGATGAAAGAAACTCAGAGGCATATAATATGAATGCATAGAGTATTTCATTCAGGAATCTCAATTGTGAATGAAATGTTTAATTTTTTGTTCTGTTTTCATTAATCAACGATAAAAAAGCTATTTGTATCAATCTCATATGCACAGCAAGCGATCTACAAGCCATATCGTGATAACCTCTGATAATAGAGGTGTTAACTCTAATAATGTTGTGAACTTGAACTAGCATTATTTAGAAGATAAATGTTTTCTTTAATTAATAAAACAGATGAGTTTATTTTCATTTAAATTCCTCAATTTTTTTTGCTGTTATATAACATTACAGCATTGCGATTTCTTTATTCATATTATAACACTGGTCGTTTAAAGGTCGGTAGTGACATTGTACATTATAATTGTAACATTATTATTATTATTTTTAACAGGGCAAATGTAAGTAATACTATTTATGTGGCAATAACTTTACAGACTTAAATATCACTAGATTGTAGATCTCAAGTTCAATGCTAGACATCGATCGTACTAATTTTTCGTAGCTGTGTGTCGTTTCCTTTAGAAGATTTACCTTCAGGGAAATCAGCTATTGAGATTATACTCACATGATATGATTTTCGACGAATTTTCATCAATTAGTCATCGATTGGCGACCAATGGATGGCGAACATATACAGGGCGTCCCAACATCCCGTGCCAAACCCCCCCCCCCTTAAAATCGCCAATTGTAATAATGACAGGTTGAGACTTAGTCGGCAATACTTGTGACCCCTGAAGAATCTTTTCAGTCCATATTCGACATCCTAACCTTCACCAGCCAACATAACTTTGGAATCTTCAATGGAATGCCATAGTTTTTATGACGGATTCTTGTGGAAAATCAAATTCTAAAATGAGTTAATATCAGAGAATTTTTCGATTTGACGAATCCTTTAGCCGTAAAATGCACAAATCTTTATTTCAGTAACGGGCCGATATAAAAGTTGTAGCCAACAAGATTATCTTTAAAACACGTCTATGGGAGAGGAATGAATTCTGAAATAAAAAAAAAATAAAAAAAAACAAAACGAAACAACCCTTGTTATTTTGATGTTTTTTGAAGTAAACATTTGTTTGTTTACGTTATTTTGTTTTAAACACTTTTCTTTTTTTTTCAGAATCTATTCTTTTCCCATAGACTTGTTCCAAAGATAATTTTGTTGGCTACAACCAGGAGGAATGGATTCTGAAATAATAAAAAAAAAAAAGTGTTTAAAACGAAACACCTCAAAAGTATTCTTGAATGAATCCAAAAGAAATGTTTACTTCAAAAAACATCAGCATAACAAGCATTATTTCCTGTTCTGTTTAATTTTTTTTAATTTTAGAATTCATTCCTCTTCCCACAGACTTCTTTTAAAGATAATTTTTTTTGGCTACAACTTTTACGTAGCAGCATTTTTCAGTAAAATGGCCCGTTTCTGAAATAAAGATTTGTGCATTCACTGGAGAAGGTTAGGATGTCGAATATGGACTGAAGAGATTCTTCAGGGGTCACAATTATTGCACACCAAGTCTCAGCCTTTTATTAAGACTATTTTAAGGGAGTGACGCGAAGTTGGGACACCCAGTGTGTGTGTATATATATATATATATATATATATATGTGTGTGTGTGTGTGTGTGTGTGTGTGTGTGTGTGTGTGTGTGTGTGTGTGTGTGTGAAATACTCATCATTGACTTTTTTTTTGAAAATTTTCCTTTTTCTTATCTTGCTCGTAAGAGGTTTGTTATTAATTCAAATCAATCGGTAATTATGTCAACTACTAGATACTCCTTAAATTTACATTTGAATAGTACTCCTTATATTCCAGCACCTTCATTTGGAAAAGTAGTATTTGCAATTTCTCTATAAACTAAAATAATCTCAAATGGAAAAACAATTTAGTAAAATTCAAATTTTGCAATAACTAAAAATTATAAACATTTATCAAATATTTCAATATTTTTTCTCTCACCTTTCCCTAATTAAAATACCTAAATAAAATTTACATTTCACTCTCCTATGCGTTTTTTTCACCATGAATTAACCTTCTCTGTCATTTCGGGCTTGAAAAGTGCCAGTTCACTTGCCCTACAATATAAATGTTTTAAAGTTACTTTGGTAAATATACGATACCAATATGTAAATATATTACACCAATAAAAAGTTTTATATTTTGTTGGTTTCATGTATACAGGTCAAACACGACATTAACTTGATTTACACGAGCTTGTATGTGAACTTTATGAGGGAAAGGGAGCGAAAAATCCTGTTCATTTTAATCTGCATAATTACGCACTGTTATTTAAATCGATTTATAGTTTCTGTCAAGGGGATTGAAAGAGGACATTTGCATAATGAATGCTATTTAACTGAGTGTTTCTGTAAGTTTAATTTTGAGTGTACATATTCCTGTGCAAGGGCATTCATTATAAAAACCCATTGCCCGTTCATCACGCCCTAATTAAGTCATTTGAAAAGGAATTTATTAATATTTTCCCGATTGCGTTTCTACTGATTCAGAGAGAGTCAATTATGCAGAAATTGGACAATCAATTTTAATAACATTAAGAACATTTCCAAAAAAGTGTCTGAAACTATGGTGCGGTCTTCCTAGTTGGAAAATCTACAGTAAAGTCTTTCAGTTATCGCTCCTGCATTTACATCAAGAATTTGCATATACCTACCTGTCCCATGTATAGATACTGAACTTTTTGGTCCAGTTTTATTCTTTTTTATTTTTTTATTTTTTTTTTAAATAAGCCCTTATTTCACCGACTCTAATGTCAACCTTACATTTGATAGTCTAACATCCCTGGCAAATGTTTTCCAGTCGTATACAAAACATAATCCGAACTGTTTCTTCAATTCAGAATTAATAACATTGCTTTATCAATCTGGATATAAGCATGACCAATGGAGAGTTAGCCTTCTATTCTAAGGGACGCAAACATTGAAGTATCAGGAGATTGCATTCTCAATTAGCAGATTTCCCATAAGGGAAGTTATTCAGGATGTACTCATGCCGCCATTTTCTATAAAATTCTTCAAATATCCATCCAAAAAAAAGGTGGTAACCTGTAGATAACCCGTCCCGATTAGCCTAGTAGCATAAAGTGGACGTAAATAATAATAAACAAACAAACAAATATCCATCCTTCCTACCTAAGAAATTACGAAAATGAATTCCGTTCAAAACAATATATACATATGTATTCCTGGTATCGCTCTAGCGGTCGCAATTTTTGTTTGATCCTTACCAAACTCGATATGTGAGCATTTCACACGAAACGAAAAAGTTCGTTGATGGTTATCATCGGGAATGCGGGAGGGGGGAATTTCGAAAATTTGGAATGTCTGAGTTATTATATTTCGGATCGAAAAATGGTATTGAATCAATCTTATTGCAAATGTGATGTTCTCTTAATTTTGTTATGTACATAATTTGAAAATGAGTTCTGTTCAAAATAATGTGCCTGTTGGCGCTCTAGCGGTCGCAATTTATGTTTGATCGTTACCAAAATGTATATTTAACCGTTTTATGTAAAAATAAAGATCAAGTTCGTTAATGGCAGAAATCGGACCAGTAAGAGGGGGAGGTGTTAGAAGGCGGAATTTTGAAAATTTGAAATCTTCGTTACTATAAATTGGTTCAAACAATTGTACATAGCCAATCTTATTGAAAATTAAATTACCTGTAAATATTGTTGTATGAATTAGTTCTCTGTCTCAAATATTAACAGAGATATTTGCTATTTTAATTTTCAGCCTTTAGTAAAGCTCTCTTCTTTTTCATCACACGATAAGAATAAGCCAATGTATCATGAACCGTCTTATTTCAAGCCGACATACTAAATAATGTTTTCAACAAATCTTTTCTAGTTGAGATACATGCAAATTCCTTCATATGATCTCCCCTCCGCGGCTTTTGTTTTTGTTAAGAAAAAGAAAATGGTTGCAGATTAGGTATAGAATAGACCATAATGGCTTTAGAATTATCTATGTTTAGTAAAGTAAGGAGTAGTCAATGTTGTCTTACCTAGATACTATAGGAGTATGGGTTGGGGCACCCAGGGTAAGGGATTTTCTACCTGCCATTTAAACAGCTACTACTATTAGAGCAAAACAATACTATTTGCACAGCTGGGCAATGAGACAGGAAACAATTACGCCCCGACAGAAATGTTTCAGAAAAATCATGAAGGGCTAAGCTCAATCTAATGGTACCTGACTTGAACTGAGCTTTTAAAGGGAGAATGAACTGGTTGGATTATGATCAATGACTGGAAACCTGCTAGGGGCTTTCAAATTCATCTGTTACTAGCTCGTCGAAAAGAATGTAATGTATAGTCCAACAGTAGATATGGATTTATGTTGCTGATTTTCGCAATCAGGCAATCCTTATTATAGAAGAAACTTGAGTGAACCCGCGGTATAATTATCGTGTATTAGGCAATGGTCTATAAGATACAATTTAATGTTAAATATTGAGCATTTAATATAAATTGATAAAATAAAATGCAATCCTTTTGCTGAAAGCTGGAGAAGGGCCTCCTGCCTCACAGTTTTCGGTTTATGTGGTCCACTAGTTGCTCCCAAAAGGGCTGTGTAAAATAAGCAGATTTCCCAAGTGAAGTTCTACAATAGATAAATGTACATACTGGTAACACTTAGCAACACCATGAATATTAAGTGAATAAAAGCAAATTGTAACGAGAAATCTTTCAGACAATTTTGATAACCTACCGACGGAAAGCGTCTAAATTGTAAACAAACAGGTTAGCCAACCTCTCAGGGCTGAATAAAATGATATATGAAGAAATATACTTCACCGGAAAGAAAAGCAATTACTGAAATATATCTGAATATAACATATTAATTATATGGAAAAATATTTACTATATCTTGTACTTTAATTAATAATGAATCAGAATAATATTTATATCAATAACTCAAATTTTATTAATCCGAAAACTTAAAACGGTGGGGGGAATCAACAGAACATATTTGCACGTATCTCGTATAATAAGGGCCTCTTGAAAACAATATTAGGTAATCAAGCTTCAAATAAAGCGATCTATAATATAACAGAGTTATGTTCATGCTACATGAATAGGAGTAGGTGTTTGCCGAAGGCTGAATACTGAAAAATCCAAATATCTCTGTTAATATTCAAGATGGAGAATAAATATACATAAAATATTTATAGAACATTTAATTTGCAAGCAATAAGATTGGTTCTGTACAATTTTTCGATCCGACGTATAGTAACGAAGATATTTGGAATTTTCGAAAACCCTCCCTCTAAACCCCCCCTCCCACTAGCCCAATTTCAGCCATTAACGAACTCGATCTTTCTTTTTACATAGAATGATTAAATTTTGAGTTTGGTAAGGATCAAACAAAAATTGGAACCGCTAGAGCGTTAACAGACAAATATATACATACATATGTACGGAGAGGACCGTTCAAATAATATATATATATATATATATATATATATTATTTGAACGGTCCTCATTTTCGTCATCTCCTTGGTAGGATCGATGGACATTTGAAGAATTTTTTCGAAACTGTCATGAGTACCTCAATAGATGATTTCCCATAAGGGAACGTTCAATTAGCTAAATTCAATAAATTAATTTTTGGCATATACTATGCGGCTATCTCAAAGATTGGTTGCTATAATTCTACTTTTTGTATTATTTTTTTTCTCATGAAAGTTGTGTACTTAATTTTGTATTTATTTTATTTCGCAACACGGTTCAAGCAATGTCGCTTCTTACCAAGGGGCTACGTTTTCTCTAATGTTTATGATGAAAGTCTATTGGCTTAATTAGCGTCGTCACATTTTACTTACTTATCACACTAACATGAATAAAAAAAATTATTTAATTAAAATCAGATCTATATCGGTTGTATTGCCACCGGTCAATAATAAAAATTGAAAAAAAGGAACCTTTTGATGAAGAAGGACAGTACTTGAAAAGCGTTTGGAAGAAAGATAAATAAGAATAAAATTTAATATTTTAACCCAGTATGGATACACTTTCAAACTATATTAGTATATGCAAACAATATAGGGCGTGGGTACGTCTACCACTGCCCTCAGTAAGCTGAAGGTGAAAACAGGTGCAGGTTCGATCCCCGCTAAGGGATAATATCAGTTCATGTGTAGCTCACCAGGGCGTGGTAGTGTCGTAGCGCTTGTGGATCAGGGAGTCTAACGATCCCGTCCCAAAGGCCTCCTGGATGAGCTGACCACAGACACCCCGGGTATAATCGGGTCCGTCAGTCTTCTGGAGAAACTGGTCTTTCTTGATGTTCTGCGTGGTGTTGAACACTCCCAACGTAAAAAAACTCTGATCACGAATCCCTCGAGTTTAGCTCGGGGGCGGCTAAAGTTCTCGAAGATCTAAAATGTCAACCATATAATAATTCATGCAATATTCTACCAGGCAATGAATATACAATTATTTTGATTTATTATGTTTTTTCTGTATCAAGATATATGTTTTAATATTTTTTTTCTTTTGTGTCCATAGGCGTATGTTCCCCGCCTTCAAAGTCCGAGTAATGGGGCTTGACAAAAAGGCCAAATACATCCTCCTTATGGACATCGTAGCTGCTGATGAATGCCGCTATAAGTTCCATAACAGGTAGAAACTCACTTAAATTTACTACCCTGACACTCAACCAGTTATATATATTTTTATGTAGATTAATGTGATTTCATAAATGTGGAATGTATCTTAAAAGTATAACTTTTCTTTTGCACTTATTACTTCACTGATAAAAGATTATGAAATTTGGCTTACGCTCTTCCTGCTAATTCTATCTCTTTTTAACTAAAAAGTATGTATTGCCTTTATTAAGGCTTAGATTAGTAAAAGATTGTCTTAATATTTTGTGAGTACAACAATTACATTAAAAAAAAATAAAATAATTTAAGAACCAATGATTTACTTGCTTCATTTGCAGATTCACAATTTATTTAATATATAAAACTTGATTACCTGTAATTGACTAATGTAGATAGAATAATTAGTCACGGTTTAAGTCAGTCCGTGCTCAGTAAGATAATTATAATTTATACAAATTAAACTAAAATATTATACACGAAACATTTGTATAAGTTTAACTTTAAGGAGATATTACTCTTTGAAATGTCTGTTTCACAAGAAGCTCTGGCAAATCATTTAAAATATTAGTTGCCAAGGTTCATAATACAAAAGTACCGTTTATATTTATGATATAATTACTGTAAAATTGGCATGTTTTGAATGAAACATATTTGTCCTTTTCGGGTGGCTAAATTGAAAACGTTTAATGTTCTCCATTTGATTTTTTATTCTTTTTTTTTTGTACCTGTAATAGTAATTGTTGTACATGTATTTTATAATAAAATAGTATTAATAGTGATCAATGATTTGGATGAGAGAGAGTGAGACAGACAGACAGAGAGTGTATGAGAGGGGGTGGAGAAGGGAGGGATAAAGAGAGAGGGAGAGAACTTTTAAGAAACTAGGAAAATAGTCTTATCTAGCAGGAAAACATTCATTTAAATAGTTATTCTAAATTGACAAGATTGAAAGAAAAATAAATACACAAAATAAAAGTAGATCAAAGAGTGAAAACACAATTAATGAATTAATATTCAAGATACGCAGGAAAAAAAAAATCACCTTTTTAAAATAACTGAACACTATATCATATTACTTAGATGGACAGGTAACTGTTACCTATCAACCTTATAAGTTGAAACATATGAAAAGTTGAAAGAGAAAGTATCATTGGTCTTTAAATAATGAAGGATATAGATTTTTTATAGGTGTAAATAAATAAATAAAACGTGAAAGATATTTTAAGTAAAGAGAAAAATAAGAAATCTCCCAATGCCTTGATTGGCGGGAAGAATATTGAATAAAAGATTTGCTAAAGGATCTTTGCTTCAAGGCGAACTGTAACATTAAATCCTCTTATAGTAATAGTGTCGGATGAATGACGATATATGTCCGTCTATTCAGTCCAAGAATTAGAATTTTCCTACATACGAGTACCTTTCAGTACATAGTAGAATATCTGTTTGAATTAGATTTCCAAATATATTCTTATTACACATTCTTAGACCCATAATTCTTAATTTTTGTAAGAGAGTAAAAGCGACAAATAATTTACTTTGGAGAGATATTGACCGGGCACTTAACTCAACCCCGAGGGGGGGGGGGGTCACCAAAACATATTTCCATGTAACTCGTATAATAAATATCTCTTGAAAACAATATTTGGTATTTAAGCTTTGAATGATATAGTTTATTTCATAACCGAGTATTGTTTGTGTAACATGAGTAAAAGTGGGGGTTTGATGAAGGCTTAAAGCTGAAAAATGACAATATCCTGGTTAATATTCAAGATAGAGAATAAATGTATATAGCAATAATTCTAGCTCACTTAAGTTGCAATAAGATTGGTTCTATACAGTTTTTCTATCCGACTTATAATAACGGAGATATTTTTAATTTTCGAAAATCCTCCCTTCTAAACCTCCTCCCCTCCCCCTGGTTCGATTTCAGCCGTTGACGAACATGATCTTTCTTTTTACATAAAACGACTGAATATCGAGTTTGGTAACGATTAAACAATATTTGCGACGGCTAGAGCGGTAACAGACAGATATATACACAGTTTTGAACGGAACTCCTTTTCGGCATCTCTGAGGTAGGATCAAATGGACATTTGAAGAAACATTTCGAAAATCGCGCCATGAGTACGACCTCAATAGCTGATTTCCCTTAAGGGAATTCTGCTAAAACATATAGACTTCAAACACCTCAGAAAGGATTGCTTGGTGGTCTGGAACATTAACTATGAAATTGCGATTCCAGTGTTCAGGTATTGCATGAACGATAGTGTCTACTTTTAAAAAGCATCATATGACATATGCAAAATTTGGAAACAATGAAAAATTTGAATAACTTCTAATAATAAACCTCTCCAAGAACTAATAATGTGGTTAAACCAAGAATTTTTCGCAATGACACAAGAGGTTTAATTACAAGCCACCGTGTCAAAGAGGTTTCAAAGTCATAAAAATAAAAAATCTATTGCTCAACAGCACTTGAAGGGCGAGAGCCAACTGTATGCTTGGAAGTCAAGCAATCAGCTAGATGCATTCTCTGGCGCATTTTGGTTCCAACATTTTAAAGACAGTTAATTATTATCCAGTATCTACAATAGCCAGTACTGACCTCGAAACCATAGGTCCATATAAAATTCCGTCAAGCAGGGCCCGCGTAACCTAAGCAGAGTTCCCACGTGTGCCACGTATTTGCATTTGTCTCAAAAAGTAAAAGTTCAATCAGAACAATATATAGTATATACGATTCAAAGAATGTGCTTCATAATATAACAGTTCATTGTTAATATGACATAAGTAGGATAGGATTTTACTGAACGCCAAAACTATAAAATGCAAATAACTCGTTTATAACTAAAGATAGTGAAATAAGTACATAACAACATTTATAGAACATTAAATTTTCAATAAGATAGGTTTTATACAATTTTTCGATTCAAAGTGTAATAACGGAGATATTAAGAATATTCAAAATTCCTCGCCTCTAAACCCCTCCTCTCACTAGTCGAAGTTTAGCCATTAACGAACTAGATCATTCCTTTTAGATAAAACAATTAAATGTCGAGTTTGGTAACGATTAAATCAAAATTGCGGTCGCTAGAGCGGTAACAGACAAATATATAGATAGATCTATCCATCTATGTATCTGTATATATATATATATATATATATATATATATATATATATATATATATATAAAATTTTGAACGGACCTCATGTTCGTCATATACTAGGTAGGATCGATGGACATTTGAAGAATAGTTTCGAAAATCGCGTCATGATTACGACCTCAATAGCTGATTTCCCTTAAGGGATGCCTGCTAAAATTAATATGAGCATGAGCTCTTTAAGTGTCGATGAGCTTTTATAAGGAAATGAACAGAGAATGTAACTTTTTTAAGCAGGGTATATAATATGATACATCTCATATGGCGGAGGAATGTTTTTAGCCACTAGACCACCTCCCTCCTTCAGTCAAGTGAGTATGTGAGATCGTAGCAAATACTAACATAACTTCAGATCTGATTGTTAAACATGAGAAAATGAAGACAACGATGAGGAAATTCCTCCGAAGGTACCGGGTGATGTAGGAAACTAAACGATTATGAATAAGCTAGAGCTTTAAGAGGTATATAGTGACGCATTATTCTTGCTGTTCATAATTTTGTGATTTGTACCCAACTAAGAAAGCCTCAACCTACATACTTCACTTTCATTTTCAGCAAGTCCAGATTATCATTGAATATAATCAGAGAACAAACAGTGCTTTCCTGTTACCGACTGTTTGAGTCTAACCAACAATAAAGGAAAGCAGGACGAATTTAATTGTTTTATCTAGAAAGAATTTTCCTAAAGACCAAAATTGTTGCTAACCATCCTTCAGTTACTTCCGGTGACCACCGATAAACATTAGCTAATGTTTAAAGAATCATCTAGGCAATACATGAAAACAAGTGAATGTATATTTTTCTTGTTAAACAATTGCCATTGTTAAATATATATATATATATATATATATATATATATATATAAGTCAATGACCTTCATTGGTTATCTCTTCAACTTTATTTGTTTACCCTTAA
The DNA here is from genome assembly GCA_019009955.1 of Riptortus pedestris. Taxonomy (NCBI): domain Eukaryota; kingdom Metazoa; phylum Arthropoda; class Insecta; order Hemiptera; family Alydidae; genus Riptortus; species Riptortus pedestris. The sequence goes on along the minus strand of CM032233.1, from coordinate 113,890,175 downwards.
AACGAATTTTCAAGAATTTAAATCTGAATACATAAATTTGATGCCCATATTTGAAAATTAGCAAAAGCTAATATGTGAAATGTATGTAAATTCATGGAGATATTTCATTCTTAATTCGCCACAATTTAAGAACAGCAGATAAAAGAATGTCGATTTAATTTATTTAGTCAACCTCGTAGTTCACATTAATAGGAGATATGCTTATGTTTTACAACCCCAGTTTAATTGAATATGTATTCATAATTAGCATACATTATTAATACTCACAGCCACTTAACACTTCCTTTATAAACACCTTGTCCCTATTGCACGACTTCTCTACACGTCATAAACATTAGTGTAATTCACGTAAGACCTTAATAAAATACAGGAAAATCGAGATGAAGGCAGTCCTAATGTAATGAGAATGAGACTATCAACTTGGATTATCCCTAAGGTTATTATGAAGGATTAATAGTTTTGTAACAGAACCCCCGCACACGTGTGCCCCCCCTCCCACACACACACACACACACACACACACACACACACACACACACACACACACACCTACATAAATACTCAACCAAAAATTGAAATAAAGTAACTCCAAGGCTGAATGAAGAAAAGGCTATTCATAATAATTTGGTTTAAAAAGAAAATCGTTCAAACCATTTTTTTTCCCTTTGTGATCTTATATCCAGGCAATTTTTGTTTCCTAAAAAAAGGCAATTGCAGCTAGTAATCACCGACCAGAATCATTAAAAATGATGACTTAATGTACACCTGAGATTTTTCATTAAGCAAAGAATCAAATACCTTTTCAGCAAAATTAATAATATTGATTTATCAAAACCCTTAATAATTATTTGCTAGATATTGTATTAATAGGTGCCTACATATATGATATATTTAATAAATTTAATTATAGATTGTTGCTTCTAACAAACTGAAAGAAATGTAAGTAGCAATCAGTAATTAGATATGTAGATATCAATATATCATAGATGTAGGCACTTATTAATACAATATGTAGCAAATGATTATTAAGGGTTTTGTTACACTAATGTTATTAATTTTTTTTTGAAAAGGGATAGCCCCTGAAGAGGTGGCATGCAAGCCACGAAACATGTAGGGCAGAATCAATAAAGTTTGTGAGAAAATAATTTTTTTAATGGTGAATCTTGCCATAAAATATGAATTTCATTAATATAGAATGTCTGCCAACAATAAACCTATTAGCAGGTTTACCTTAAGGGAATCAGCTATTGAGGGCGTACTCATGAAGAAATTTTCGAAAATTATCTTCAATTGTTCATCAATCCAACACAGGAGATGACGAAAATGAGGTCTGTTCAAAATTATACACCCGCGCGCGCACACAAACACACACACACACACACACACACACACACACCCACACACGCACACACATTATATATAAAGTCAGTCACGCAAGGGCTGCTTAAAGTAAATGATTTTTCTTGTTCTGATATGATACACTATTGACAACTTTTGACAATATATTTTCTATTTCTAAGTAAAAATCCGATGAGTAGAAGTTGGGATTTAGTGTAGGCTGAAAACAAGGAAGTGCGAATAACTCGCTTAATATTTTAGCATATATATATATATATATATATATATATATATATATATATATTCACATATATATTTGTCTGTTAACGCTCTAGCGGTCGTAATTTATGTCTGATCATTATTAAGTTCGTTAATGGCTGAACTCGGAAATGGGGGAGGGGGGGGTTAAGAGGGGTGAGGTTTCAAAAATTCGAAATATTTCCGTTACTATGCGTCGGATTAAAAAATGGTATAGAACCTATCTTATTGTAAATTAAATTTACTATAAATATTGTTATATACATTTATTCTTTATCTTGAATATTAACCGAGATATTGGCATTTTTATTAAGTGTGTGCGGATAACGGACGAGATGAGATCGGCTATTCTCGGTTTTGATTGTGAGATGCGTTCGGCTCTCGTGAAATACATTTAGAGACTAGTGTAAGCTCCTACTTTGTGAGACATATGCAATTATTCATTATAAACTACAGTACTAGATATAGTAAATAGTTTGCAATAAAGTTAATATGTTATATTCAGATATATTTAAGTAATTGTGTTTCTTTCCGCTGAAGAATATGTCTATCTATCTGTTCAGCTCTGAGTGGTTGGCAGACCTGTTTGTCAAAAATTCAGAAGCAGTTTCCGTTGGAGCTTATTAAAATTAACTGAAAGATTTCTCATTACCGTTTCTACTTAATCACGGTGGTGTTAAGTGTTACCAGTATACAGATTTCTCTATTGTAAAACTTCACGTGCGAAATCTGATATTTTTACGCTGCTCCTGCGTGACGGACTTTTTGTATTTTTACTTCTCAATAAAATTGTATTTTTACTTTAGTACCAGCCAAGTATATGTGTTAATATTCTAGCTGTGGTAATGCCCAGAAAAATGACAATGGACTGTATAGATTGGAGCGATAAGCCCCTTTCAACGCAGACAGATATCGCGGCTTCCATCGGTCATATCCATGTCATCAACGTCCGTCTCTTTTTATCACTCATCACCTTTCAACACGGTAGCTCTTTCAAAGTAACATAACACTTATCACTTGGATATCACCCAATGACTGCATTCGGCACTGCTTGAAGCAGTTACATTCTCTGTTCATTTCTTTATAAAAGCTCATCGACACTTAAAGAGCTCATGCTCATATTAATTTTAGCAGACATCCCTTAAGGGAAATCAGTTATTGAGGTCGTACTCATGACGAGATTTTCGAAAAATTTCTTAAAATGTCAATCGATCCTACCCAGGAGATAACGAAAATAAGGTCCGTTCAAAATTATATATATAAACACACATACACTCAATCACATATATATTTGCCTGATAACACTCTAGTCTTAATGTGTTCATTTTCCTTTGCACCTATTGGAGATCAGTTTTGTAAATTTCACAAATAAAAATAAGTATATTGTTCTAAAAAATGTCAGCTACTTTATTTTTTTTGTTAAGAAGTGTAGATATAATCTCTTTCTGCAAAGTTTGCGTACACAACATTTTTTTTTATGCTAAGGTTCTTTTAAATGGAGAATCAAACATAGAATGAGATAAAAAGCCTTTTCTATCATTTAATAAAACATAACTATAACTATTTTTAGCAGAGGTCGTACTCATGACGAGAATTTCTACATTTTTCTTCAAATGTCCATCCATCCTACCTAAAAGAAGACGAGAATGAGGTCCGTTCAAAATTGTGTAAATATATGTATATATTTGTTTTGTCTGTTACCGATCTAGAGGTCGTAATTTTTGTTTGATCGCTACCAAACTCGATATTTAATCGTATTATGTAAAAAGAAAGATCAAGTTCGTTAATAGCTGAAATTGGATCTGTATGTGGGGGGGGGGGGGGGGTTGAGACAGCGAATTTTCGAAAATTCGAAATATCTCCGTCACTATAGGTCGGATCGAAAAATTGTATGGAGCCAATCATATTGTAAATAAAACGTACTATAAATCATGTTATCTACATATCTTCCTTATCTTTAATATTAACCGAGATATTTGCATTTTTCAGTTCTTAGCCTTTTTCAAACCCCTACTTCTACTCATGTTACATAATTATAAGAATACTCTGTTATATAATAAACCAAATTATTTGAACCTTCAATACCAAATATTTTTTTTTTAAAGAGACCAAATATGTTTTGGTGTCCCACCGCCGTGTCTTAAGTGTTTGGACTATTAAAATTTGATTGATTGAGATAAAAAATATTCTGATTCATAGTAGTAAATAGTTTTCAATAAAATTAATATATTACATTCTGATATATTTCAGTAATTGTTTTTCTTTCCGTTCAGAGGTTGGCGGACTTTTTTGTTTGCATTTCAGACACTTCTCATCGGGAGGTTATTAAAATTGACTGAAAGATGTTTTATTACTGTTTGTATTTATTCACTTAATATTCACGGTGGTGTTGTGTTACCAGCATGAGGACATTTTTTATTTAAAAGGAGCTAACTAGCTCAAAAGTCTTTCCCTAAACCATTTATTTTTCTACATATACTATATAAAGTAGGTAGGATGAAAGAATTGGCTACGCTTCCACTGTAACAATTTATTAAAACGCCAGAGCGCTTTCGATGCTGTGCATCATCGTTAGTGCCCTGTTGACACACGAAAACTATAATTACTATCTTTATTAAAAGATTTTAGATAAGGGGTAAAATCGATAACGTATTACAATAAAAGTCCGTCACGCAGGGGCTGCGTAAACTAAGCAGATTTCCCACGTGAAATTTTACAGTAGAGTCTAGCAGTTAAGGAAACCGTCGAACTAGCTTTTGGCGGGAACGTCACTCGTCCTTTAGCCGTCCAGATTTAATAAAAATGCTAATATCTCGGTAAATAATCAAGATAGAGAATAAATGTATATAACAATATTTATAGCAAATTTAATTTGCAATAAGATTGATTCTGTACAATGTTTCGATCCAACGTATAGTATTGGAGATATTTCGAATTTTCGAAAATCCTCCCCTCTAAAGCCCCCCTTCCGCTGGTCCGATTTCAGCCGTTAACGAACTTGATCTTTCTTTTTACATAAAACGACTAAATACCGAGTTTGCTAACGATCAAACAAAAATTGCGACCGCTAGAGCGGTAACAGACAAATATATATATATATATATATACAGTTTTTAACGGACCACATTTTCGTCATCTACTAGGAAGGATCGATGGACATTTGAAGAAAAATTTCGAAAATTCCGTCATGAGTACAACCTCAATAGCTGATTTCCCTTGAGGGAAATCTGCTAATAAAAACTATCTTTCTTAGAACTAAATAACATATAAAACTTTTCATATATCAACTGCCAATTTTTTTTTTATTAAATTAAGTAGGGACCTTTTTTTATTAAATTAAGTAATGTACTATATATTATTTGTTTTGATTAATTAGTGTTGATTTGTCCTAATAGCAGGTGGATGGTAGCGGGTAAAGCTGACCCGGAGATGCCAAAGAGGATGTATATACACCCCGACTCCCCATCGACTGGCGAACAGTGGATGCAGAAAGTCGTCTCTTTTCATAAGCTCAAACTTACCAACAACATCTCCGACAAGCACGGATTTGTAAGTATTACATTACTATTGTCGTTTTAAAATTTTTGTAGTATTTTTTTTCCATTCAGTAAACTTAATTAAAATGAAGAATTCTACTTATTCCTAGTAGTTTTCTTTCTAGTTTTAAGAAAAAAAGGGCTTAACGTCTAATGGAGTTTATCTAATGAAAAAATGAACGTATTAGAAATGTACCTCTCAATATTTTCAACCAAAGCTTGTACCTTTTCAACCAAAAATGTAGCTTTTATAGGAACTCAAACTTTTAAAGTTTTCATGATAAATATCCCCGCCATATTCTGATCGGTTATAAAATAATCATTCATCAATCATTCTTAAAATGTATATGTATATATTTTGACCATTCAAATAACGGAAACTAATTTGTTTATATCTGATTGTCATCGTTAATTTGTTCATTTTTATGTCTATGGCGATAATATTATTAAATGTTGTGAAACGGCATTAATCCGATTATATTCGCATTTGGTACAATGTTACATGGGCTATTGTCACCAGTGAATTTTCCCTCACACAGTGATGACGACTGTATTTCAAATAAAATACAAAAGATACATTTTTGTCAGCCCATCTCGACTATCTATTTGAAATACTGTGAAAGATTACTTTTTTAAAAATGAAAATAAATACATAAATGAACTAGAGTAAGCCCTAATAAGTCCTGTTGGAATCACTGGACGTTTAGTACGCCAGCATTCGAAATCTACCAATGACATCAAGAAAAAACATTTTTAATATATATTGTAATAATAATGGCCTTTAATAAATAGAACATTCAAAATACAGTCTACAGATCATATCTTACTTAAATAAACGGTTATACTTTTGGTCAGGGTCGGCCTGGGGAAGAAGCTACTACTAGTTTCTAATTTTACATTATTTTTGCGAAATAATGTATTTTAAATAAAATGAAATAATTTATTTATTTTTGGAAAAAGTGATAATGTGGAATTTCACTATTATTTTCCAATTTAAATAATATGTTGTTACGATGACATATGTATATGTGTATACTGTCATTAAAATCATGTCTAAAAAAAGGACATTTCAATATTTTTCAAAATTAGACTCCTAACCAAAATTAATCAATACCTATTCATGAATTCCATTAATAAAATGTTTTCCTTCCAGCTTGAACAATCAATAAGGCGAATCACATAAATTTACTTTTCACCCGGCTCGTTAACCCTGAACTCCATTAAAATTAAGTATCCGCCAATAAAGTAGATACGGTTTTCTCTCTGGTAATACTCGTTGATTGATAGCAAACGTTTGAGGCATTTGGGAAATTCAGGCTTTTAAGATATATTTTTTACTCTTTTCAGGACCACTTAGATGCCTTGTTCTTAAACATTAATGTGTATTTGTCAAATGCAAGAAAAAGGAAGGGGGTAAGAAGTAATATATCGGCCATTAAACTTGGTTTATCCGATTGTTAAAGTATGCTTTCTAGAAATTCAGGGTTAAGATAATAAATCCTATGTTCGACTAGACTGTCCGAATGAGACTGAGTGATTTGATGGAAAATCGTCGAGAACATGATTTCATGTTGGTCGCCTTCTGCGTGCCGCCCCATTAAATAAATATTTAATGGCACCTAAGTGGGTAACATGAGAGGAGAGGTGAGAGCCCGAGGTGGCATGGTAGCGTTTTCAAAATGGTGGTTCCGTCCGTTATCAAGGTAATTATTTTACTATTAAGCCGGCCGTATTGGGCAGGAGCGAAGGGCTGTAGTCGGATCACGCGAACCACCCCTATCTTACTTCAGTTAGCTGGCCTCTTCCCCAGTTGAAGGCTTTGTTGATCGCTCTTTAGAACTTAGTCGAACGGCAGTTACTACCTTAGAATAGTGTTGGACATTATATTGGTCATATAAATTGCTAATTCATACGATGATCTGCTTATGGACGTTTCATAAAACACTGCAAGAAGCTTAAAGCACTAAAAGCAATACGAAAAACTTAAAAGCTCGTTGGTAATTTTGTGTGGACAGTTTCATCGAAAAAGTATTCGGCGAAAGAGAAAGTAAAAGGGAAGCCATGAATTCAGTTTTCAATGATATGCTACTGACCTGGTAGTACATAAATGGGGATCGATGTTCATCTATTAAGAACCCGAAATCAATGACTTTTCATAATTCTTGTAATTTGGAACATTGGCTGCAAACTGATGGTTATATTGTGGTTAAAGAAAAGAATCTCTTTTCAAATATCATGATAAAAGATCTGTTTTATTTATTCAACGGAGAAGAATTACCCCAAGTATTAGGTGTAATCCAACTGAAAAAATACTGGTGTAAAGATATGCCACTACTGAGTAACAGTAAATAATAAAAACTCTCCAATAAATATAATTTGTAATATAAATTACTTTCAACCACATTTAGTTCTTACGAACACACTGCAGAAATACGGTCCCTTAGAAATTACAATTTTGTTCCTTATATCGAAACCCTAAAATTACATTCTCAAAAGGTCATTTACTGATGCTGGTTTGTTTATTTTATACTAGGCTCCCCTATCTGCAATAGGGTTCTTCAAATGTGCTCCATGATGCCATCAAATCATTTCTCCATTTGCCAAATCTCCCCAACCTAGCCACTTTACCATTTAATCACTTTCTGGGCAGCATACAAATCAGGCCCACCAATGCCAAAGGTTTTCCATTGTTTTTGAGAGTCCAATTTTGAACGCCAACTGTCTGTCCGTTTTACAAATTTGCACTTTTCCTATTCTAAATAGATTCTTGAAACGGAGAGCATTTATGCAGGGTAAAAAAGTCTCTGAGTCCATTCTGTTTTCTCCATTTGCTGCTATGGTATGGCACTGTTTAAACAGACTTCCTTGAATCTTGCCAATATTCTAACTGAGAAACAGGGAGAACCGCAATTCAAAAGGACCGTCTGTCTCTTCTGTCCATCAAAAAATTCTTCATTATTTGGTATTCCCGTGCTTATTGATCCCTAGGTCTGGTTTCACGTAGGCATAGAACTAATCAATATTCTCTAAGATAGTGCAAATTTACTAATAACGTTAAAATTACAGACCTAATTCGAGGTATTTCTAGTAAGCAGGGGAACACCATAAATATACTCTATCTTTCTGTGAAGAGAGAAGGAAGCTCAATAACGGAAATAAGAGAGCGGGGGGGGAGACAGGATTCTAAGTTGTCAGACAAATCGGATCTGAAAGGAAAAGACCGATAAAGACTGAATTAATTGGAGGCTTGAGGGCGTAGGGGATTTGCTAGTGTAGCTATTGGGATTACGAATGAAGCTTGGCACTAATTCAAATAAATAATGCATCTCAATAATTTCGGATAAAACCCTCTCTTGGGATCCCTGCCCAAGTCATCTTCATCCCATCATGAACGGAAGGGGAACAGCCTATCTAGAACCTCTTACTTATCGCCTCAATGTTATTTGTAAGAGTTTAATCCGCAAGGGACTTTATAACATACTCGAAACACTCGTCATTATATCGCTGGTTTTACGCTTCAAAAATTATTAAATTGCACCCAAATTTAGACAATAAAGAGACAATCATTTGACGTTTTCAAAATTAAATTCTTCGTACCGGCTTGTCGATGCTTCCTAACAACAGGACATTTTCAATTTGAAGAGAGGCGTATTAGAATGACACTGAAAACGCCAACCTTAGTTATCAGTCAATTCTCTGTTAGTATTATTAAAGGTCCTGTGTAAAAAATACATAGTATTTTTGTTTTAAATTAGAAATAATAAGATATTCTATTTACAGTGCTAATTATATGAGCAGGAACGTGTTTATACTTCAGGCAGCAAACAAAATAAATAAAAATGTTAAGATAATGAATTCTAGAAAATAATGCGTTCCAAGGTTATTACAAAACATAAATCTTCTCTTCATATTTTATGGAAGGGTAACCAATAAAAAACATTTTTTTCGGTGCAAACTTTATTGAAACTGCTCTACATGTTTCGAGGCTTACTTGCCACCTCTTCAGGGGCTATCCATTTATGAAGTACTCGTTTCCCTCTTACATACCGCATTATCAACTACCTCCTTAGGGAGGACAGTCGCAACGAATGTAAGGGAGAAACTAGCACTTCAGGAATGGATAGCCCCTGAAGTGGTGGCAAGTAAGCCACTGAACATGTAGGGCAGTTTCAATAATGTATGGACCAAAAAAAACAAAAAACCTTTTTTATTGGTGATCCTTACCAAAAAATATGAAGAATATATAAAAAATATTGGGAATGAAGAATAAAACATAATTTGTAGCGACGCATAATTGACGGGCAAGTGAGTGTGTTAACAATTTTTTTTTCTGTCAATCTATCTGTAAGTCGATAGGTCTTGCAGTTGTAATATCAGTTATAATCACTTTGAGTTTGAATTTCGATATACATTTTCACCCTGGGTCGTAGTTGTGCAGGAATAGATTGAGTTCTGAGTATGAAACCTATTTATAATTGATAGATATGAGTGTCATGGCTAAAATATTGAAAATTAAGGTGATTCAAAAATAAAATTTTGACATATGATAAATGTCTATGTCTCAAAAATGAATATGAAACAAACTTTTAATTCAATTTTAGCGATTATGGGTAAACATTCTACTAAAATAGAAAGTATATTAAAAAAAATCATATTAAATTTGTTTGGTATTGCATATTGTTTTCTTGCGTAAAGTATGGTCTTATATCTTTCTTCCTTTTTTTTTTGAATTGTAATTAAGTAATCTGTTGTCCAAGTATATTATATGTTACATATTAAGATAGTATAAACACGTATCGCAGTGTATATTTTAATAATAATGCACTCAAATTGAATATAAAATAGGAATCACTAATTAAGTCACAATAAGTTGTAAACTACTACTTTATGTAATTTATGATATTCATGAGTAAAAAACATCTGAAGGAAAAGAAACAGAGCCGCAGAAGACTTTATCGGTATATTGAGTTATACTTTTCAATACCTATAAATTTATATATCATGGGTTACTCTTTTCTCATGCCTTGTTTGTTAAGTATATTTCTAGTTTCCCACAAATTTTAACTCCAGACTCAAGTCCACTAATCTGTATATCTGGGGTTAGTGTTTTATTTAAGATATTATGAATTAATCATAGTGTAACCCCAACTTTTCCTCATCCTGGCAATTCCCAAAATACCTGGCATTGCCCGAGTAAGTAATGTGGGATACAAAGATAGAAAAGGCTGGTTTAAAAAAAACATGATATCCAGTTCAGAATAGTGTACTTATTTTGTTTCATTTTCTTTTGTTTTATATGTCTTATTCATTTTTTAAAATGACTTTCATTCAGATTTAGTTCAACTTAAGCAACTTAGTGATAAAACTAGCAATAAAAAAATACTTTAGCTTAAAATAAGAAACATATTAACATATACCAAAGTATGGATTAGAACTCATAAGTTACTAAGAGAGTAAGTTTCTTGAAAATTCAATAAGTGCTGTGAATGCAACTCCTTTGCACTGAGGGAAAACCTTGCTAGATTTCCATACGTTTTTGTAATTTATGAGTCTATTTCAAAAGTAACTTTTATTTGCCCTTAAGGGAAACTTACAAGTATACTTCGTGATATGAAATGTAAGAAAAAAAAAGAAGTTTATTGTTAGTGAATTTAAAGCTCAGTATACAGGAGAGTAAGGTAACCTGATATTTGCTATTAATGCTACATTCCCACAATTCTCTGAAACTTTACGCACTTATCAAAAGTCAAAGTAACTCAGTCTCGACCTATTCACTTGCAATCCTATCGCCACCATCAATCGTTTTGCACAGTAATCGATGGTCTTCATAGTAACAATATTCAGCAAAGTTATTTCAATTTTCCTAATGAACATGTCTCATAATAGAACTCACCACTTTAGCTAACGTTGTCTTTGGAATTAGTTTAAACTTTCTATTCTAAAATATTTGATTATCTTCCAGCCTACCATCATAATTACCTTAGAGACAATACAGCTCTTTTAGAACTTAGGTTTTGACCTTTTTCCACCTTAGACCATTCCTGAGCTCAGCATTAAGATTCCTCCGTTGGCAGGCCACAAGATTCCTCTATTCCTTTTTACTAACTGTGTTAACTAACAACATAATAAATCAATCATTTATTCTGAGATTTCTTTATAATTTTGATTGATTTAACAATGTATAGGAATTACATTCTTTAACTCAAAGCTCTGTGAATATAATAAATAAAAACATTAAACAAGAAGAGAAAATAATTTAAAAATTATGTAAGCGTTCAACATGAATCGCCACCAAATTAATAAAATTAAAGATTCAACTTAGTAATGTCCGATAAGTATCAATAGCAAAATTTCCTTTCTATTTGTAAATTATTCTTATTTCAAGTTTTCAATTTGCTTTCCCAATGATTACCTGAAATAAATTACTGTATATGAGTTTAATGGGGTAACTAAATACAAAATTTATTTTCTTAAAAAAAGGCTGTTGATAGTAGATTTGGTGGGTTAATCTTTTGTACGATAACAATTTTATTCACTCTACACCCAGAATTCCTGCTTTAAAGACATATCTTTTTTTAAAATTTTAAGCGGACTTCTTACGATTTTCAAAAAAAAAAAAAATGACTTAAAGCAAAACAAGTATTTCTTGAGTTACATAATGAGAGCAGTTGATAATTGTTAAGCAGATCAACTTCCCAGATTTTATTTAAGATTTATTCATTTATCACATCAAATCATTTTGAAATTATATAAAAAAACAAATGGTGAAACCCTACCATTCAATAGAATGTATTTCTAATTTCTATCGATAAAAAAAACACTAAATTTTAAAGTCAGCAATGTAGTTCAATTCTTCCCCAGAAACGGGTTTATATCCTCTCTGAACCCAGTTTGACTATATTTGGCGTGACATATGTCTCGCATAACTCAAATAACAGCTCTAGCATTAGAATGTCGAAATTGGATATTTAAGATTTTGGAATGAACTAAGGGAAATAGGGCTTAAAGATATATAGGTAATTTCTCCGTACGTATTAGCGATGCAAAACATTTCTATACAACCTTTTTGTTCACCATGATCCGAGCTGTAAATTATGTCGACTGACATTTTTCGTTCTGATGGATTGGGGCAGATATCGGGTATATCATTTTTTATATCAATAGGGCTACAAGGAAGTCAAGTGTTCAGATTTAATCTGAATATAGAATATATGTCTAACTCTCTACAATTTTTAGCAGATTTCATTTAAGGGAAATCAACTATTTAGGTCGTACTCGTGACGCGATTTTCGAAAAAAATTTCCTCAAATCGTCCATCGATCCTACCTAAAAGATGACAAAAATGAGGTCAGTTCAAAATTATATATATATATATATATATATATATATATATATATATATATATATATATATACTTGCCTGTTACAGCTCTAGTGGTCGTAATTCTTATTTGATCATAACCAAACTCGATATATAATGGCTGAAAACGAACCAGTGGGAGAGTTGAGGGGTGGTTTAGAGGGGGAGAATTTCGAAAATTCCGAATATCTCCGTTATTTTATGTCGGATCGAAAGTTTGTATAGGACCAGTTTTATTGCAACTAAAACGTACCATAAATATTGATATACATTTATTCTCTATCTTTAGTATTGACGAAGATATTTGCATTTTTTAGTTTTCGGCCTTCAGTACACCCCAACTCCTAGTCCGGCCGTATTAAAAATAAACTACTATATTATGAAGTACTTTATTTGTAGCTCAAATACCACATAATGTTCTCATTGAACTTTTACGTTTGAAGATAACTGCAAATACGTGACGCACGAGGGAAATCTGCTTTTAGGTAATTGATTTATTATCACGAGCGCTGGCTCTTGCACGTACCTCATAACTAAATTCAATGAAAGCTACAGAGCTCAGTTCTCCATTGTAGATAGACGCCTGTTCGAGCACACGCCACGTAATAATACATGAAGGAAGGGAGAAAAAATTCCACGGAAAGCGGGAGCACAGAAGCAATTATATTGTAGTTTGCCGAAGGTTACAGGGCCTCCGAGGGAGCCTATTAAAGGCCGATAACTACCATAATATTAATAATGGTTGGTTTGAACAGTAGTTCGGTCCACATGAGGGGGGTTACTTATATCCATCAGAAACCTATAACCCTAATTGACCGTGTTATACACCTGTTCGCTCGGCACACCAATGCTCTCCTCGTATAACGACCCAGCTCATAGTTTCTCGGGTCTCTAACAAACGTAAATTATTTTTATTACTGTCAACGGAGCCAGACAACAAGATATGGGCACACTGAGTAATCATGGGCAAAATACATTTTTTTTGGATGCTTAAATGTATCCCAGGTCCATGTCTCACACAGATCACTAACATCTTAAACCAGAAACATTTTGTATACACATGGAAGTTAGCCTGCTGAGTTTGGCGTGCAATAGACAAGCGTGTAGGTCCCTTGACTCCTCCTAATGCTCTCCATGGTAAGGAAGGCGACCGGGATCACCTATAAAGACGCAAGCACTAAATGTTTAGGTGACTAGATTACAGTATAATACAGACTTCATAACTGGAAAATACGCCAACCACTTCATAATTATATTGCTAAATTCAATCTTTAAAATATAAGTTTAAGTAAACTTATGCTCGATATAAGTTAATTACATTTTATTTGCAAATAAGGTTTTCTTCCATTTTTATCAATTTCTCTGACGGGAGTTTTTAAATATAATCTTTTGTATAATGTCGCTTCTCTTATATTTTGCCTTAAATCCAATAAAAAAAACTAAAACACTCTATTATTAAGTTCCTTCATTACTATTTCTACTATCACAGAGACTAGCTTCTTCGTTCAATACACTTCTTCAATATTCCAAGAAGTAACTGTCGAACAATCAAAACATTCGCTTCTAACACAATCCATTACAACTATAAGTATGATAAGTATGTTACAAGAATTTCTTGATATCGGATATGGTTTTCAAAGATTGCCATTTAGTTAGTCATATAATATTCAGTTTAATTTATTTATAGTAACTTACTACCTGGAACTACAGCCAATGAAGGACTCCTTCGAAAGTCTTAAACCATTTCAATTAAGAAACAATATCCCAGAAGCACTTCCAGAGTTCATCGTAGCACCGCTACTCTTTAGTTTGTTATTGCAGAAGAATTATATTGGAACTGTGTTTTATTTTAATTCTCATTCATGAACATTATTTTAGAACATATAATTCGCTCGTTTTTAGAATATATTTCGACAGTGAGTTTTCAATTTATTTCTATTATTTCTTTATAATATTTTCTTCTATTTCTTCTTCAAAGCACGATTAAATTTCGAAATATCTCCGTTACTATACGTCAGATCGAAGAATTGTATAGAACAAATCTTATTGCAAATGTAATTCTCAATAAATGTTGGTATGTACGTTTTTCCTCTGTCTTGATTATTAACCAAGATATTTGCATTTATTAGCTTTCGGTATTTATTAAACTCCTACTCCTACTCATGTCATATTGGCAGTACGGTGTTATGTTATGAAGCACATTATTTGAAGCCTAAATACCAGATATTGTTCTCATTGTATTTTTACGTTGAGAGGTAAATGCAAATATGTGTCGCAGGTGGGAAATCTGCTTAGTTAAAGCAGCCCCTGCGTGACGGTTTTCTATTTGCTAAGTGCTGGCTCAATTTTTTTAGTTATATTATTTAAATTATTCGAGTAATAGTAAATTCAATATTAAGTCTATAATCTATTCCAGGATAGAAATATGTATTGCGTGTTCATATTTCTCTTAATTTTTATTACGAAAAATATTTTTTTTATAAATGAAATTCCTAATCGCAAGCTAATGTGAACTTTCAGACTTATATATTCAAGACAGTGAAATCACCAGTGGTTTTACAATTTTTTTCTAAATAGGTTCAATATGATTGTAGGTTAAGCTGTCCAACCACTTATCACTTAATACTGCAAATCAGCTCTGGCAGTCTAGCAAGCTAATTACCAACCTGACACACTTCATCACCTAAAGTTACACAAAAAACGGAGGGAAAAAATTAGATATTGCTTAGTTGGCGTTGGACACAGGTATGTATCTCGAAGGAACTCATAATGCTCTTGATAATGATTAGGATTGGCTGGGCTCGTCACTTTCCCCTTCAGTGATAGGCCTTTGACTGACAGCCGGTGCACGAGAGTTAGACAGGAGCTTATAAAACAAGAAAGAGCAGCCTTGGAATAAAAAAGACAACGAGAGAACCATCTCCTTTCTGGTTTGATCGACTGGCTGACAGCTACTAGTCAGCGCTTCGTCCTTCTTTCCTCTACCCACAACACAACACCTCTTATAACAGCAGCTATAGCTCGTCCTCTATGAATTTATGTAGTCAACCTCTTTTTAGAAGATTTCCCTTAAGGGAAATCAGCTATTGAGGTCGCACTCATGACGCGAGTTTTGAAAAATTTCCTTAAATATCCATCGATCCTATCCAGGAGATGACGGAAATGAGACAGAATAAATTGAGTCTTGGATTCACGTGGAGCGACAATGAAAAGAGGATTGGCTCGGCATAGGGTGTAGAGATTAACTCGAGAAGGGAATGATGGCATATCAAAAAGTCCGTCACGCAGGGGCTGCGTAAACTAAGCAGATTTCCCTTGTGAAGTTTTGCAATAGAGAAATCTGCATTCTAGTAGCACTTAACACAATCACTATTAAATACAAACGGTAATGAAAAATCGTTCAGTTAATTTTAATAAGCTCCTAACGGAAACGGCTTCTGAATTGTAAAGTAACATTTTTGCCAATCACTCAGAGCTGAACAGATAGATAGACGTACACGGAAATGAACACAATTACTTAAATATATCTGAATATAACAAATTAACTTTATTGCAAACTATTTAGTATAATTAGTACTGTAATTTATACTGAATCTGAATAATTTTTATCGCAATCAATCAAATTTTAGTAGTCCAAGAACTAAAGAGGGGGGGGGGGGTATAAATATGTCTAACGTAAGAAATTATAGAGATTGTGACATATGTTGAAGACGTAATAACTGTAAAATCCATATGCAATTAACCATTCAAAAATATATTGAAAGAATAAATGCTGGCAGACATATAAGTTGGGAGGAGTGTCGTGGATAAAAATGCATTCTATACGTTTATGAAAACTATTTATGTTGTACTACTTAATTTAAAGGCTCAAATTTGTTGGAAATTTATCGTCTCAATTATATTTTCTTCCAATTAACTTTTGATTACATCATAGGCCTTGCTTCGTTGATTAAGGCTACAGTCGTTTTACCTGTTTCGAACGGGCCACCCCGAACTTGAGGCACTTATTAAGAAGAAAGTATGCAGTCTTCCTTTTTCAGTACATAATAAGGGAGCTAGATGTTAATTTGATGACTTTTCGACGGCATACCCCCGTCAGGCCAATCTACATTTGGAGGCCTTTACAAGCATAGGAATCAGCTGGAAGGTGTACACCCGTGTCCTACGGAGCAGTCCTCTCACAAAAAGGAGGAGGAGATAATCAAGACCACCCACAATGTATATATATTGTATATATCGCTGGCTTTAAATGATCCCCTCAGCATGCTGAGTTGCTGACCGAACAGGGCTGTAAAACCGGACAGATTTTAATGGTAGGTTCAAAGTGCCGGCACATTCAAAGCTATTGTCAGATGTTTCTATATTGATAATATATTTAACAGATTACTATCTCTTACATGATTTTGGAAATCGTCATGAATAAAGAATTAAGCACTGGGTCCGTTTTAAAAAATTAAACTTAATCTTCTGAAATTAACTATTATTTAGTTATTGAAGCTTTTGCCAAATGCTAGGTAAAATCAAATATTTTAGTACAATTAACATGTTTCAGTGGGAAATTAATTTCAAGTATAATCCAACAAAGACAGGAAATTTAAAAAAAAAAAAAAATTCAAAAATCATAGCAATAGTAAGCAACAATAAAAAAAAAATTGATTTCTACTAAGAAAGGTCAGGCTAAATGATATGATGACGTAAATAAAATATCTCGTTCAAATTATAATGTATTGTTCACAGCTGAATCAGTACTGCGTAGTTGTATGGAATTAAATCCTTCCAAAAGGATTGGTACTAGGAACAAAAACATTGCTAAATCACAAAACTTCAATCTCCGCTGTTCTGGGACGAGTTTAAAGAATTATATAACTGCACTTTTAGGTACTCTTATGACAAAACAAATGTCGTATACATTTCATCATCAAACATAAGGGGGATGAAAACATAAGCAATTTTGTACATATGATCGACTCAAAATTATGTTATACGAGGTAGTAGGAATAACACAATCTCTTCTTGTGCCAATATACTTTGACGATGTTATATATTCTAATCGTGGAAAAGGTTCCGAGTTTTATTGATTAAGGAATTTCGTTAAACATTTTTTTTATATATTCTTCATTGTTTTATGGCAAGGTTCACCAATAAATAAAATTTTCTCGCTCAAATTTTATTCATACTGCCCTACATATTTCGTGGTTCACATACCACCTCTTCTGGGGTTATCTATTTCAGAAGAGCTCGTATCCCTCTTTAAGTTCGTTGCGACTGTCCTCACTGGGGAGGTCGTTGATACTTAAACAAAATATATAATGTGTGAGTGTCTGTTCTAATTAGAACTGATGATGTAACTCTTTTCGATGGCATCAACATGAACAGCCAAAAGCTTAGGTCTTATCATAACATCTACGGTAACAGTTTCTCTTAAGGGAAACATTCAATGAAAAATTGAATCTTTGTTATTTATCACATGCGTAATATAATAATTAAATTTATTGAGTTAGTTAAACTCGGAAGCAGTAATTCGTAGCCACTACAATCATTGCCAATTTTTCTTTCGAACAGCAGCCTGGTTTTTCTTATTACATCAGTTACTGTCGGAGGGCCTCCTTTCGGATGTTTTACTCGCTTTTTTCTTGAAAAATAAAGTAATATAGGAAAAAACAAACAAAATTATACAATGCAGAGTCTATTTCATTAAATAGCGGAACAAACTGTGTAAAATGGTAGGTATTTGAAAATGAATTAAACGTGTTGGTATACTTCTAATTGATAGAGTGCAGAGTGACTACACTCATGGAAGGCTTTTTGGTCTTAATCAGCAATTTTATTATACAAGGTAGTAGGAATAACACAATCTCGATTCAAAGGGTGATGTGCCGGTACCTGAAACGTGATAAAAAAAAAGAAAAGGAAAAAAAAGTGTGCATCGCAGAATAGAGGAAGAAGGGAGACAGGAGGAGGGGAGTACATCAAAGAGAGGCTATTATTTCAATACAGGGTAGTCGGTTATATCCTACAGAGGATTATCGCTATTAATATCTTTATCGGTCTAGGGGGACAGGGGTCGCCTGCTGCTGGTGGCTAAACCTCATTAGTTTACACAGCTTTTCAACCCCTAACCCCATCTGTATTCTCCACCCACACCCCCACCCCCCATAATCCACTCTCTCCCGAACCGGGCAACTTTCTCACCCTTGCCCAGCTCCAAGAAACCCTCTCCGCTAAACCGTTTTCCTTTCTAAGTGGGTTCATCGATGACTACTAAAAAGGTCTTCAAGCAAGGACTGCGTAAACTAGGCGAATTCCCACGTAAGACACACTAGATATCTCGCCACATATTCTGATTGAGTACCAGAAAGTAGGAATTAATATATGAGTTACGAAAAAATGTATATGACACAAATGTAGAAAAAGATTATATAAATCCCTTGATGTAGGTATCCCTTGAGGCGTGCATGTAAGTAATAGTTTCGGTTTGCCCGTCGGGCAAGTTCGTTTTGTAAGTTAAAGTACTTGATGAGTGTTGCTCTTGGTCCGTCAAGTAATGTACAGTCATATAAGAGGTGGTACAGTCATATGTCTGTTCAGTCATATTGTCACATTTGCATGTATTTGTGTTCGTGAGTTTAAATTTGTACAAGTAGCATTTTGTAGGCCTATTTCCTGATATAAATTGTAGTAGTATAGAATTGGTAAGTGTTATTTGTTGTCTCTTATACATACTTATGTAATTGTCGTCCTTTAGTTGGGTTTATCCATCTTTTGTCCGTATTTTATAAGCTTCAAACGTGTTTTAATGTTCTGTTTAGTAAGATTAGAATATGTAATAAGTATTGATTCGTCTCTTGAAGCTGAATTTGCAAGTGGGTCTGCTGTGTCATTTCCTAAATTTCCCGGGTGTCCTTTTATCGATTCTATTGACACTGTTACATTTTTCTGTTTACATACTGTGATTAGTCTGCTGATATGTTCAGTCTGTTCGTTATGATAAATACGCACATCTTGTAGCAACACAGATTTTGAAATAGATTTTAAGTTCGTGGACTCCGTAGCTTCAAATTTGTCCCTCAAAGTATGCTCTATTTCAGAGTTTTCATTTTTCCATTGTTGCCTCAATTTAAGTGCAATCAATATTATCGCTTTACGAGACTCCTTTATTGACTGTTATAAAGAGGCAGAGATGCAGCTGAATATCCTTAGGTATTTCCTTCCAGGGAAATCAGCTATCTCCGAAAAGAAAAGTGAATAAAAACAGAGGAAGTGTTTTAGAATTAATGAAGTGAGTGAGGATGAGGGAAAACTTGTTAAAACCATTTGGGTGAAGCCCATCTGCTGTGGAAAGTTTGTGGGTGGGAAGGGCTTTGGCTGTTCACCCCCTTCCCGCAACTCATCCCTTTCGATAGAGCCCCTCATTGAATTGTAAATGATTCCTAATATCTCTTTCTGTATTGTCCTACTTTTATATTCGAAAAATATTGCTCTCATAACGAGAATGAACTGAATAGTAATTCGCTTTGGCTCTCTCAACCTACAGTTTTGCATTATTTACTTCGGAGCAACGTTGAATTAAATAAGAGTTGTATAAAATCAGCCCACTCTGCCAAAAAGGCTAGAGGGATAAAATTAAATGATAATTGGCTTTAATTTATTCTAAACTCTTCGGAAAATATTTTTTACAAGATCCTTTAAGGAAGAAGAAAATCTTTTTGTAAGGGAAAGCGTTTCAAATCAGAGTAATAAATTATTTCTTTCCTGACGTTACAATCTGTCTTCACTTATAAAATTCACTTTGGAGTTACCTTAGACCGAGAGGCTATTGAAGTTGGATGGTTAGTGCGTGTTTGGCGAATATTTGATACTAAAGTTGTCTAAGAATTAATAGTATTGATTCACCTAGTAACTCGCCGTATTGACGGCCAATAAATGAATACTACAGGAGGATATTCTGTTCAGAATCTTATTAAACGTTTATTTGTTGTTCATGTGCCAAAGAAAAAGACATTGGGACCTCAGCTAACATTAGACCCTGTCTGCAGTCGCACGTCCAGCTATCTTTACCTGCACCCTTCCGAAGGCTGAGGGTAGTGTTTATTTATTTATTTGGGGGATGACATTGCGAAAGAAGACACAGCTAATCAGATCAGTCCTAGCAGTAATTCAGATCGTCTATTTCCCCGAATCCGAATCGCAGTAGGTTTCAACAACTTTTCCCTTTAATAAAAAAATATTAAAACTATTTCCTCGTTTTTTCTCTAAGCATATCCATAACTCAATCTATGATGGCGTTATTTAATACACTTTATAATGACATGTAAATATAAAAGAATTGGCTACAGGGTAACATTTATACATATTTTAAAGTGAACTGGACTACTAGCACTAGGCTGAAAATTAAAAAATGCAAATATCTCGGTTAATATTTGAAAGAATGCACATAACAGCATTTATAGGCAATGCAATTTTCAATTTCAAACAAAATTTGAACGACCACTGCCACGACCCTACAAATATATTCGACAATATGAAACTCCTACACAGACAAACAATAGGACGGAGATTGCACATACTAGAGAACAAGGAGATTTACAAACAACGGACGTTCAACGGGGATATTATAAATAAACAGCTCAACACTAGCTCAGGCACGATATTAAGACCATTTCAACTACTTGAACGGAATAACAAACGAAAGACGGACGGTCACACGCACGAAGCGACGATGATCAAAGATGTAAATAAACAGACCCGGACTAAAACATAAACAAGGTAATATAGATAACAGACGTATAGATCCTACTTACTAACGGACAACTAACTCAGTACAACTTTTGACGGGCTTGAAGATAATGCTATCGCATCGAAAGCAAAATGCCAACTGTACTCGACCATCAGCCACTGACGACGTTCTTCACCGTACCGGTATGACTACAGTATCATTTATACAGGCGGCACCAACCCTTTATTTGATTTACCAAGTAATCTGGTGCTTTAAAGGCGAATTATCCCTGTTAACTTTCGTTCAAATGTGAATTGCAGTTTCTGAATTTTTTTTTTTGAATATGAACATGAAACAGGCTTTTCAGAGGTCATATTAGTTAAGGCTCTTGTGTAGGGTACTTGAATTCATTAATCATAGCTCAGAAATAGGATACTACGTTTACAACCAAATATGGAAGCTTGTCGTCAATAAGTAAGTGTTTTCCCAATTACCGTTCTTGTCTGGGTATAGAAATTCCGAGTATCTTTAGAGGATTATCATCGGATTTAGCCATATGGTGGTGAGAGGGAGTTAGGATCAATGGGATAGATGTAGGAAAGGGATGAAAGGAGTTTTCTGTGTTAGGGAGGGGGGTGGTAGACTTGGAGATAATGTTGATCTAGTCATTATTGGGGATGGTAGTA
Source organism: Riptortus pedestris (assembly GCA_019009955.1). Taxonomy (NCBI): domain Eukaryota; kingdom Metazoa; phylum Arthropoda; class Insecta; order Hemiptera; family Alydidae; genus Riptortus; species Riptortus pedestris. The sequence continues at coordinate 113,868,282 of CM032233.1, read as the reverse complement.
TTGCGTGAACCGGGCTGAAGAACCACACCCTCTCTACAAGGCAAACTCACCGCTCACACAATACACTATCGAATCGATCCATACAACTTTCCATAAAGGACACATTCAATTTCTCCCCTTCCCCTATGGGAGGGCGGCGTCCCTCAAATATTGCTTTATAAATAACTGGCGTGTTAGAAACTTGTGATCCCCTGATTCATATTTCTTGGTAGTCAGTAGTGGAAAATACTTTTCATATACCACTCAATAAATACACAAGTTCAAGTTATAACAATTTTTTTATTCAGTATATTCTTTTTCTATTCTTTATGAAGAGGCAAACTCTGTACTTACATTGATTGTATCGATTCCAGATTGTCCAGCAATAAATACATTTATAAATGCTTCATAAATCCTACTATGTAATAGGCTATCTCTTCTTGCTCGGCAGAAACTACTTCCAGATTCCCATTACTGGAAAAAAATCTGTCTCGCAGAGGCTGCGTAAACTAAGCAGATTTCCCTTGTGAAGTTTTACAATAGATAAATCGACTTACTCTTAATACCACCGTGAATATTAAGTGAAAAATACAAGTGAATATTAAGTGAGAAATCTTTCAGTCAATTTGCGTTGTACTAACTTCTACAACAGAAAGTTTTTTTAATTGTAAACAAACACGTCACCCAACATGTCAGAGCTGAAAGATAGGGATACGCTTGACCGAAAAGAAAACAATTACATAAATATATCTGAATATAATATATTAATTTTATTGAAATTTATTTATTTTACCTACTCCTGTAATTAATGTAACAATGAACCAGAATAACGTTTATCTCACTCTAATTTTATTAATCTAAGAACAAAAAACGGGGGGGGGGGTCCGAATGTATTTACATGTATTCAACTATACACGATTTGTTGAAGACAATATTTGGTGTTTCAGCTTGATATAAGACGGTTCATGATACGTTGGCTTATTCATAACGTGTAATGATGGCTGAAAACTATAAAATGCAAATATCTCAGTTAATATTTGAGATAGAGAAAGAATTTATATAACAACATTTATAGGTAATGTAATTTTCGATCCGACTTATAGTAATGGAGATATTTCAAATTTTCAACCCCCCTCCCCCTCCCAATGCCAATAACGAACTAAATCTTTCTTTTTACATAAAACGATTAAATATCCAATTTGGTAACGAACAAACAAAAATTTCAAACGCTAGAACTTAACAGAAAGGCATGTATATATATATATATATATATATATATATATATATATATATATATATATATATATGTTCTAACTTTGAAAGGAACTCATTTTTGTCATCTTCTGAGTAGGATTATTTGAGACAATTTTTCGAAAATCGCGTCATTATTACAGCCTCAATAGCTGATTTCCCTTATCAGTCACTAAGTGAACTGACCACAGATCCCCGTTCATATTGAGGTCCGTCAGTCTGCTGGAAGCTACTCTTTCCAGGTCTTTAGGCCATAAGGAAATGCGTTTGCACTGCATTTGATCGAATGGAGAGTTCACCTCATTCACATTTATGTAAGTTCTACTATTTGAAACTGAATGGTAAGAAAGGCTTGGGATACGATTTAGGATTGAGAATATTAAAATTGAAGTGATACGTGGCAAAAGGTATTGACGTTAATTGTCTTTGAATCTCTAGACAAATTACTGTTTTGTTTAATAATTAGCACGAAATTTATTTAACTATTAATAATCTATAACTTTAATTCCCTAATACAGACACATTGTAAAACAAAACATTAATAAATTCTAAATGCAATACCTCACTTACTGTAAGATTCTTCATTTTTGGACCAGTACATTAACGTGAAACGTGGATTGCTGCAATAGCTAGAATTCCATCATATCACAGAATTCCTCAAATCTAATACGGAAAACATTTTATCTTTAAGCCCAGTACACCTTAAATCATGTATAAACGTTCAGAAATCCTATAGTAATTAAGTTTATACTTACACCATATTTGAAATGTGAATGTTATGTATACTAAATAGAATGCCGAGAGATAAGAAGTAAATAGCTACTCGATCATTTTTTATATAATTGAAATATTTCCGCACCTACTACATTTCGAACGCGGATACTTATCATCTGATCTACAGGTACGATTGAGCCATTTATATAATGTTACAGGTTATCACATTATGAATGTGAATATGATTTATAATCGCATCATGTTTTAATTTACTAAATAGTATGTTAAAAACCTTTTTTTGTTGTTTTTTTTAGCGTGGGGGGGGGGCAAGGAGGCTATAAATAAATTAAACTGATAGCATATTGTGGACGTTTGACTGAGTTGATGTGGATCACAAACATTTGTTTGAAGTTGATAATGAGAATATAGGGTTGTCATTGTTGCTATAACATTGTATGTTGTATATGATAATTGCAGAATAGAATTACTTTGATGACCATAATAGACAGTGGATAACGTTTTAATCAATCTTCAGTTATCGTATATGTCATCTAACATCTCTACCATATATCCACACAATGTAATTCCTTTTGGTCATTTTCTGCCTGTGTTTGAGTAATTCAATGAGCACATTGCAAAACATTTTACAGACTGAATAAACAAAATTGAAACTAAATTAGTTACAATTCCCGGCTCGCCGGAGCTGAGGTGGAGTGATTTTTCTGGAACGTCTATCAAACGACATCATTTATTATTCTACTCTATTAGCAGTTTTCCCTTAAGGGAAATTTGCTATTCTATACTTTTTAATATCTACATTAAACACCTGTGTTTATTTAATTCAACAAGCATTTATTACCAAAACTAGTCCTTAAGTATACCTAATTAAAATAAAATAGAATTACTTATAATCTTAATTACAGCTAGGGGCTGCAGTTATAATTTGGAAGACCAAAGGATCCTATTAGCAGATTTCCCTTGAGAGAAATCAGCTTTTGATATTGTACTCATGACGCGACTTCCGAAAAATTTCCTCAAATGTCCATCGATCCTACCTAGAAAGATGACGAAAATGAGGTCCGCTCAAAACTATATATATATATATATATATATATATATATATGTGTGTCTGTTAGCGCTCTACCGGTCGTAATTTTTGTTTGATCCTACCAAACTCGATATTTAAACGTTTTATGTAGAACTAAAGATCAATTTCGTTAATAGCTGAAATCTGACCAGTGAGAGGGGGGATTTCGAAAATTCTTAATGTCTCCGTTATTATGCGTCGGATCGGGAAATTGTATAGAACTAATCTGATTGCAAATGTAATGTTCTATAAATGTTGCTATGTACATTTTTTCACTATCTTGATTATTGACAGAGATATTTGCATTTTTTAGTTTCCGGCCTTCAGTAAACCCCCACTCGTGCTTATCTCATGTAGTTCTTCCTTAGTTAGAATCCTACGTAAACAATGTTAGGTAATTTATTCACGTCCACTTTGTGCTACTACGGCTAATTCGGGTGGGTTATCTATAGGTTACCACCATATTCTAGCCAGGGTGGGTCTAAGGATTTTACTTATTTAAAGAGTTCGTTACTAAATAAATTTCTTTGCCCGATTCAGAATCAAACTAAGATTCTTGGTTTACCAAGTGACATTAACACCAACACCTTTAACTCACTTTGTTAACCTGTGTCTCTAAAGAATATTAGAAATGTAAGATTTATGGTATTACAGCCCAAAGTATAAATTATGTAAGCAGGAGTGGGTTTTACTTAAGTCTGAAACACAAATACACAAAGAACTATATAAAACGCACAAAAACACAATTGAAGGGCATTATATTAATTAAATTATCAGTTATATTTCATGTACTTTTTTTTTCACTTTCTATTTTTAATTTTCATAACATCCATCCTATTTACATCATAATTGAATGCTCTAAACTCATTAATGATGTTATAAGGTGTAAAATTATCCATTTTATTATAATGGAGTATGAATTAAATAATACTTATGGAACCTCTTTTTGTTCATTATGCTGCTCTGAGTGCTGAAGAATTCCATTATGTCAGACTGATTTGCAACGATCTTATTAAGTCAGTGAATAATCAGTGGCTAAGTAAATTCCAGTTGAATTCACGTCGTTACTTTCAATGACCAGGAGAGAGAACGGGTTGCCTGCCATTAAGAGAGGGCTAAGTAGATGGCATTTTAGAATTCTCTTCCTTGTATGTACGAGGCGTTCATATCAATAGTTTGTTATCGCATTAATCTTTTCGTGAGTCGTTCACAATACCAAGGGTGGATGTTGAAAGCAGAGGTCAGTATTCGCATGTATTGCCATCCTTTAATCTATAATCATTCAAAGAATCTCTCTGAGTAGATGTTTAAATATTTGAACTATTAAGAGTTTCTTCGCAGCTTAAAAGTAAATGAAGAATGGTCTTTATTTTTATAACCAAAAACCATGTTACTAAGAATGGGCAACTTAAACTACCAAACATCTTGCTTCTACGTATAAATGCCTTTTTGTTTTCTTGGAGTTTTCCTGAACCTAGGAAGATTAACTTCTGATAGTGCTCCTTAGAATATTGAAGTGAATCTAGAAATAGATTCTTCCATGTTCTCTTTAAACTCTCCTGGTTGGTTTCCGTGTATGATTGATATCCTTCTTCTTCCTAGGTTGGTTCAACAACTTCTCAGCTAGTTCGTCTACTTAGATACTTTATTCTTGCTTTCATTTCTAGTGTTTCGTCTATGGCACGAACAACCTCTTCGTATGTTATTTTTTTAAGAATTAAATTATTGATAAGTATTTTAAAATCAATCTTTTTTTCAGTTGGGACTCAGTAACTTTGTGATTTATCTTATCCTAAGGGAATTCGACCTTTTTTTAAAGAAAAAGTCTTGTTTCCACACTTATTCATCAGTATTTAACGTTTTATCATTTACCAGAAAGGTTAAGTCCCCTTACCATGGAGAGTCTTTTTGAAGGCTGGAAATTAATTGTGTTGGTCTGTAGTATTGTTGGAATTCTCTTATACCGGTAATAGGATATTACGATTTATTCAGGGTCCTAATATGGATCTTAATCATTCTTTGAAATGTATTTTACGATATTCACTGCTACTTTATTTGATTGGTGTATGTGTGGGCCACGCTTGTGACTGTGGCCATTTTTTTTTTAAGTTTTCACTTGAAATTGAGGACCTGATTCCGGTCTTACTAATTCAGAAATACCATGCTTTCTTAATGTTGTTTTATACTGATTAATGACCACGCGCGAATTCAAAATAGTAGCCCAGCAATGCAAAAAAAATCTGAAATATCATGTTTTTGCTCATGTTTTTTCCCATCAAACAATTTTTTTTTTTAAACGACTGTCGAAGCTTCCTCTTACATAATCACCGGTCTTAAAGAACTACTCCTAATGCGATTAGAGACATTGAAAACCCTTAGGTCACTTAATGTTTCTTAACATGTCGTACTACCAGTGCTGGTGCGATACAGTATAATAAATTGTAACATAACTTAAAAAGAACACATATAAATGTATGACTACATATAAATGAACTAACAGACGTTTTACTTTGTAACAGAAGCCATTAACGCGATAGTGGTATAGATCGATCGCAAAGTGGTGGATTGTCCAAGGCTTCTAAAATCATAGTTCAAACTGATGTTTACTTTTTACCCCTCTCCCCCTTTTTAGAACCCTTATGATTTCCAACGTGAAAGTGGAAAAAGTTCTAGTTATTCCTCTAATGTAAGAGTTAACTTCCGTTTGAAATTGCAACAATTCACATCGGATTAAGAATTGGATAAAACACATTGCTACTGGAGTCCGAACTTAGGAGTGACAGGGCTTTAGAATAAATAGACAGCGTTAAATTTCCAATCAATGGACAAATAAAGAAGTAGAGTGTTAGAATACTCGTAAAACCACTTGATTCTTCACTTTTCAAAACCTACATTAGAAGCAAGCATCGAAAAATGGTTACTCTTCTAATCAGCGGAAGTTGATAGCATTGTCGTTAAAGTGCTCTATTTAGTTTATCAATATCTGTACAGGTCCATCACTGACCGTTCTTTTTCTGTAGGAAATCTTTTTGTGGTAGCCACTGTGTAGCATGATTGTGAAGCTCAATAGCTTTTTGTTTCAAGAAATTATTTAATTCCTATACAACTTCTTTGAAGGAATCAGTTAGCATTGTCATTTTAGTTTACTCCCAGACTTTTCAATTGGTGATTAAAAGGTTTTTCAGGCTCATCATTGTTTTATTAGTTCCCTTATAACACATTCAACCTGCAGCCATTATAACTCTGTTCATTTTAAAATTCGAAGCCCCATTAATAGTATTTATTGAACTTAAGACGTAACTGAAGGAAAGGAGCTTTCCGTTTTTGAGTTAAACAGAGAAAGAGCTTGCGTTACAAGTTGCCGATGGCGCAGAACCCTTAGGAAAGCGGCATCGAGACCGAAAGGCAAAGAAGCCAACAATGAGAAACAAGAACCGTGTCGTTACCATTATGGTAATAAGAAAACGTCAAAGGCTAGGGTCGACTACTTCCCTCACTAAATGCTATTTCAGTTGCCGATTCCGGTCCCGAGTCCTGCCTGAATAAAACATTAAAGCCGTTTGTCTTTTTCACATCGATCCCGGAGCGACCACCCGCCCTTACCTGCATTGGCTCTCGGCTCAAACTCTTCACCGTTCATCAGCGCCACCATTAAGAAACTGCTAATACTTTCGAGTCCATTAAAGCAAGTACTTGAATACATATAGGGGCTAGGGTTAGCATTGTGAGTTAAAGCATTGGTCATAATTTCACATGGTAAATCTCATTAAATAAAATCCTTCATCCCACCCTGGCTAGAAAAGGGTAGTAACCTATAGACCCAATTAGCCGTAGTTGTAAAAAGTGGACGTAAATAAATAATTTATTAATTTATATATATATATATATACGCTTTTTTATTACTCTTAATAGTGGAGTGTACCTAGAAACATTTCACGTACCGTTTAGCTGGCCTCTGCATTCTAAATTAAGGGAATGTAGAACACATATTTTCTCAACTTCGAATCAAAGTACATTGATGAATTAATCCGTTTTCCGTGTGGAACTCAAATCTAATTCGTTGAGACCCTAGGCTGTCATCTAAGAAGCATTCCTATAGGTCCTTAAGACAGTCTAACAAGATTTACTCTTTTCTGTTAAAGGGAATAAACGTTTTTCAGCTAGTGGGAGGGGGCTATATATAAGTGTGTGTGTTTGATACAATTTTGGTGGTCATTTCTTTCGATAAGGAAATTAAACGAAATATAGGTAGTTTAAACTAAATAGACATTTTTTTGGTGCATCTAGTTATTTTAGTTCTCGTACATTCAAACTGTACACAATAGTTTAGAATACAGGAATTCCGATGAATATTTAAGGGAATAGTCGACCTAAAACCAGCCTGAGAAAATGCCAATTTGGATGTCGGTTAATTTTATTTCAGTACATATTCAGAGTAAGAATAATCAAATTGGTACCTACTGCTACATGGATTGAGGAATAAAAGAAAATTTGAAATCTTTTATTTTTCAATCATAGGAAAACTTCAGAAAAAAAACAAACTTGCTACATATAAAAAAAAAAGAACACAAATTATTGCCTTGCAACCATAATAATATGGCTATTATGATTTCAATTTGTCGAGGGGTACCAACTTTAGTTGAATTATGAAGGATACTGTTGGATAGGAAGGGATACATAAGGTAATATCGTCGTATGGACGGCTTGCGTGATTCGAATGCACGATTGGCAAGATGGTATCAGTACATGGATACCTCGTTTTAGAGATAGCATCCCATATATAGCCTTCCGGGATTTGTCGTGCTTAAACGTCCCATGTACCTGACGTTTTGTACGCCAAACTCTCCCTGGAACCATATCAGTTATAGAATGATTTTTGTCGGTCTTTCTTTTATTTTGAGATGGAACGGAATGCCGAGGAGCAGCTTTTTTCACGAGGCAATTTTTTTAACGTTTTCTTAAAGGCGGCATAAGTAAGACTCCGGAATTTCAAAGAAAGAGTATTGTCATTAAATAAAGCTTGAGTTAATGCGATTTTATTTTTAATCACTGTAATCTGAACAGTTTTACAAAAGCAAACAAAGGCTACATTTTTACCAATAACATTCAACCGTATATTAAAAATAACTGAGTTGCAGCCATAAATATTCAATATGGGACTGTTTTCTAACTGTGTAGTCTGACATATAAAAACATTGTATTTCTATTTCCATGTTTGAATGTAGGGTAGAGAGGAGGGGGAGGCTTCTCTTGCTTCTTTTCAACAATTCTTCTGGAATCGAGATGTGGGCATCCCCTTAACTCGTCAAAAGCCTCGTTTTATCTCAGAATTCCGTAAATAGGGAAGACACTTGATAGAAACTCTATTTTATAGTTAATGTTAAAAAATGTTAAACTTCGATCCTGTTTAGACGTTTTTGTAGGGCACAATCCACGTGTTATGTTAACCTCCAAGGTACAGTGGAACATGGAAACGTGATTTAGAAAAACATGGTTGATTGAAAGTTGAATAAATATGCAAAACTAGAATCTTGGGTTAACGTGGGTAGTTAAAATTTATTTTCTGACGATTTTACTAAATACTATCATTAATCCCACCATGGATAGGGGATATCTATAGGATAATACTGATAATCCGTAGAAACTTAGAGTGCTATAATAAATAGAAACAAAATAACGTATAAACATGCTAAAAAGCAATCGTTTTTAATGTGATGGGTTTAAGGCATGATGAATGAGTAAAGGAGCAGGAATATAGTGTTCAAATTAGCTTAATAAAATTACTTGTTACAAAAGTGACGTTGCAGTTTAATTTCAACTCATCCTATCAAAATCTCATAGCTACTACAACTTTTTTTTATATTTCTACTTTTTTCGTATTCATGTGAGAATGGAGAAATAGAAATTTCAATTTCTTTCAAGACACAACCAAAGATGTCTTACAAAGAATCCCTTTATGAAACTTTACATACGTTCATTCAAATTAATCCTCAGGAATATAGCAACCATAGAAAATAAACTTTCCTTGGTGCGACCAACGTCTGCTTAGGTAAATGGATGGATGACCCGTTCACTTCTAGTGTGAAATGTTCGACATGATTTCTGTCATAAATCTTTACTACATAGCTTTTTTATATCATCGCAGTTTTCATCCACACAATTATAAAAGAACAGCTATGGCTCAAGAAAGCTTGAGAAGACATCCACCATGAATTGCACATTAACAGCTGTACGTAGACTTACAGCCTATCATCGATCACATTACGCCAAAAAAGTATGATTTAGTATTTTGTATGCCCAGGGATACATTCAAACAAATTAGCTGATGGCAGTGTCGGGGCAATTAAAACTTTACAGTGAAGAATATTCTCTTAAAATTTTGTTAGATTACATTCAAGTTGGTTTATGCCTGACCTTCTCCTTTATTTCTAAATGCCTTCTAACGATTGGAGCTGCACTGAGCGAGTTATCGGTCTATAAGGGGAAGCAGTTGCCCAGTAATTTAGTAGTGGAGGTCAATGGATAGAAATGCCAAGAACACTTCGCGAATAAATGCCCGCTTAGTTTTTCACTGTTCCGGAAAGGTCTTGACCATACTCGCTATGAATTCACTCTGTATGCAGGATTGGGCTATTTACTTCATATTTGATATAATTGAAAGAGTGCTAGATGAACGACTGTTTAAACCGAATTATTTCTTGAGTTGGTAATTGGAGTTTTTAACACTGTGACTGTGTACGTTTCAGAAAGGTTTTGCTTTAAATGGAACATAAACAAACCGAAAAATAAAAAAGAAAGAAAGCGGAATAGAATAATTAGCGGAAACACTATATTTTACCTCAAAATGTTCCTCCTCGTATCTATTCCCCTAAGACATTGAAGTGCCAATTGTTTAAGGAATGAGCCATTATTTAGTAGTCCTTGTTGCACCACTAAATAAATAATTTGAAATATAAACATCTGATCTCTCTAGGGTTCTCCATTTTAGAATGAAAACAGAGACGTACCAGTAAACAACGCTATTTTACAAGCTATAATAATACAGGAGACCAGTGTCGTTCTTCTCTTCCGAATGTACTATCTGTATTTCCTGTGAACTTTCAACGAAAAGAAATGCTCCGACAGAAAGTAATGATTATTATATAACATTAGTCAGATTTTCTCTTGGTTCTTCCAGAATATCGTCAGTTAAAGGAATATCTGCCGATGTGATATAACGTACACACATTGCGAACAAAGGTGGTTTCACAGGAGGAGAAAACAAAAAGAAATTAATGAAGACTGCTTATACCGGAGAATATGCTTTGTGTAGAGCAAAGCGAGCATTTACATTTCAAAATAATCGTTGTACGTGTGTTTCACAGTGGACACAATGTAAGTAGAATACAAGAACTCACAATATAATGAAGGTTCTATTAACCCTTAATTAAAAAGTCAATTTACTCTGGAAGGCCATCCTTAGGAAAGGTAATAGACTAACCAACGTAGTGATCTAGAGGCCTTTTAGAACCCAGTTCATAAGCACCAACCAACTCCATTCACGAAGGTCAGCTCCATGATTCCGTGAGTTATGGACGTTAGGATCCAACAAGACCTCGTTCGACTCTTATAAACTCATGTTCACTTCTATTACCTCACAGTGTTCAGTAGATACTGTGGGAACGTTTAGAAGTAAACGATCCAAGATCGTTATTAGCAAACCTGGTGGATATTTAGTAAGACATTCACGGTTGCAACTTGAATAACTCGATTATTATTTTTTTATTATTTATTAACGTCTATCTTAAGCTTATATGGCTAATTCGTGGGGGCTATCTACAGGTTAGCCCCTTTTTCCAGCCAGGGTGAGACTAAGGATTTGAGTTAATGTGTTCGTAAATAAATTCCTATTTGCCCAGGCGGGAATCGAACTCGCTATTCTAGCCAACGCCTTAACTCACATGGTTAACCTGAGCCCCTTCATTCAATTAAGAGTGCTACAATTGAGCTACATATCACATCGCTCGTCTTTGGGAAGAATGGCGTAACTTCAAAATTTTAGTAAAATTAGAGAACAAGTTATAATTGTCATTGATTAATAGAAACAAATAACGTCTTACTAATATTTTTCCTCTGAGGTACTATATTCAAACTGACTTAAAAGTATCCATGTTCTACATTATTAATTTCAGTTATGTTTAATTTATTTCTGTAAATTGTATAATTTACTGTTACGTCTTTGTTACTCTAGGCTAAGTGATACATGTATGTGTCTATAAATATTGTAAAAACAAATTATTTTGTATTTAAACACAAAGTTAACTATCAGGCCAACATAAAAGATTCTCAAATTTGTAATAAGGTAGAGAATATAAGCCTTTCCTTTTTTCTGGCTTAGAAAGGAGGGCGGTAAAATGTGTCTTGAGGCAGGCGTGTATGCTGATCCCAATTGTCTGAGTGAGGGCGAATGAAGTGGCCAATTTGAGGTTAACTATGCGGCCCTAACAATGCCTATTGTAATTTATTTTATCCAATCCCTTTTATTCAGAAAATCAATCCTCTTTTCTCTTAAATCCCTAAGGGTCGGGGGATGCGACCCTCGTTCGTGGAAGGCATTCGAGAAGAGGACTCGTTAATGCCTGGCGGTGGGATGATCCAGCTCCTAATGAATTTGTAGTTGTGGCTGGAGAAGGTGGGCGGGATCACAGATGTGGTTGGAGGGTGCAGGCCGGGGGGTGTGGGGGCCCATTCTACAGATATTGACTCTCGCCGTAGGGGAGGGGAGAGGCGTGGCCACGCAAGCGCCTCCCACCTTCCTCCTCCTGGTGGGGGAATTGTTTAAACTCTCCGCCAATTGAGCAACAAGTGTGATGAGAAACATTAACTCGAGGCGGTCTGTCACCCTCGGCGTATCCCCACTTCTGCTGCCCACTGCATAGATCGCCAGTCGAGAAAGAGTTGTCCAGAGGAGTGGGGGAAATAAATTTAAAGGATCTAACTCGAAACAGCATTTTTTCTGACGAAATACTTCCCTCAGAATATTTCATCTGAAATACATTATTATTTACACTAGTCGGAGCAGATGTAGGGGGTTTCCTTTATGGCGTATTTTCTTAGGAACTTCTATTCCAAGCGTATGACAGAAACTTCATTTATTATCAATTATTAGATTTTAATTTTTCTGATAAACATTATTTAAAAGAAATAATTGAAATACAAAACTTCCGTCTACAATCATTAAAGTTCAAGGAGAACTAAATCTAAAGTCTAATGTATACGAGAAAGACGCAAATAATTATTTTTGTAAACTTCTAATTTTTCTCGTAATAGAAAATACATATCATTTTTATGGGGTGCTCAGGTTAGCCATGTGAGTTAAAGCGTTGACCTTAATCTCACATATTAAACCTAGAGTGGAGAGTTCGATTCTTGCCTGGGCAAAGGAAATTATTTAGTGACGGAATTAAATAATGTCCCTAGTCCCACCCCTGCTAGAAAAGGGTGGTAACCTGTAGTTAACCCGTCCCAATTTGCCTTAGTTGCAAAATGTGGACGTTAATAAATAATAATAAAAATAATTCATTTTTATGGAGCATAGGAGTTAAAAAAATTATATATACTAGGTATTATAAATATTCTGATTTATTTTAAATGGAATTAATTTAAGGATAACACATGAGTATGCTAATGTCGAATAAATAAATATTCGAAATTGGTATGTAAGATTATGTTAAATTAATTTTAGTACATTCTCAGAGACTCGAGCAATGTGTTGAAAATAGTTTTAAATCGCATAAATAAATCCAAATATTATTAAATAATCTAATTATCTATCTAAATAAATGAAGTTTTGAGAATGCATGAATCCAGAACTGTGCTATGAACTAAAGGCTAAGTTCTTAAATGGGCAAATAACAGCAGGATTAGTAGGGATATATTCTGATCTGCTACAATGCGATACAGACTTAATTGGAAAGTCAAAATATCTACATTGCCCATTATTCTGTAACTCAAAAAGCTGATAAATAATTATCCTAGCCTACTAGTCTTATTTTCTTAATATGAGAGGAAATGAGGGAGGAACATGGACTTTAATGTGAAATATAATGCCGTCAATCCAGCGAGGGAACTGTACTTTGACAAGAGCTCACTTTTTGTAAACCTATCAGGATTGTCTACAGTAGGACAACTCTCGTGAAACCTGCTAATCTTATATCGAAAAAAAAATGTCTGATGCCTATCGATCTGTTATTATTTTGTGCACGTGTGTCACATGTATCTCAATTTTGCTATTGAGAAACGCACGTTTTATACATATATAAAACAGAGTAAGAGTAATCTGTCCATGTAGTACAACTGAAGATACCCTCATGTGAGTGTGTGTGTATCTTCTGCCGTTAACGGTCTTCAGGTCTCTCTAAAGTAGATATTTAAATGTTTCAAGTAAAATTAATGTTCGTGTTTCTTAATGGTCTAAAGAAGTTTAGGTGGGGTTACAAATGCATGTATTTCTCCGTTATTAAGTGTCACATGGATTATTGCTATGTAATCAATCCCGTTGATAACGTAATTTGGTACATTTGTCGGATGATTGCTCTTCTGAATATTAATAGAGATGTTTTTATATTTTCTTTTAGTAAATTTCCTCTTCTACTCGGTTGGCCATCAATTTTGAGTTATATTGAAAACTCCATTTACTTACCGAGTCTTTAAATGAAGAACCAAACGAAAATATTTCAACAAGGGAAAAAAAGATGAAATAAAAAATAGAAAGCCATAGGTATACCTGTGAATAAAAATTGATGAAGTATTTCATCAACAAGCGCAGTTAAGAAAATATTTCATAAATGAATGAATATGTAAGTGTAATCGCAGAAATATGGGGAAAAAATAGTTCCATTAAGAAATGGCATTTTGGAAGGTCTCATACAAAAACCGAAAGTCAGGCAATTCTTAAAGTATTTAGATACTCTGTACCGTAAAATGATGAAATATCTGAAATTTATTGGCATTTCCATTTATTATATTTTTATATAGTCAAAGCTGCAGAGCGATAATGTAGGTTAAACTCCTCAATTCATCCAGAAGACGTCGCGGTGGGCAGCGATATAATTGGCCTTAATACCGGTAAAACGGGCCAAAAATCGTCTGATTTCAAGAATTCTTCCAAGATAAGCCCCATAAAGAATTTTATTGCCCGGCTCTTTTTTATAACCATTGAACGAATAACACGTGATTTACGAGTATCGTCAAAAATATCCTAAACAAATTTAGCCTGAGACTAACTTCACTTTCATTACCTTCCCCTCGTCATCAAATAAAAACTTGAAACTGTATATTTTTTTCGCTTAATAGATCAAATTTTGAATTTATGAAGTTTTTTTTTCTTTTCCAGAACAGTGATCAGTCTTTCCAAAGTATGTGAACGTACTTTCGTGTGATAAAGGTTTCATTCGGGTATGCACTTTCCAAAGCCACCGTTTTGCCACTCAAATTTTCTTTCTTAAAAAAACAAAATCGTCGTTCAACTCCACTCACAACTCCCCGGAGGGAAGGCATACTCGACGATTTTTCCCTTTTTCCAACTTATATCGATTACGACTATGGTGTAAAGTAATAATACATTTCGGTAAAATTCAAAAGAATTTGTTGATTAAATGAATTTAAAGAATCAGTGTGATGTGGAAATTGTAACACATACGTTTTTCCATGAGTAGCCTACTCATTGCAAGCCATTACGCTATGTTATTTTCCATAGAAATATCGGTAATGTTTTTTATTTTTGTTATTACCAAACATCATATGAAGTCCAAGTTGCGCCGTTGAATCGTTTAGTTAAGGTAGCCTGTCACTAGTAGTTTACTTGTTTTACCAGGAGCTCAGGTTAGCCATGTGAGTTAAAGCGTTAACATTAATTTCACATGGTATACCTAGAGTGGCTAGTTCGATTCCCGCCTGGGCAACAGGAATTTATTAAGTGACTGAATTCATTAAATAAAATCCTTAGTCCCATCCTGGTTAGATAAGGGTTGTAACCTGTAGATAACCCGTCCCAATTAACCTCAGTTAATATAAATAAATATTTTGAAACAAAATAGAGATAAGCCCAATAAAATTTGACACTTCTTAAATCGTCGTTTTGAGGGGATTAGACTGTCATAACGAGAGAAATAGCTTTAGACAAGTCCAATAAACTTAATGTCACGAGACGTATGTAATATTAAAATAGTAAAATTCCATTAAGAATTAACAAAGTATTAATTTGGGTGGAAAGATGTACAAATGGTTATTTCCTATTTGGATTCATGTACCCCCAAAAAAGAAAAAAAAAACTGATTTAAGTAAAATTTCATGTTTTGAAGGTATAGTCGTAAACCATTTTATATGAGTAAAATTGGAACGTGCATACAACTCTATAGTAACAATTTTTATGTGCAAGAAGTCATAGTAAAGAACTCACGAGCAAGTGAAAATTGGTTCTATTGCAATTTGTTTATCCTCTCCAGTGTTACGACCCTTCGTGAAGTAATGCATTTATTTCCCTATCAGAAATAACATACACTGAAGGTTCAAAGAGTAAAATATTTCATTCATAATAGCTTAAACTGGTTACGCCAAGCATGCCTTTTATCGTTATAAAAATAATGAACGATATTATATAAAGGTTTGAATATCGTAGGTACCAGGCAAGGGAGCCACAGAGGAGATATTTGATTTTAATGATGAAAAACTATATTAAATTCCGGAAATTAGACAGTTGTGCATCTTCGAAATGTCATGGTGGTTAGTATCTCTTTCTTTTATGTAAATAGTCACAACGGTTTGTTGCGGGATAGTACAAAAAAGTCCGTCACGCAGGGGCTGCGTAAACTAAGCAGATTTCCCACGTGAAGTTTTACAATAGACAAATTTCAGAATAGAGAGCCGAACAGTTATAGGAACGGCCCGAACTAGCTCTTGACGGAAACTCACAACTAGACCCGAAGTTAGCCGATCTCATCTCAAGCTGTAAACAGAAAATATGCAAATATCTCGGTTAATATTCAAGATAAGGAATAAATGTATATAACACTATTTATAGTAAATTTAATTTGCAATAAGATTGACTCTATATAATTTTTCGATCCGACGTAAAGTAACGGAGATATTTCGAATTTTCGAAAATCCCCTCCTCTAAACTCCCCCTCCCACTGGTCCGATTTCAACCATTAACGAACTTGATCTTTATTTTTACATAAAACGTTTAAATATCGAGTTTGGTAACGATCAAACAAAAATTGCGACCGCTAGAGCGTTAACAGACAAATATATATATATATATATATATATATAATTTTGAACGGGCCTCATTTTCGTCATCTGCTGGGTAGGATCGATGGACATTTGAAGAAATTTTTTTTCGAAACTCGCGTCATGAGTACGACCTCAATAGCTGATTTCCCTTAACGGGAATCTGCTAAAACCGAGTTATACTATTCTAACATACTTCTAACTATAATAAATATCGGGGTGCTCAAAACTGTCTGTTACAGTTAGTAAGTACTTTGACACAATTAATGGAAATTAAACCTACTCCTTAAAATATTATGATTAATCATTTTTCTAATCACCTCGTTAATATTTACCTTGGTAATATTTAATTCAGAATAGATTAGATTGCTATTGGCTTTTCCCCCATATTATGAGGGAGGGCACTACGGTCCTATGAGGTCGTATTGTCCTAGCTTCACACCTCTTTTCCGAATAGCTCATTCAGAATGGTTTTATATTCCTTATAAAGTCCGAGTATATCTTACCCGTGGCTTCCTTCTTGTCTGATTCAGTATCTTTATGCCCAAAGTAGCTGAATCATAGATTCTCCAGCATTCAGCATTCAAGCACACTGTGCTTAGGAGTCTCCTCTTCTCCACAGCACCTACATATTGGTGTTTTTTTAGGTTTTACTGTAAACTTGTGTTTATTCATCTTCCAGTGGCCTCATATCGCTACTACTACATCTATGAGTTCCTTCCTAGGCTGTCTGAGATAAGTTTCCCTTATTCTGCTCTCCTAAAACACGATGAGAGCCTTCGTATGGGTAACCTTGTGCCTTTTTCATACTTTTTTGAATTCCTTCCTAACCACATTCTTTATTGAACTCTTGAGAAATTAAATATTTAACTTTATATTTATTATTTGTTTGTTTGTTTCTAAGGTTTTAGGTAGAAAAACTGCTAGGTTATAATAGTCCTGAAATATCTATAACTCACGTTTTGGTATCCTCATCCATATCGACATTTTAACAATATAATCGAGGATACAACAAATTTTCTTTGTATAAATTCGTAATTTTCACAAAATTAAACGATTTATCTAGCTCTTTTGGGGTCATCTCCAAGGGCCACTGCTATATCATTGGAAATATTGTATACTTATGGCATTCCAATAATATGTGGTAGATAGTCAAGTCTGTTTCTGCTTCCCAAAATCGGGGGTTGATCTTTTATCATAAGATAACCATGCGTAAATCTTGTGTGCCCTATTCGGAGTCTTCTTAATACGACTTCATCTCTTCTGTTGTCTCTTGTCGAATATTTCCATGGACGGATGGAGGTTTTAATAGTTTTTAGTTTATTATTCTGGGTTTCGTGCCACATTTAGGAGTCTCCTCCTCTTTTCAGCAGCACCTACATATTGGGTTTTCACTGGGTTGTATTATAATCATGTATTTATTCATTCTCCAGAGCATTATTTCCTACCAGTGGCTTACATTATAAATATTTATTAGTTCAATTATTTTTCTTTATTGCTTTTACTGCTAACCAGATATAAGACCCTTTGCATTTGCGACCCCCCTACCCCAATTACCAACACGTTCAAATGTCTTATTAAACGTATAATTTAAACCTTTCTAAATAATGGTAAAGAGTGATAAAGCATGTTATTTTTAATACACTTCACATCATACTTTATTAAAGTAATATCGTAAGTATGCACCCAATAAACACACTTTAGTTCAAATTTACGGCTCCGAACGAATATTTGTATAAGGCAAGAGAGAAGTAGTTTTTCAGAGATGGGAAGGCCTCACTTCTATTAATAGCAATGCTGGGGACAATGGAAGGCAGGGGCCTTGATGATGTGAGTTAGTTTAATTTCTTCAAGCTAAGGGACTACTATTGGTGATTGAGTACAATAGATATGTTACGCATTTTGTAGCAATCCGATGGACAGTCATGGACAATCGCAACGTGCACGTCATAATAAAATATGAAAGCTCACTGCACAATTTAAATAAATTTTCAAGAAAGGTAATATTTTGTAACGAAATCTTTTCAGTTGACCATGGGACATATTTTGCCCGATGACGTGATATGCCAGGCCCAATATTATTCCACGTCTTGTCCCCATGACTTTGAACACTTGCCAGGAATCATGTCACTTAAGAAGAATATATTTAACGCAGGTGGGGTACATTACCTAGTGTATATTCGAGGCACGATTGCGCCGTCTTGTTAGAGAAACAACAAAATCCATTTAATGGCTCCTTGCAACAAACTTGGACTGCGGTGGTCAACACATCTCTTCTTGGCTAATACCAGCATTGAATAATGTTTTTTAGCTCTAGGAATGCTTGGACTGTTAATTCCAACTACAGATTACACTCTATTAAAACTATATTTATTTGCATTTACCTATATACAGCATATTTTTTTTAATATCGTATGTAGGCTTAAATAGGTATATATTAGTGTAAGTACATGTATTTTTCTGGATGAAAAAAAGTAGTAAAAAAAAGAAAAATATATATTTAAAAAAAATGTTCTTACTATTGTTAATAACATAAGATTAACTAAGAATAGATGTAAGAATTTCCACGTTGTAAATAAGTCGAAATTAAGATGTAGGTTAAAGTATAAATGGATATAACGATATAAAAGAGAATATAACAACATTTAAAACGTACATAAACAAAATTTACTCACAAAATTCAAGTACTTATCCAATAAGAGAGTTATAGATATCACCGGGCAATGATAACCTAGTAGTTTTTCGCCCTAAAACCCTATGAAACAAACAACAAATTAAACTATTCTTTTGCATACTTTGAATTAGAAGAGAAAATTCTTTGGGGATGTTTTAAATAATGGTACTAATCAAGATCTATAAGATCAAAAGCTGGTGGTTTGTTGCTCAAATCAAATTAGAGTTCTCAATAAAAGTAAGGATTCCTTAAGCTAACTTCTTGATAAACATAAATGTGATAATTGGGTTAAACCTACTGTTGCTTAGCGCGAAGGGATGATCACATGTCCTATTTATCAATTTCGTAAATCTCATATTCCACTGTTTAGCTGAAACATGTTTCTTAATAATGTAGGTAAATGAAAGAAATGGCTAAGCTTCCACTGTAACAATTTATTAAAAGGACAGAGCGTTTTCGATGCAGTGCATCATCATCGGTGCCCGAAGGTCCTGGATGTTGACCTAACGGCCCTTAGAACTTGACTCTGAAATGTTTCTTAATACGTATAGATTAAAATTTCATTTTTCAATTAGATATCTCCTACCCCTCCGAAACAAATTTCTTATAACTAATAACTTTGGTAAGTTTAACATTTAGATGATACGCGAGCTAATAAAACTTCAAAGAAACATTTCATTCGATCAATAATAATTTGTGTGAGTATTGGAGCTTGAATATGTCGTTCTTTCGAAGAAATTTTAAAATTTTAAATTATTAATGTGTGGAAAAAATAAAAAGAATCAAAGGATATTGTCAAACGAAAGTTATTTAAACGTTGTGTGGGTTAGGAAGGAAAATCGGTTTCCATCCAACAAGCGTTGTATATCAGCTTTAGCTGTTCATCATTTCAATTCAGTATTCACTGAAAATCATTAAATATTCTAAACAAGGGTAGCACATCAAACCTGCGTACTGCGTAATTTCGCTCTGCATATAAAAAATTCAATATTTAGATGAAAATTTGCCTATAATTTAAAATCTTTAACAATGAATCTCTTTATCCAGGCCTTCCAAAGAGGTTCCAATTTATGAAAGTATCCGTTTGTATACTTGTATACTCCAAATCTTAAAGTGTTGTAGGACAAATTATAAAAATACAAAACGTTACTGATCGTCTGCACTATGTACATCTAATTTTTACCCAGAAGTTTACTATATTTTATAAGCTATCACTTACAAATCCCATCGTGAATAACCAATTTTGCTTTTTAACAGTCTTAGAACTACAAATTTTGTAAAACATCGTTAAATCCTGTGTTTATAAAGGGTATTATGTCCAAATGCTATGATAATAACAGGTGTCACTCAACACAAACATATTGAATATGGAAGAATTTGTAATTCACTTTGAAGCATCAAAATGAATATATCTTAGCCCTGCATGCCTAACAGTCCTTGTATATTTTTCTAAAGGGCAATTTGATTAAAAATTTAATGCCAAAAAGAGATAAGTAATATTGGAATAAACTGAAACATAACTAAAAACGAAACTATGTCGATAAATTCAGGTTAGAAATAGGTTGACACTTCTGTTCTTTCAGATTTTATGTTCCTCCTGAGGTGCTAATCATTTGACCAATCTACTTGTCAAATAAACAAACTCTCCGATACTATAATTAATTTTTGATTCTTATACTGCTATTGATCTACATCTTTTACTTTAAGTATTGTATAAGCCTATTTCTTCTGAATGAAATATACCGCACTCCATCCTTTTGAAGTATAGTATACTTTAACTAAATCGAGATAACACGTTAACGATACTTTTTACTTGGGTAAGACAAAATTAGTCTCATGGAAGGTAATTGTAGAAACATTTTTCATAAAGACAATCAGAAATAAGCATAATATATATGAATTACTGCTTTGCTTAAAGTCCGTGATTGGAAATATTATCTAGTCATGCAATCTCTGTTCATTGATCAGGATAAGCTGATGCCTATTGCTTGTTTTTACTCGAGGTAATATGACGATAAAAAAAAATAGGCACTTTACATTTGCTTTGTAGTTATTTATAATAATAGCCCTTGTCATCAGTTTTATTAAGCACGCACAGGCCTGAAGTACATGCTATAAATTTTAAGTTTACGAGTTAAACAAAGGTAAAAGTTCCCGAATATATTACATTAATTCGTTTATCATTCCTTTACAAAAAGTAGCACAGAAAGGTTCGAAGGTACTAAACTGTAAATACACTTATTAGACAGCTATTTAAATTGTAGTTACTCGTCGTCCTATTCGAATTATTTATGCACATGCTTTATATGATGAGTTATGGAACGATAAAAGGAAATAACTCAACATTAAACCGACATTTACCAGTGTTTCCCTTCATTGTTGAATCAAATGTAATTGAGAGTGAAGGAGGGTTTAGTTCAGCCTAAAAACTTAACAAAAGTGCTTCCCAATATACAAGAAAAATTGATTATTCAGGCTTTGAAAGGGATTGCTGATAAAACATAGTAAATTCTTGGGCACCAATAAGATGGTGCCTACGTGTAGTACCGTTTTTTTTTTTTTATATATACTACAACACTTTAAGATTCGGAGTGTACAAGTATACAAACGGATATTTTCATAAATTGGAATACTTTTGGAAGGCTTGGATACAGAGATTCATTCTTAAATATTTACATTTTTAGATAAACATCCATCTAAATATTGAATTTGATAAATGCAGAGCGAAATTCGCTGAGTACGCAGGTTTACTATACTGCCCTTGTTTGAATATTTAATGATTTTCAACGAATATTGAATTGTAATGATCAACAGCTCGAGCTGTAATACAATTCTAAAAACGATTTTCCTCCCTAACCCACACAACTTTTAAATAACTTTCGTTTGACAATATTCTTTGATTCTTTTTAGTTTTTGCAGACATTAATAATCCAAAATTTTAAAATTTCTTCGAAAGTAGCGATATATTCATGCTCCAATACTCACACAAATTATTATTAATCGAGTTAAATGTTTCTTTGAAGTTTTATTAGTTTGCGTATCATGCAAATGTTAAACTTACAGTTATTAGTTATAAGAAATTTGTTTTGGAGGGGGAGGAGATTCCTAATTGAAAAATTGAAATTTTAATCTATACGTATTAAGAAACATGTTTCAGCTAAACCGTGGAATATCTGATTTAAGAAATTGAGAAATAGGACATTTGACCAACCCTTCGCCCTA
Source organism: Riptortus pedestris (assembly GCA_019009955.1). Taxonomy (NCBI): domain Eukaryota; kingdom Metazoa; phylum Arthropoda; class Insecta; order Hemiptera; family Alydidae; genus Riptortus; species Riptortus pedestris. Next base: position 113,846,086 of record CM032233.1, on the reverse strand, counting down.
AGTAACAATAGATTTAACCTAATTATCATATTTATGTTTATCAAGAAGTCACTCGAAGCAGGGTGTAGAATCCCTCTTGTTTAGAATATTTAATGATTTTCAAAGGTTTGAGGATGGTCAACCTCAAGGAAAGTGATGGTCAACCTACGCACGCTGACATTCATTCATTGCGGCGTTTTGAATTGCACTCCTTAATCTTCGACAGTTGTATTTTTTACTTCGGTTCTTCTTTGTTCCATTTCTCTTGAATGCAAGAGAGACCACATGCCACCAAGCCAATCGTGGTCACTACGTGGACGTATTCGCCTCATGTGTAATTGGGTGATTGAGAAACTCGTCGTAAAAAGCGTTCTGCCACACTTGTCCCCAGCCTTGGGCATCTGTTTCCTACGGTATCGGGTCGAGGTATGATAATAAGTTTTTTCCGATGACTGAGGCCTCATCTGTGGCTTGGGATCTCTTGGAAAATTGCTCAAGAGCGGTCGGCACTCTGCTAAGCTCGACAGTTGGGAGACGTAGGACCAATAGGCTCCACCTGTCACGCACGCGTCCCTTACCCCCAGATGTGGCCGTTTTAGACTAAAAGCCTCCAATTTTAAAACTAATTCTACCAAATATATTGACACCAAAGCTCACGCACAAGTCTTATACCGTCTCATTCAAGGAGATTCCTCCAACAATGATTATAGGTTGTAAAATAAGTTCGTAGCGTTTTTTACTGGCGATTTCAATAAAAACTTCAGATTCTTGTAAATATTTTTAATAAATTACTCGTATATATGACCCATTTTTATCTATGACCTGTTGCCATCTTTCAGGAATGTTTTTAATTCTGTCCATTTTGAAGTCCTTGAGCAAATTAAAGTGTTTCCCGTTAAGAGAGTTTTGAAGGGTCCGAAATTAGTGAAAATTTGTTGGGACAAGGTCTGGTGAATAAACAAAGTCCAATAATTGCTGCCTGGTCTGCAAAGACACGTGAGACGGGCGTTTTCGTGATGGAAACAATGCCTTTGCTATTCTCTTCCATTTTGAGCAAGCGTACCATTTAAAGATAACGGATCTCGGATGAAACTGATGCAAAAAAGCACCTTAACTAATCCTATTGTAGAATATGTAAGCAGTATTGACCAATTAAACATGATTTTATAAACACAGTGGGGATTAAATTGAAATATTGATAAACGCTAAGAACTTATTTTTCAACCCAATATTATGTTAGTCTCCTGTTTCATTCCTCAGGCGTGAACGTTTAGATATGACCACTTCATAAAAGTGAGACACGCCGGTCATGAGTGAACTAAGCAGATTTCCTACATCGGAATCCCGTAGAAGCCATCCTTGATATTTTTACAAGGGCCAAGAAGAAATGCAGATATGTCACTGGGATGCACAGAACATCGCATATCACTTTCAATTTAGTTAGTCTTTTTTATAGTAATGCTAAGCAATAATTGTTTTTAATCTGGAAAAAATAACATTCCTTGATATTTTAGGTTATTATGAAAATCACATATGCGGGAGTTTACTGACCGATAAAGATGCTAGTAAATAACCTATAGAAATAATTACGATTTTAAATTTTACCCATTCTATGAGTCCTAACTGCTTATTAAGAATCTTGATATTTACTTTTTTTATGAAATAGTTTAGAAAAGGAAAAATATAAAATATACTAAGTTTTAAAACATCGATTTATGACTAGAACAGAAATACTGATTTACCTCCAGAAATCATTTAAATAGGCAACAAAAAATATGGTTAAATCATCAGAACTAATTTGTCATCCTTTTTCTATGAGGGGATAGCTATTTTGCTTACGTGTGTGCACTTTGTTCTGAAAAATATTTTTAAACTCTTATAAACAATGCTCCTCTAATCGCTCTATTTAATGCATATTAATAAAACTGATGACAGGAGGTTATTATTATAAATAACTACAAAGCAAATGTAAAGTGCCTTTTTTTTTCTCTAATAAATGATTTTAATTCATTGTATTGCACAAAAAAAAATTATTAGAACTTTTCGTTATGTTTTCTGTTGGTTGGTGTTGATGTACTGTCTGTGCTAGAGCTACAAGGTCTTTCTTTCATGGCCGTCTCAAAGAGCTTTTAGTCTATCTTAGCAGTCAGTGTTTGAAAATATTCGACTCTGTAATCTCCCTTTCCCCCACACAATACGCTGCATTTTTGAATGTAAGATAAGATTTAGATAATAAGATTGTAAGATTTAGATTCGATTTTATGAGCATTTTTCTCATCTTGACCCGTTTTCAGCATTAACAGGGATAAAACACACTGTGCCTTACATGCTGTTCTCGTACATGTTCTTGGATGTAGCTCTTGCCGCTCTGACCTTAATAGGGAAATGCAGTAAACTTAGCCAATATATTTGAGTACACTGAAAGAACCTGGGCCTTTATCAAGCCCATCGCTAACCTTCTCGTGCCTAGGTTCACAATCTGTCGGTGCTCTTCATGAACAATGCATCACTGTAGTGCTGATTTAGTGGCATGGCGTGGATCATGCCCGGCTCAACTTCAGTTCCAACCGCTCATATTTATTCGATATCTATTGTATTTATCCACCAACAGAACGTTCCCGTTATCTCTCGGGGGACTAGTATAGCCATAACTCAAGAGATTTCTCTAATGAGAAATGTGTTTTTGAGGTGCTCCTCGTCATGGCGAGTTACTAGAAAAAGTCCGTCACGCAGGGGCTGAGTAAACCAAGCAGCTTTCCCGGTTGAATGTCTCATTCAAGAATGTAAAACCTTAATTAATGACATCATCGCCCAACGAATTCGCATGTATCTCCCATAATAATTTTCTCATAAAAACAATATTTGGTATTTAGGCTCAGGATAAAAAATGTCATGTTATAACAGCTTATTGCTACTATTACATTAGTAGGAGTGGGGGTTTACTCTTGGCTGAAAACTAAAAATTCTAAATATCTCTAAACATTCATATTGAAAAATATAAGTATATGCCAACATTTATAGACTATTAAATTTTTAATGTGATTGGTACTATACAATTTTCCAGTATGACGTATAATAACGGAGTTATTTCGAATTATAGAAATTCTCCCCTTCTCCCCCAAGGTTGGTTTTAGCTGGTAACGAAATAAATCTTTAATTTTGCATTAAACGTTTATATATCGAGTTTGGCAAAGATAAAACAAAAATTGCGGACGCTAGAGCGTTATCAGACAAATATATATATATATATATATATATATATATATATACAAACACACACACACACACACACACACACACAAACACATATATAAATTTATATAATTTTGAACGGACCTCATTTTCGGCATCTCCTGGGTAGGATCGATGGATATTTGAAGTCATTTTACGAAAATCGCGACAATTAGTACGACCTCAATAACTGATTTCCCTTGATGGATATATGCTAAAAATCCAAATATCTCGGTTAATATTCGAGATAGAGAAAAAGTTTAAAGAATGATATTTATAGGAAATTACATTTTCAATAAGATTTTTAATATAGGATTTTTGATCCAAATTATATAATAAGAGAGGTATTTTGAATTTTCGATTTCGCCCCAATCTCTAATGCCTCCCCCCCCCCTTGAGAAGGGCACCACGATTCTTTTGTTCATATAATCAGTACATATAATTATGACTGGCATCCTCTACGTAAGACAGGTTTATTATTTACTCTTGCAGTAGTCGCATTTTGCGACTGGGTTGATTGAGCGACTATCAGTCCTCAAATCAAATCCTCCAAATTGTATCCTCAGTTTATCATATTTACGCAAGTATGCTGTGTTCTGGAAGTACTTTCAGTATTGTCCTACATTATAATTTTTTTTAAATGTTGTTATGTTTCGAGTAGTGTAATACGCGGTCTATATACTGGCTACTGTCATGTAGTAATTCAGTCAAAGTGTATGGTAGGTCTATGTGAGTCCTTAGATAGCAGTCAGTAAGTATATGTTTTACAATAAGTCTAAAGTTACAGTGTTGGCAGTAGGGTTCGTCTTCTCCAGTAAGTTTGAGCCAGTCGTCAATGGCCAATTCTTAACCTGGTAAAACTATTTATTCTTTTCTAAATAGCCTTTTTGAGAAAGGCCATTCACGAAGTATATGTTTAAGTTTGTTGTCAGTTGTGGCAAAACACAATTTCTGTCATGAATTGAGTCATGTTTAGCCTGTGCTTGAATATCTTGGTGTGTAAAGTATGTGTTGTCGTGAGTTCTTTTTCGAGTAGCTGATTTGGCGTAAAGGGGAAAAGTATCATGTGGGTAGCCGATTTCGTTTAAGGGATTAGCCGAAGAATACAGCTAAAGTATCGAGGCTTTGGGATCGATATAAGAATCTAAGGAGTAGGCTGGGAGGATAGGGGTTATGGGTATAAGGGAACTTGTTATATAAATTGGTGTCTAATTCAATGGACGGAGGAAGAAAGGGAGGGCCATTAGACGGCGACGGTGGTTGTCAGCTGGATTAGCCAGGCCCGGGGTAAGAGGAGCACGCAAGCCCCTCAGGAAATCAGCAGAAACCGCTCGCCTCTCACACGTCACCCTTCAGGCCACTTACACCTTACACCACAATATCCATACCACTTCCCTAACCTACTTGCCATATCAATTAATTATCTTCCTTCCTTCAAAAATACAATAAAATCCGTCACTTATACAATAGATTGAAACACTTACATATGTATAGGATTTGGTGACGATCAATCCAAAATTGCGACCGCTTGAGCGGTGGCAGAAAAGTATACATATATACAGGGTGTCCCAAATAACCTGTGCCCCCCCCCCTTAAAATCTCCAATTATTCTTATACAAAGCTGAGACATGGGTGGAATAATTGGGACCCCTGAAAAATATCCTTTCAGTCCATATTTAACTTCCTAACCTTCTCCAGCGACCATAACTTTGGAATTTCCCATAAAATGCCCTACTTATTATGGCGGATTCTTGTAGAAAATCAAATTCTAAAAAGAGTTTATATCGGTGATTTTTTCGATTTGACGCATCATTTAGCCGTAAAATACAAAAATCTTTATTTCAGAAACGGCACATTTTATTGAAAAATCCTGCTACTTGTAGTGAACAAAATTATCTTTAAAACAAGTCTACGCTGGAAGGAATGGATTCTGAAATTTAATATGATTTAAATGAAATAACGCAAAAGTATTCTTGAATGAATCCAAAAAATGTTTACTTCAAAACATAGATAATTAAAAGATGATTTCCCCTAGAAAAAAAAAATGTTCCCTATTTTCCCTTAGGAGAAATCTGCTAAAAAGATAAAAACATATAAAGAGACAATTGTTAGCTATAATATAATAATTATTGATTCGTAATCTTTTAAGTTCTTTATATCTGCTGTAATAAGTCTTCAACCTATTATTGGATCAGAAAGCATGTAATGCAAATATTTTAAGCGCATTATTATATTTTAAAAATGGCGTATCTTCTTCAATTGAAAATTTGCCTTTTTGTCTTTCAATGTGCAGTTTTAGTTTTTGTCAGTAGTCTGCAATCGTATTTTAAGTGTTGATATGTTTCTGGAATTATGTAATCTCAACGGCAAGTGTATTTTACGTTGAATAGGTGGTAGTAAGAATATATGTACAGTTTTGAACGAACCTCATTTTCCTCATCTCCTAAGTAGGATCAATGGACATTTGAGGAAATGTTTTGAAAATCGCGTCATGAGGCCGACCTCAATAGATGATTTCCCTTAAGGGAAATCTGCTACTAAAACAAGAACTTTGCTTTAAAGCTTCTGAATCGAAAGATGTTGGGTACTAAAAATGTACTCCTAAATGAGTTCATGGGCAACATCAAATTGATAATTTCTACTTTAACTGTCGGATAAATATTAATTTACTTCAAAGTATCATTGAGGCTCAAATCAGATAAGTGTAACAGAAAAACGGCCCAATAACTATTGTTTTCATTATTAATTAATTACAAAATGAGAAATTTATTAGTATTTCGATGAATTATTCAACAATTGGACGAGATTATTGAAAAATAGATTTTCGTGGAGTCCAAAGTGTTTTATATTTGGTGCGGAATTAATCCTCCCATAATCATAATGTTTACTATACTGGTAGTAATGTTCTACCAAATTACCTTAAAAAACTTTGTAGATGTCAAAGACATTTCGAAATTTGCTACCAAGTCCAAATGGTTTCATGCTCATCCCCAATAACTAAACAAAAAAACCAAATCTGAGTTCCGTTTTGGAACTTAGAAAGAACAATATTTTCGTCGAATGAACCATAAGGCCTTTGCAATATCGTATTTCAGAATGTTGATTAACGTAAATGGAAATATTTTATTGCCAGCTTACAGACTAATTTTGCCGTGTCATAATTTTTTTGTCTAATAAAAAATCAATACTGACGTTTTGCTGAAATTTCACAATTCTCTGTGAGAGTAATTTAAACTACTGCAGCGTTATTGCACAAATCATTGTACAAAATCAGAGAGCTACTTTGGTCCTTCAAGTGTCACTTTTAACACTGAAATGCCTTAAATCTGATTCAGTGACCTGCTATTTTATTACTAATCTGCTAGGGAAAAAAATCACACAAATAAATGAATTCATTGTGATCCTGCGGTAGAAACGGCTACACAAATATATATATATTGGTTATCCACTTAATTTGAACATATTTGTCTCAACTAGCTATTCATTCTAAAGCTTAGATTTGGCAATTCCTCAATATTGGTTTTATTTAATTTCAAATGATCTCAAAGGAAAGGGAAAAGAAGTGCGTAATTAAATAAGGTTAAGGATTAGAAGGATAAACATTGACGTTGAATTCGGTGAAAGGATGGGGTGGGAAGGAGATAGGTGAGGGTTGGTGGGTGGAGATCAAACATGGGGTGCAAACAGGCCCGGTTTGGCTTCCTAATGAGTTGTTTGCGTTCTCTCATTGATACAGAGCCAGCAGAAAGCGAATAAAGAATCACGAATCAAGTTACTTTTCTCTAAATCCATAGCCTCTCACATCGATCCCGACCCTTAGTGAATCCACTGATTCGGTTAGGCCTCCAGGAAGGAGACTAAAAAGTTCAAATCAGCAAACCACACCCACTAAGTTGTTCGTTCTTTGAAACACAGCTCTTATATTTGAATTCTTTGCCAGACACAGTAGTGAGTTCTCCCACTAAAAAAAACAAAACTTTCTTACATCTACTTACTCAGTCTAGTTCCCAGGTTTTAAATTTATTAACTGTGTTGTGGCTGCATAATGAATGCAGGCGATTGGTGAGAAATATTGTCTTTAAAATTTAAATCAAAATAAGGTACGCCATCAAAAAATAATGGAACATCATGTTAATTTTCAAAACATAACTAGTTCCCAAAATTTCAAGCACAAGGTTGACTACACATATTATAGTACATTATCAGGATACATAAAGCCTTTAAACTAAAGTATTGTGATAAAGATAACGTATTCTGGCCTATTAGTCAGCAGAAGGTGAAAATAGAACCACGAGCTAAGCTACTTTTCTCTAAATTCATTGCTGCTCACATAGACTCAACACTTTTGAAAACGAAGTACTGCGATTTTTCATATAAAACCTCTCTTACAACCCCATTCTAAGAAGTACCTAGACATTTTGATATAGCTTATCATCATAGAAGAGTTAATGCTAATTCACATATCGATTTTTTTTAGTCCGGTTTAGTCATTAGTGACCAATAAAATTGTTGACGCTATAGTTTTTAGTGTATACCTCATTTATACTTATAGTAGGTATACGACAAAAGTGCACATAATAAAAGTTACTTTAAATAACAAAATAAAAAACTTTTGTTAACTGCATGTTTGCCAAGAAACTAATAGGAAACGAAATATCGCTATTTCCAATTTCAGGCCTCCCTTACAACCTATTCGTTCTGATTCACTTAGACCATACTAGTTACAAGTACAAAGCAACAAACCGTGTCCACTTTCTTTTCCAATGATACAAGGTTATAACTTCCAGGTCTTTATAAAAAGCCCGTTATTCATGGGATTTCTAAAATGCCTAGAATTTAAGGAATGAAATAAATTCGTTAAATTCTAGTATCATTTCCAAATCATTTTTCTGCCTAAGATTCGTCACCTCTCGGAAATAAAAGTTGGCTGTTTCTACATTATGGGCTTTGAAAAGACAACTAGTAGAAAGTCATGCAAAACCAGATTCCTTTTTATTATGGCGACAGGTGTAAAACGAAGCAAGTACAATAGTGCACGCTATGAGGGAATAACCTATTTATTATGAAACTACAGTAAACAGAAATTATGAACTGATAGCACTGACACAAAATCAATTAAAAGTAACAAGGTACACTTTAAACAAAATGCCATTAATAGTTTCATTATATCTCCATATAAAGAAACTCATTTGCATAGTGACAATTGCAGTTCTACAATTATTTTTACTTACTTGATTATTATGCAAGTTGTCCAACTCCGGTTTCAAGTCTTTCGTAGCATATGCTTCTTATTACCTGAGAAATGGAGTATCCAATTTGAAATGACATCGAGAATTTCATCCTGAGAAATCTGCTATGTTTACGCAATGCATTACTGACTTTGTTCAATTGCGTACTCCTTGTACACGTTTCAAAATTAAAATGTATAGTCTATACATAGAAATATAAAATAAATTGTTTGCTTAGGATCTAATTATTTTCGAAAAGTAATATGTGGTGGTGAGATTTCTCGCTCACCCTTGCAAGTCCAAGAGTCTGACGTTGCTGTCGCTATTCGACAGCAGAGGCTCTGCTCTATTTGATAGCGTAGGAAGGTATATAACTTCGACAATGCAGCCTTTGTCAACCAATAATTAGCAGTTTCCCTGTAATGGATATATTGCTCTAAGCAGTAGCCAGTCTTCATCGTATCCAATATGGCTAGCAGAATTCACTTCAAGGTCCTCTGCCATATGAAAATCTCTGTGCAACTCTACTTATCAAAAGGTCTGTCACTTAAAGCTGCGTAATCTAACCAGATTCCCGCCTGTTTCAATCACATAATTTCATATTCTTTTTTCCCTACCCTCTACTTCACCTGTTGTGATTACTGTCATTAACGACCTTACTCATTATTTATACACGTAATTAAACAGAGAATCTATTAGTTTGGCTCTATGGACATTAAAATTTTTTTTCGAAAACCTCCCACCAATAACAGATTTTATACTGTCCATTACGTGTCTCCAACTAGCCAATCTTTAAGATTTATTGGTCTTCTGTGCCCATTATCTTACTGCGTTTTTCTCAATATCTAATAAATTAATTTTTATAACTATTTTTATTATATTTTCATTACATATTATACTTAGATTGTAATCAATCACTAATTGCATAATCTAAAAAAAAAAAAAAATATGGTTTTCATATCATTAGCAACTAGTTGTGTTTCCCGTCGTTGACGTGTTAGTAAAATGTTTTTCCACAGAAACAAAGATATTGTATTAACTTTAGCATTAAATGGTGATGTTTGATGGAATTTCTTTTATGCACTATATATTTGTAAAAATACATATTGACTTCCAAGTAAATAGCTCCACTGTAATACTAGAATAATACCAAGAAGTGACTATGACCCACGGTCATTAATTTTGTAGAACTAGTGACAATTCTCTAAGTATTAATATGTGGAACATAAGTGAAATATTTGGTAACTACATGTCACGATTCAAAATATTTAGTTATATACAAAGAACGTTTTTCTTTAGTGGAAATTGTTTTTTTTTTCTTATCCTGGTAACTCCAAAGGATTTGAGTGCATGTTGCATACAAGTTCCGACTCAGAGAGCGTTGTTGCATATAAAGGCAAATTGGGGATTTTCTGCAGTTACCCTCTCCATTTTCTTCATGACAATATGCATGGATGATATTACGAGCCCCATTTCTTATTGATCCCGAAGAGACCTTACAAGAAGATTTTCTTAAACGGAGAAAATTTGGAACACCCTCATTGAAGTTAAATACAAATTACTTTCCTTTTAAAAGTTCTGTGGACATGACAAACCTTGTAAATAGTGGGGCCATGAATTAGATAAGTCTCTCTTTTAGCAGATTCCCCTTATGTGAAATCAGCTGTTGCAAAAGTGAGGTCGGCTTAAAATTAAACGCACACGCATTTATATACGGTGTTGTTATTCTTTTTGGGAAACTCCAAAAAGAATAACAACACTATATATATGTTAACGCTCGAGTAGTCGCAATTTTCGTTTGATCGTTAACAATCTCCACATTTAATGATCGAGTTCGTAAATGTCTTAAATAAGACCAGTGGGGGGGGGGTTAGAGAGGTAATTTTGAAAATTCGAAATATCTCCGTTAATATACGTCGGATCGAAATATTGTATGAAACCAATCTTATTGAAAATTAAATGATCTATACATATATTCTGTATCATGAATATTAACCAATATATTTGGATTTTATAGTTTTCACCCTTCAGTAAACCCCCACTCCTACTCATTTCATATTAATAATAAGCTGTTATATCATGAACCACTTCATCTCATCGTTAAATGCCAAATATTGTTTTCCTTGAACTTTTACTTTGTGAGATATATGCAAATTCGTTCTGTTGACCCCCCCCCTTCTTCTTTGTTGTTCTCGGATTACTAAAATTTGAGTGATTGAGATAAAAATTATTCTGATTCATTACAAATAACAGCAGTAGCTATAGTAAATAGTTTTCAATCAAATTAATACGCTATATTCAGATATATTTCATTGATTGTTTTTATTTCCGGTCTAGAATATTTCTATCTATCTGTTCAGCTCTCAGAGAGTGGCTTACCAGTTCGTTTACAATTCTAACGCTTTTCGTTGGGAGGTTATTAAAATCGACTGAAAGATTTCTCATTACCGTTTGTAGTTCTCCTCTATATTGTAAACCTTCGCGTGGGAAATCTGCTTAGGGTCACTGAATGACGGGCTTTTTTTTTTGTTCAGTTCTTTTTATTAGACCACTATACTTGTTTCGTTATATTATATAGTCTTTCCAGGTGGCCTTAAAATAAATAAAATGATGTTGACGTGCTCTGGAGAGCAGAAGAATCAACTGATTAAGTATCAGTGGTCCTCAAGAGTGTATATATAATACAGCAAGGCAGTGGTCAATTAAAGTTGAGTGAAAAGATATTATTTTTTGGCGAATGACATTGAGCACAACTTGATAATTATGCATACGCTCTAAAGGGTGTGGTGTGAACATTTTTTTTTTTTTTAAGGGCACTAATAAGGCTTAATGTTTATACAGAGTTTTTCATGGCTATAGTATTGAAAGGCCTAACGGAATGGTTCTATTGTGAGAGGGAAGCTGAAGAGGAGTCTGTGCACCTGAATCCCCTGTCAGAAGTGGGTGGTGTATCTTTGAAAAAGTGTCTCTTACTCTTGCTGAAGAGTGTAAACGGATTATGGGAGGATAAGGTAAAAAGGGGGCTCAGGTAGGGGACTCCCTTGGGAACCCCTAGTACCTAATTACTTTAGCAGGGGTTCAGCAGCTAAGTCGCCGTTCAAGGTGGAGGCACTAAAAAACTGAGCCTCTTATATGCGTGTCCTCTTTGTGCTAGGAAAATGCGACTTACTCCTGGGGTCGAGAGAGGAGAAGACCCTATCGGGCTACTTATTGAGACACTTCTCTTCTCAAGGTGCCAGATCAAAGACTTTTTTTTTCCATGTGCTTATCAATCTGAAGAGACCCTCATACTGTAGAAAATCAGTCAACCGCGCCCACCCAAACCTGGAAGGAGGATTACATATTTATAAATAGTGTCCACAGTGTCCATCACAAAGCATACGCTACCGCGAATGTAGGTTGAGATTTGGAAATTTGGGACTCCTGGATATTTTAAATTTAAATTGTTTATTAACGTCCACTTTTTGCAGCTAAGGCTAATTGCCACGGGTTATCAACAGATTACCAACCTTTTATAGAAAGAGTAGCACTAAGGATTTTATTTAGAGTGCATTCCGTCACTAAATAGACACCTATTGCCCAGGGCTGAAATCAATCGATAAGGTCGCCACTTAACTCACATGGCTAACCTGAGCCCCGAGGATATTTTATAAACTAAATCTTGAGTCGGTATTTTATTTTGAAATAATATATGGTGAGTTAGAGGATACAGAAATCTGGTGAATAGAGAAATCTTAAGTGATACAGAATTATGTACTTATTTATTTTTTATTTTGTCACTTGTCACACAGATTTAACCAAGACAAGGATTTCGTATGATGTACTATTTCATATAGCAATAGGCTTATTATGAGAAAATTAATAACATTAACGATATGATTAGGTTTTCCTATGAGAATGTTTGGTCAAATGGTATTTAAATCAAGCTTCAGAATCCTCGATATTCAATGTAACACTAATGGAAATAAAAATCATTTCGATTTGCTTGAGACAAAAAAAAACCATGACCAAATATTGTAACGTAATTTCTGTCAGAAACGCAAACTAAGGTAAATAATTTTCATTTTATTTTTTATAGCTACTTTTATGGCTAAATATTAAAGAAATAAATGGGAGCTATACAAATTGGAAGGAAATGTCCCAAAAATTGAGAAATATTTCTATGATAACATTGACGGAGAATGAAGAAAAATAAGTTATTAAAGAAAGTTAGAATTAACCCCCGGAGATCTAAACGCTGGGGTTTTATTTTTGAATGATCACTTCATTTCATGTGACTATTCTGTTTCTCCATTTATTCTTGTAGTCTGTTGACTATTCATTTGCTGCCCGGTTGATTTTGACTGTTTTTCATGACTTTACTATATGCAAACAGGTTTTATTTGGTACCATTAGTGTGGAGGTATAGAAATTAACCCACCACCCCAACGTGGTCCCTCAAGAGGTTGATGAAAATGTAAAAAAGTCCGTCACGCAGGGGCCGCGTAAACTAAACAGATTTCCCTCGTTACGTTTTGCAATAGATTTACACACTGGTAACACACCACTGTGAATGATAAGTGAATATATACAAACAGTAACGAGAAATATTTCAGTTTATTTTAATAACCTCCCAACGCAAAGCATCTGAATTGTAAACAGGCAGGTCTGCCAATCTCGCATAGCTGAACAGATAGATAGAAATATTCTTCACCGGAAAGAAAAACAATTACTGAAATATTTCTGAATTGAACATATAAATTTTATTGAAAACTATTTACTATATCTAGTACTTTAATTTATAATGAGTCAGAATATTTTTTAGCTCAATCACTCAAACTTTAGTAGTCGAAGAATTTATGACAGGGGGGGGGATCAACAGAACATATTTGAATGTATCTCGTATAATAAAGGTCTCTTGAAAAACATTTTAGTTATTTAAGCTTCAAATTGGTTTATTATAGAACAGAGTATTATTTATGTGACATGAGTAGAAGTGAGGGTTTGCTGAAGGCTGAAAACCCAGCCATTTGCAGGAAAATGCAAATATATCAGTTAATATTCAAGATAAAAATAAATGTACATAACAATAATTATAGTACATTTAATTTGCAATAAGAATGGTTCTAGACAATCTTTCGATACGACGTTATAGTAACGGAGATAATTCGAATTTTCAAAATTCCTCCCCTCTAAACTCCTCCTCACCTTGGTCCGATTTCAGCCATTAATGAATCTAGCTTTGCATGAAAAGCTTATATAACGAGTTTCGTAACGATAAAACAATAATTTCAACCACTAGAGTGGTAATAGACATATATACATACAATTTTGAACGGACCTCATTTTCCGGAAAATTTTTGAAAATCGTGTCATGCGTACGACCTCAATAGCTAATTTCCCTAATGGGAAATCTGCTAAAACGCGGCCGAATTTTGATGTGTCCTCCAACCCCCTTCTACTGTGAATCTAGAGCTCAAATGATATCCCCCTCCTGTGTTTAATGATCCCCTTCAATGTCCTCTTCTCGTTTTAGAGCTCGGTTCTCATGAGAGCCGTGGGCGAGCCTAATAACAGAACCATTCTGCTCGTAGTGTTGGTGCTTTGAGTGGGAAGGACATGGGGCTAGGGTGAACAGGGCAGTTGTCGTGAGAGTTGCTCTCCCCTGACATGCGAGCGGCCCTTGAATAAGTAGTGTAAGGGGCCTCTGAAGATAGGAGATACGGCTCTCCGAGATTACGAAAACCTCAAAGCCCACTCTTTTGATAAGCATCTAGAACGTGGTCTGCCTTTTCATTCAGTTTTCTTTGCTAGGCCTCCTTGTTCACCTCCTACCGGCCGTGGGCCAACTTGACACTGGCGCACTTTCCCACGTCATCCACTGTTCGAACAACATTATTCTGATGTGGGCACTACATGGCTTCGTTGTATTCCAATTAAATAATACATACAAAATACTGGATTGAATTTCGTTTAAAATTATTCCATTTGAAAGTGAAATACGATATATTCCTACCAATGATCGAAAATGTCATGAAACATAATTAACCCGCGTGTGGGAACGTTGTGTCAGTGTGACCCAGCAACATCTTTGGAGAACTCTAGAAATTATATTCCTTTACTTCTGAACTTATCTACCTTCAAACTAAGTTCTGCTGGTCAGTTGGCAATATTTTATTACAGGAACGTGGTGTGTTATTGTCTCCCAAAATTGTTCGAGGGTCTTTCTGACCCAACGTTCCTAGTAACGTGATATTTTTTAAACATGGCCAGCACATCTAAACGGTATTATAATGTCGACGATCCAAAAGATATTGAATTAATACACGTGATTCTAGAAGAAAATGATTGTTTATCAAGTGATGATGAAGTTGGAGATCCTTCTATTGAATTACACGACTACTAGGACAAACATTGGCCAAGTAACAAGCCTCCACGAAGGGGCAGCCAAAAAAAAGAGAGCGCTGTAAGGACAATAACTCAAAGCATTTTTGTAAGAAATGCTTCAACTACATTTGTCTGAATCATGCCGACGTATATTGTAAATATTATACTGAATGTCGACATTCTCTGACTTTGGTCTTTCTAACACACATATATATATATATATATATATATATATATATATATATATATATATTCTTCCCTACAGGCTTCGAGCTACTCAGCTTCTTTTCAAGGGATATTCCGGGAGAGGGATATTGGCTTTGGAAACATAATTTACATATATAAAGATAAATACGCCCAGAGCCAAATTCGGCTAGCTTTAAACGAGAAATCATACTAAATATACGAACTCATATGCTGATATCAAACTGAAAATGGTTATGCAAATGTTAATAAACAAATGAAATCTAGCTGGACGTTGTAAAGGCACCCAGATTCTATCCTATTATGGAAGGTCTATAATGAAACTGTCCCTGGATTTCACTTGGCTAAATATATGTTTATCCATTATGGACTCAGACTGGCTCACCGTAAAGAAAGACCGTCAGAGTATAAAAATAAAGAACAAAGTTAGTCCACTTTCTGTGTGAGAGAAGATTTAATAAGACGGCTGGACGGGGAGGGTAGGAGAGAGAGAGTGAGGGGATGGTTCCTTTGATGTGCGTGGCCCAGGGAAGGAGAAACAGGTGTTTTCATGTTATAGTCGCTGTCAAAAGAGCTGGTCACTCAAGCAGACGGCAGGAACCCTACACGGACATATACCAAAGGCTCTCATCAGCAAAATCTTTCCAGTTTCACCCTTTCTGCTCAAGTCTATAAAAGTATGTCTATGCTGGGCACAACCCAAAACGAATAGCTCCCCTTTGTAATTGTGCATAGTTGTGAAAGAAAGCACACGAGTTTTGAAGATGATATCATGACATTTATTGAAGAATAACAATATCGTTCAAATTTTATTTCAATTAATTGTGAATAGCTTACTTGTTTTCGTTAACGCCTTTACTTGGTTCTTTCGCTTGTCATGAAGCCCTTGACGAGTAGAGCCCTTGAGATTAGACAAATGTGCACTAATTTCCGGCAAGAAATCTCCATAAAAAAGGCCGCCAAGCAAGGGCTGCGTAAACTAACCAGATTTCCCAAATGTTAGTATGAGACATAACCAACTCATCCCATCTCAACATATACTGTCTGTTTCCAAAAAAAAAAAAAAATTATATTCGATGAGATGAAGTGGGCCGCCAATAAAATCTTAATCGATGGAGTAATACCACAAACTATTTGCATATGTCTCACATAATAAAGGTTCATTGAAAACAATAGTTGGTATATATACTTGGAATAAGCAAATTGCTTATTTTTAATATGCGATCAGTAAAAGTTAGGTGTTTACTCAACGCTAAAAATGCCAATATCTCGGTTAATATTGATGATAAACAAAACTTGTATATAACAATATTCATAGAACATTAAATGCGAATTAAAATGAGTTCTATAAAATGTTTCTATATGACGTATAATAACGGAGATATTTTGAAATTTATCAAATTTATCTCTAATATCTCCCCCCGTTGTCCGATTTTACCCGTTAACATACTTGGATTTTCGGATTTATTTACCCTCTCAAAAGACGAAAATTGAACAAAGTGAAATAACAATAGTAAAATAAATAAAAACATAGTACGAAATTCAATGAATTACTTGATCAGAACTAAAAAAAAAAAAAAAGAAAAAAAAGAAAAGAATAATTGGTGAATAATTATTAGGAAATGAATATATATATATATATATATATATATATATATATATATATATATATATATATATAAAAGCGCATATTGTCATAAGGCTGGGCTGCCTTCCGTCTAAAGTTCTAGTAAGTCATGTTGACGTTTTCGGCATTCAGTCACTGTATATTTCTTGTTAAGAGAATGTTGCAAGATGAGCATTGTGGGTCTGTCTGTCTCTCTTATCACATGAACCCCCTCATGAAGTATGAGTGTGTTAATTTGGTTAACATACTCCATCTTTAGTATTGCATGAAACGACGCTTGTATATCGAGTTTGGTAACGATAAAACAAAAAGTGCGGCTGATATATATATATATATATATATGTGTGTGTGTGTGTGTGTGTGTGTGTGTGTGTGTGTGTGTAATTTGGAACGGATCGTCATGTCTTAGGTAGGATTGATAGACATTTAAGGATATTTTTCGAAAATCGCGCCATGAGTTCAATCTCAATAGCTGATATCCCTTAAAAGAAATCTTCTATAATTTAAGATGAAATGCCTTCTGTTATTATCATGCATATGTATAAAATAAAAATAAGAGCCCATAAATTATGTTTTGGAAGTGATGGGAAGTAGTGAGGAGGGTGATATGAAACTATCACCATGTCTCCGTAGTCATTTGTAATGAGCTAATGCCCGGAACAATATAACACTTTGTGGCATAGAACTGTCCCCTTGGAGAGAAGGGCCGGGACACTGCGGCTCACTGGCAGGAAGTGATGCTGGTTGGAGAAGCCGTTCATTCATTATATAGTTGGAAGAAAGGAAGAGACACGTGACCGCTGATGGTCCTTCCTTTGCCATCGCCTTTCAACGATCGATGGGCTCTTTGTCATATCCCTCGAACCGACAATGATCACCGCTCACTTATTTTGCTTCGATGAGATTTTATGATATCTCGTTCGCACCATTTAACGCAGTACATCCCTCGAGTCTTGCACGGCGGGGGCTCGAGATCTCTAAGCTCCATAATGTCAACAAAAAAAATAAGAAATATCTGCGTGAAAAATCGTTACGTGAGGATTGCATTAGCTAAAAGAATTTTCGTCATCTCTATACTCTGTTTCTAGATATACTCCCCTGTAAATAACACTTGAAACCCAATGGGTGTGTAATGCTTAGTGGTATAACAGCTTAAAGTGAGCTGAATGAGTACAAGAAGGGGTCTTTTAAGATTGGATATACAAAATTTGAAAAAATTCGATTAAAATCCACAATGGGTAAAAACTGTATAGACATAAAATTTCAGATTTTCAAACATCAACATGTGGGAATTGTAACATCGTTAAGCTTTAAATGGTGATATAGGTGAGAATGTAACAATATTTACAATTTACATAAATATTTATTACCGGGCGATGATAACCTAACAATTGTGTGATTAAGCTCTCTGGTTGCTTTAGGCCCATTTTACTCTTTCTCTTCTTATCTACTCTTCCTCTATCCCTTTCCTTTCTTCTTTAGTTTTCTCCTATCCTTACAATCCCACCCGGCACAGCCCGTTGCCGGGCAACCTTCCTTCGAGTTCTACTTTCACACCCATACCAATTCTCAAAAACCCCTTAAAATAGAACTACCAGTTCAGCAGGAGGGGAACTATCAGTACCGCCTCGCGTGGCTTGACGGCCCGCGGCAGTCACCATCGGCCGTGGTATAAGAAAACTGGGCCTCAGATTAAAATATATATATATCAAACCAAACTCTATGTCTTACAAATTCAGCTAGAACTGAAGATCAAATTCATTAATATTGAATATTGGACGAAACAAAGTAGGGCATAGTGAATGTGTAGAATAAAAACAATTGTTAGGTTATCATCGCATATAACAAAAGTTACTCTAAATAACAAAATAAACAACTTTTGTTATGTACATATTTGCAGAAAAAGCAATAGGAAACGAAATATCACTATTTTTAATTTCAGGCCTCCCTTATAACCCCCACTCCTGTTCGTCTCAGAGAATTTTAATATAGCCTAAAGTCTAAGTTGGGTTAGTAGTAATATACATACCAAGTTTCATAAAATTCGGTTCAGCCGTTTATGCGTGAAAAGGTAACAAACAAACAAACAAACAAACAAACAAACATACACGAAAGAAACAAAATGCAGTTATGGTGTCTATGACATGTGAAACGAAAAGTTATCGTGAAATTTTGAGAAAAAAATCAATGTACAGACAGAGGTTACAGTTTTATATATATATAGATATATGTGTGTATATTTGTATCTGTTCTTCCGCTTTTCTGCCGACCCCTTATTCGTCAATGTTTACATGATAATTGATGCTAACCCTTTCAGCAATGAAGGAATTTGAAATTGTTTAATAATCATAAATAAATAATTTAAAAGGATGAACGCTGGGGAGGTGCACCCAGTTATTTCTGGTATATATTGACTCTGCTACGTTAATATATGATGTATTTACCGAACACGCTATGCAACAATATGAATATACAGTTTACAATCGAGACTTAAAAAAGAGCATTTTAATGGTAGTTATGACGTACCTAAAACCGCTGTCACCGTTGGGCTTTGTACCGCATCAAGGGAAAAGAAATTTTATTCATAATTTATTCATCCATGGTTTGGATGGCAGAATACTTTCTATGGTTATGAGTTATGTGGTCCATTTCGTTATAAAAAAAAACTACATGCATAGGAGACGGGAAATATAAAAATATTGAAGATAGTGAAACCTTACAGAACAAATAATTTTATTATTAACAAATCCACAGCAACAACGGGTATAAATCCTAAACACTGGGACGGGGAATGTCAAAATGTGCAAAGTAAAGCCTTGCCAAAAAAATACCATCTTCATTCAGCCTCAAATGAATTCCCGGTGAAGCCGGGTACCTTAGCTAGTATATATATATATATATATATATATATATATATATATATATATATATATAGATATATATATACAGTTTTGAGCGGACCTTATTTTCATTATCTCCTAGATAGGAAATTTGAAGAAAAATTTCGAAAATCGCGTCCTGAGTACCACCTCAACCTGATTTCCCTTATTTTTGAATTCTTACGGCATATACTCGTGAGAGAGCGTGGCGTCTGGGAGATCTATCCGAGAGATGATGCTCTTTGGGAGGATTGTATTCTTATGCTAATGAGGTAGTGTGAGGGGGCACGCGACCACCCTTCCGGATAGAGTCTAATTCCCTCCTGACAAACGGTCCTCTTCCTGTCCAATCACTTAGCCCAGCGGTCTCCTCCTTCTTGGCCGCCGATACGCCGCTGACGAACCGTGACCACCCGCTCCCTCCCATCACTAGCCGCTCTTACAAATACAAACTCTCAAAACTAGTTGACTCACTGTTGAAAGACCAAAAAGTCCGTCACGCAGGGGCTGCATAAACTAAGCAGATTTCCCACGTGAAGTTTTACAATACAGAAAACCGCATACTAGTAACAGTAGTACTTACGAGCCTCTAAACCAATTTCATAAGAGAACAGTTACGGAAACAGCCGAACTAGCTTTCGGCGGAAACTCACTAATAGAACCGACATCAGCCGATTTCATCTCGTCCGTTATCCGCACACACTTAATAAAAATTCAAATATCTCGGTTAATATTCAAAATAGAGAATAAACGTATATAACAATATTTATAGTAAATATAATTTGCAATAAGATTGGTTCTATACAAGTTTTCGATACGATGTATAGTAACTGAAATATTTCGAATTTTCGAAAATCCCCCTCTGAACGCCTCCCCCCACTGGTCCGATTTCTGCCATTAACGAACTTAATCATTCTTTTTTTTTAAACGAATAAATATCTGTTTGGTAACGATCAAACTAAAATTAAAACCTCTAGAGCGTTAAGAGACAAATATATATATATATATATGAAATGTTGAACGGACCACATTTTTGGATCGATGGGAATTTGAAGAAATTTGTAGAAAATAGCGTCATGAGTACGACCTCGATGACCAATTTCCCTTAAGGGAAATCTGCTAAGAGTCCGTCACGCAGGGGCTGCGTTAACTGAGGAGATTTCCAAACGACGTCACGCATTTGGATTAACCCCCAAAATTAAAAGTACAATTAGATCTTTATCTTTAGTTTTACATAAAAAGGTTAAATACCACGTTTGGTCTTGAGTACAACTTCAATAGCTGATTTAGTTATATCTTCTTTATTGACATCCGAAAAAGGTGGAATTTATATTTATATAATTCATTAATCACTAATAAGGATATTTAGTTCAGTTATTGATCTGCTAACTTAGGAAATAATGAGCATATCGATGAATTAAATTGTTAGACGAACTTGATGTCATCTATGTACTTAAGTATGGGTTGATCAGATCATTATTGAACCTATTGTCTCGGATAATAAGAACGATTAAGAGCTTTAACGAATATTAATGAGGGTTTAGCTTAATGAACTCTAAATTCTAGTAAGCCTATCATTTCTGTAATTTATCGAAGTAATTATGGTAATCCACTCAATTCGAGCATGAAAATTATTTAGGCTTTAGAATTATTTATTAAATTGTTTAACTCACATGATTAAATTAGCAGATTTCCCTTGGGAACGTGTACAATTGAGTAGAACGTTCAAAAGGTAATTCCCAAGGAAAATCGGCTATTGAAGTCGTACTCGTGGGGTGATTTTCGAAAAATGTACACTAACGTCCATCGATCATACCCAGTAGACGACGAAAATGAGGCCCGTTAAAAATTTATTTATATACTTCTCTCTACCCGCTCTAGAGGTCGCAATTTTTTTTTCATGGTTACCGAACTCCATATATAAGCGTTTCATGGAAAATTGAAGGTCGCATCTCTGATATAAATCGCATTAAAATTGTATAGAATCAATCTTATTGGACATCAAATTCACTAGAAATATTGTCAAACAAATTTATTTATTTATTATCTTCAAGATTTACATAGATATTTGTTTAATTTTTTCAGCCTTCAGTGAACCCTCACTCCTACTCACGTCACATAAACTATACTTTGTTATACAATGAACTACTTTATTTGAAGCTTAAATACAAAATACTCTTTTCAACAAAAACTAGATTAGGTACTTCCAGATACGTCGTGTGATGAGGTCATCGTTTAAGATTTCATTTTCTTAATGTTTATTTTTTCTACACCATACTCCATATTTAACAGTTTCAGTCAACACTAAAAATCATAATAGCTAATGGCCAAAATCGGAACCGGAATTGGGTGGTTTAGATAGAGGTGGATTTTAAAATTCTAAATATCTCCATTATTATGAGTCGGATCGAAAAATTGTATAGAACCAATCTTGTTAGAATATGCTGTACAGTTGTTGTTCTATACATTTTTTTGTAGATCAAACATTAAGCAAGTTTTTCGTATTTTACTTGTTTCCGAATTCAGTAAACCTCCGGATTCTAATCCACTTCTATTCCTTGGATTTCGGTTTAGAAATAGAGAATATATGGTGAGCTAAGACCACCCGTCGGTCCTATGTTGTTATAGGGAATCTGTTTAGTTAATATTCGCACCCCCTGCTTGACGGACTTTATCCGTACTTAATCGAAGTAATTATGGTAATCCATTCAAAATGTGCATGACGCTCTGTTCAGATTTTTAGAATTATTTATTAGATTTTCTCACTGAAAGCTCATATTTTTAGAAGATTAGAATTTTGTAGTAAGTATTTCTTAGGATGTATTAGAGCAATGAAACCTAGGACGGGAGATAGATATAAGAGACATCTCTGGGAACCGGTCGCCCCGAGGAAGTTGTGTCCCGCTAAAATCACAGGAAATGGCCCTAGAATCTAGTAACGGTTTTGACAGTTAAACATTATCAACGGTCGTATCTTCCGTTTAACATATAATGATGATAAAAGAGAATCTTCTTGTCTGAATGGATTAAATATAAAAGCATCACTTCGTCATGTAGACAACCTTTAGGCGACGATTATATCTCACCTTTTCTCTTCACGGCAAACTAACACACCTATGTGGTTGGTCTGAACAGCGAACAAGACAGGCTAAAAGTAGGAATCATTGACATTTTAGCAAAGTTTCCCTTAAGGGAAATCAGTTATGGAGGTTGCACCCATGATAGATTTTCGAAAGATTTCTTCAAATGCCTATTTATCCTACCCAAGAGAGGACGAAAATGAGGTCCGATCAAAACTATAGTTATATATATATATATATATATATATATATATGTTAACGCCCTAGCTGTCGCAATTTTTATTTGATCGTTACCAAACTCGTCATTTATACGTTTTATGTAAAACTAAAGATCAAGTTCGTTAATGGCTAAAATCCGACAAGTTGCAGAGGGGTTTAGAGGGGGATTTAGAAAAATCCTAATATCTCCGTTATTAGGTGTCGGATCGAAATATTGTATAAAACCAATATCATTGCAAATTTTAAGGTTCTATAAACGTTGTTATGTACGTTTTTGCACTATATTGATTACTAAAGGAGATATTCGCATTTTTCAGTACTCGGCCTTCAGTAACCCCCACTCCTACCCATTTCATATTAAGAATCAGCTCCTGTATTATGAAACTCTTTATTTGAAGCCGAAATACCAAATATTGTTCTCATTGAACATTTACTTTTTGAGATAAATGCAAATACGTGACGCACGTGGAAAATCTGCTTTAACTCAATTTTCGTTGAGTTTATGCAATTTAGTGTATGGGGGGTTAGCTGCTAGTTTCCCGCTTTTCTTGCTAGGTGATAATTATGTCACCTAAGTAAGTAAATGTAAATATTTAGCAGACTTAAGACCAATTGAATAACAATTATACAGAGATAAACAAACGTTTACTTAAAAACGTTATTTCATAACAATAAATTATGATCCTGAAGATACCAATTAATCAATGATTATGAAAAAAATGATCTATCGTTACTGAAAGTGAAAGTATAGATAAATTCTCCAAAAGTGAATAAATTGCGATTACTCTAATAACCCTTAAATGAATTACAAATATTTACAGCATTTTTAAAAAGAATGAGAAATATATATAGTTTTGGTTACATGAAGTCTATTTCTATAATTTTTTTATTCTCTCTTTTTTTTTAAAAAAAACATTCTTCATCACAGCAATATCTGTGTATAGAGTTTTTTTGAGTGCATTTAAACGTTTGGACAATAAGAAAAGAAACGAAAATGTTCATCTTGAACATTAAAAATAAATGGTTATTTCTCCTTTACATTATCTGTTGTACATATTTTCGTTTCCCTTAATGGCCATGAAGGGTACGAATGAATTTGACAATAATACCTATCATAAAACACAGACGGCGGTAGCAGATTCTAAAATAAACTTTGCTCAGTCGAATACCACAGAGATAATCAGTAAACCAGACGCATACCTCATTCACATTTACGGGTGACATTTCTTAGCATTACAATAGACGGCCCCTTGTTAGTGCACGCAACATGAATATCAATAATTTCTCACCCAGAACACATTTATAGCTAACCAGTCTCAACGAACTTAGGTGTGTTGTGGAAGTAATTGATTCATAGCATAAAGCAGGGCAAACGTTTAAATTTTAAATAAACTTACTCAGAAAAGTGTTAGTAATATTATCACTTCGTGAAAGAGAAGGGGAAGAGCACCAATTAGTAAATTTTTCTCAGACATATGTTATTCCCTGATTACTAGATGAAGTGGCAAATTTTGCAGATTTACCTTAAGGGGAATCAGTTATTGAGATCAAACTCATGACGATATATATTTGTTTGTATTCGCCCGTCGAACGGTCGTAATTTTTGTTTGATCGTTACTAAACTCGACGTTTTATCGTTAAACAAAAACTCGTTACGTTTAAACTTTTAAGTAAAACTAAGGGTTAAGTTCTTTAATGGCTGAAATCCGGAGGAGAGCTGGTTTAAAGGGCTAAAAATTTTAATATCTCCGTTATTGTACGTCGGATCGAAACATTGTATAGATTCAATTTTATTGCAACTGTAACGTTCTATAAATGCTGTTGTGTACGTTTTTTCACTCTCTTGATTATTAACCGAGATATTAAAGCCCTTATTAAACCCCCCACTCATGTAATATTAATAATCATCTGTTATATTATGAAGCACTTTAGTTGAAGCCTAAATACCAAATATTGTACTCATTGAACTTTTACGTTTTGAGATAAATGCAAATGTCACGTATGCTCGTGGGAAATCTGCTTAGTTAACGCAGCCCCTGAGTTACGGACTTTTTCTATTACTCGGCTAGGCTTCAATTCACTTTGACTATAATTTATTTTGGGTAGTCACACAGTTTACGAATCAAATGTATCAAAGTTTTGCTTCGCTATTGTTCGATGTTCTGTATTATTGTTTTGATTAATCGCCATCCAATTCCATTTTTATGGGGATATTTAATATCACATCTTCTGAATAGCAACTCGCCCTTTGCAACATATTAGAACTTATGGAGTGTCCGATATCAGAAAATAGCAGCTATGAATGTAGTTTGTTCCATTAATTGATATCTTGAAATCCTAGGTCAAATCCTAGGTTTCAATTTTTCGTCTTCCCTCATTAACGAAATTTGTGATGATTGGCCCACTAAACAGATCTTATAATTCATAATTAATCCATTTGCGACATATTTCCTCCATTTTAGCAGAAGGGAAATCAGCTATTGAGGTCGTACTCATGACGCGAGTTTCGAAAAAAATGTTCAAATGTCCATCGATCCTACCCAGGAGATGACAAAAATGAGGTCCGTTCAAAATTATATATATATATATATATATATATATATATATATATATATATATATATATATATGTCTGTTAACGCTCTAGCGGTCGCAATTTTTGTTTGATCGTTACCAAACTAGGAATTTAATCGTTTTATGTAAAAAGGAAGATCAAGTTCGCTAACGGTTGAAAGCAGACCAATGGGAGGGGGGGGGGTTTAGAGTGGGGGATTTTCGGAACATTCGAAATATCTCCGTTATTATGCGTCGTATCGAAAATTTTTATAAAATCAATCTTATTGCAAATTAAATTTACTATAAATACTGTTCTATAAATTTATTCTGTATCTTGAATATTAACCGAGATATTTGCATTTATATTCTGTGTGTGGTCGGCAAGAGTCGACTATGTTCCGGACATTCCGCCGAGAGCTCTGGCGGCCGTTTCCGTAACTATTTGTCCCTCGTGAATAGGTTTAGAGATCCCTTACTACTACAGTTGTTATTGGGAAGATTTCTCTATTGTAAAACTTCACGTGGGAAATCTGCTTAGTTTACGCAGCCCCTGCGTGACGGACTTTTTTGAGGTCCATGAATACACCCTTTCTATCTTGCTCCCTCAAATTCCCTGTTTCTTCAAGGAGAGTACATACAGGACTTCCATGACATATCACTAGCTTTACAATGGTTTTTAACAACCAACAT
This sequence comes from Riptortus pedestris, assembly GCA_019009955.1. Classification (NCBI taxonomy): domain Eukaryota; kingdom Metazoa; phylum Arthropoda; class Insecta; order Hemiptera; family Alydidae; genus Riptortus; species Riptortus pedestris. Next base: position 113,820,028 of record CM032233.1, on the reverse strand, counting down.
TTTCAGCCCTGGAGCATATTACCTTTCTATAATTCTTCGGTTTGTTCTTGCTAGTCTTTCATGTCAAAAATGAATGCCAAAATGCGTTTTAAAATAATATTATACATATAATAATATTATACATTCCGAATGATTATTTGCATGGACAAAACTATTGTTCTGGCAGCGATTACGTATGTTAGATAAGTAGCCGGTAATTGGAGCTTTAAAAGTAATTGAAGGTTATTGGTGAGCTTAGACATTACCGGCTCCCTCATAAGGTGGGATCATAAAGGCTGGGAGGAAGTAGGAGAGTTCCGTTGACAGTCAGTTCCAGAACATATCCTCTATTAGCATGGCTCATTACACACGGGCTGCCCTCACAGCCGATACCATCTCCGTCGCTGACAGAGGGGATAACTGCCTTACAGCCTCACTCTCTCTCTCTCTCTCTCTCTCTCTCTCTCTCTCTCTCTCTCTCTCTCTCTCTCTCTCTCTCTCTCTCTCTCTCTCTCTCTCTCTCTCTCTCTCTCTCTCTCTCATCTCTCTCTCTCTCTCTCTCTCTCTCTCTCTCTCTCTCTCTCTCTCTCTCTCTCTCTCTCTCTCTCTCTCTCTCTCTCTCTCTCTCTCTCTCTCTCTCTCTCTCTCTCTCTCTCTCTTCTCTCTCTCTCTCTCTCTCTCTCTCTCTCTCTCTCTCTCTCCTCTCTCTCTCTCTCTCTCTCTTTCTCTCACACTCTCTCTCCTCTCTCTCTCTCTCCTCTCTCTCTCTCTCTCTCTCTCTCTCTCTCTCTCTCTCTCTCTCTCTCTCTCTCTCTCTCTCTCTCTCTCTCTCTCTCTCTCTCTCTTCCTCACTCTCTCACTCTTCTCTCTCTCTCTCTCTCTCTCTCTCTCTCTCTCTCTCTCTCTCTCTCTCTCTTCTCTTCTCTCTCTCTCTCTCTCCTCTTCTCTCTTCTCTCTCTCTCTCTCTCCTTCTCTCTCTCTCTCTCTCTCTCTCTCACACTCACACACACACACCACACACACGCACCACACACACGCACCACTCTCTCTCACTCTCCGCTCCCTTTCCCCCAAACTAAAAAGTCTAAAATTTACAGTAACGCCCTCTAAGTTAACCCAGCAAGTTGCTAGTCAATGAAAAGTTGGAACATTGCGGTATCAAAGTCAGCTGAGCTTGGCAAAAGGGAGGAACATGAAGCCCTTTTCAATTTTCATTGACAATTTCTATAACCCCTGGTTGTAGTGTATGTAAATGAGTTTTCCACGAAATGTTTGGTAGGAATTTAGCACAGTGCTATGGAATTGTTCCCATCCTCGTCTAATTTAAGAATAGAGATGCCCAAGTGCACAGAACCTCTCGACGGGATTTAGACGATGGTTGGTTCTGTCAATTAAGCAGAGTTCACTTTGCCAGTTTTATCACGTTTGGGTACCTGAGAAGAATATTAAAGTAGGTTAATAGCGTGGCTGCCATCATCTGGGAGGGGGATTATCAGGTGATTTATGATGTATGGCTAAAATTTAAAAAATCCAGCTGATGAGGAAGATGCGAATATAGTCATCCAGACAACACACAGATATATGTAAAGTGTAATACTTTTAATTATTTACACAAATTATAGAGGTACAGCATTTCGTATTAAAGTCTATAAGATCATGCCAGTCGTCATTTGTTGGATGTTAAATAGAGAGGATAAGAGGTTTCTGGGAGACTACCAGAGTGAATTTCGCACCACCACTTTTCTATGACACAAATCCTGATATGTTTTATGAGTATGATTGGCCTAGTCACTTCATTGACTTCGGCCAGGCACATAGCAAGGTGGGAAACGAATGTTTCTGTCGTCACCACAGTCATTGAAGTTGCTACAGTTCATGGCTCTAAAAGAGACTTTTTGTGAGGTCGAAACCGGAGATGGCCCCACAAAAGTATTTAGGGTTGCTGGTGGCTTAAGACAACGACGCCTATTGTTATTTGCATTGTTGAGATGGTGAATCAGAAGCCACGCTGAACAGATGGTCTTCTATGGTGATTCTGATCATTATTGTGATAGGCAAATTGAGGAACAGGTAGCGGTTGCTAGATAACTTGAAGGAGATCTTCGGAGGACCTCATGACATTAAATAACATGTTTTCAGAAAAAGCGTGGACAGATATGATACGCCATAATGTTCTTAAGAACCAGCTCCTATAACAAGCTGAAGAAGGCTTTCCGTTTTAAGGATTAAAAGTCCAAATTTTCGAAGAGCTTATTTGGAAGTTAGACCAGGAGATGAGAACAGGAGATTTTTATTTTAGTCCGGGAGAGAAATTTCCTGAGGAAGATTTAGATATATAGAAATAAAAGAACAGAGCTGGTAAATAATGAGAAGCAACGTAGAACTAAAGGTCTTGCGTGGTACAGCTGAAATCATTTGAAGAGGAGACTACGCTTTAGGGTAATGATGAGTAAATTGAGAGGAGAGGCAGTCCTAAGGAGAGATAGCCCGATGATTTTTAAAAGGTCAGCGTGGAGGATACACGCCTGCATTTTTAGGGGAATACGGCTGCCGATGTTGATGGTCTGTGTATGTTGGTGGAACGGGTCCTGGGCCTGAATTGTACAAACGGATTTTTAGCAGATTCCCCTTAAAGGAAATCAGCTATTGAGGTTCGTACTCATGACGCGATTTTTGAAATTTTCCTTCAAATGCCCATCGTTTCTACCTAGTAGATGATGAAAATGAGGTCCGTTCAAAATTGTGTGTGTGTGTCTATATATATATATATATATATATATATATATATATATATATATATATATATATATATATATATATATATATATATATATATATATATATATAACACGTAGAATTCTTAATATCTCCTTATTATGCGTTGGATCGAAAAATTGTAAAGAACCAATCTTATTGCAAATGTAATTTTCTATAAATGTTGTTATGTACATTTGTTCACTATCTTGGTTATTAACCGAGATATTTGCATTTTTTAGCTTTTGGTCTTTAGTAAACCCCCACTCCTACTCATCTCATATTAATGATCTACTATTATGTCATGAAGCACATTATTTGAAGCCTAAATACCAAATATTGTTCTCATTGGACTTTTACGTTTTGAGATAAATGAAAATACATAACGCACGTGGGAAATCTGCTCAGTTAACGCACTAAATGTTAAAAGCGGCGGACTTTTAAGAGGTTCATCCAATCAATAGGTGAATTAAAGTAGATGAAGTTTTTTTTAGGGGTAGACTATTTGGAAGATAAATGTATTAAACAGTAAAATTGTTAGCCGGTGTTGATATTTAGAAAGATGTTATTTTTAAACCTGATGTTACCTCTAGGTTGTGCTGACAAGAACCTATAGAGATAAAAATGGAGAAAACGGGGTCACAATCGAATTTGAAGAGTTGCTTGCTTCGGTATCATAAATCGATCAGTCCTCCGATAAAAGGGCCTGAGGACCCTTTTTAATATGCCAAGCCGGCATCTGACTATTTATGTGTAAGAAGATAAAGCCTTCTCAGTAACAGCCATCAACACAAACCAAATAGGATTACAACTTCGATGAATGAGCGGCTACATGAAAAGGGCCAGAAAGAGTCAGCTGTTTCATAATCTGGCTGCTGACACATATTATGAATAGTAAAACTGTTTAAACGACAAGAATGGTTTAACTTTTTCATTATTCCAAGATCACCTAAGGTTATAGATCTCTACTCTCGAAGGACAATAGAAACGCAAAATATTAGAAATCTAATTTATTTATTAGGATCGGACCAAAAAACCAAACTAAAGTAACTGTAAAGTAAGGGCCACATATATATATATATATATATATATATATATATATATATATATATATATTTATATATACACTAGCGGACCCGACAGATGTTGTCCTGCATGATATTTCAAGCAATTAGGATATTAAATTTAATAATATTAGGTTTAAAACAAAAGCTACTTTTAATAACTCAAAAAAAATGAAATATCGCGAATTTTTTATTCAGGCCTCCCTTAGAACCCCCACTCCCGTTCGAACCTAAAAAATTTAATATAGCTTATAATCATGTAAGAATTAATGGTAATTTACATACAGAGTTTTGTTATGTTCAGTTAAATCGTTAGTTAAAATTGTTGGCTCCCAATTTAATTGTTTAGTGTATATCTCGTTTATACTTTCTTATACGATACTCTAAATAACAAAATAAGCAACGGTTATCCTGTGCATATATGCCGCAAACCAATAGGAAACGAAATATCGCTATTTTTAATATTTGGTCTCCCTTATAACCCCCTCTTCTGCTCCATCTGGGCTGATTTGTGAATCTAAATCATCCAGGGCGTCACTCAAACGCTTACAAAGAAATTCATTTAAATTGGTCGAGCCGTTTAAGCGACATGCACACGTACAGCGGAATTATATATATAAATATATATAAAACTTTGAGTCAATCATAATCACACATGCGTAAAGTAATGAGATTTCCCACGAGCTGGTATAAAACAGTTGTAATTTCATCTTCACAAGATAATTTATTTTTCCAATTAATGAACCGATTAGTAATAGAGGTGGGGGGAGGAGGGTTACTGAAGACCCCATGTTTCTACGCTTCTAGATTTTTTTCTATAACATTTTACGATCCGACTCATAATAAAGGAGACATTTTTAAATCCCCTCTCATTAAACCTGCGTTATTCCATACTCGGCTCATTTAATAAATCATTTAAATCAGGAATAGTTAAATATCGAGCATGACATAGATGAAATAAACTTTTTCCGTACAAGAACGTAAAAGTGTACTCGATGAAGTTATCACACATCGAATTTGTTTGTATCTCGCATAATAAAGGTCTCTTGAAAACAAAATTTGGTATTTAACGTTTGAATAAATTGGTTCGTTACGTAACTGTTTATTGTTAATATGACATTGTTAGGAGTGGAGGATAACTGATGGCTGAAAACTAAAAAAAAACAAATATCTCAGTTAGTATTCATGATAGAGAAAATATCTGTCATTGGTTATTAAATTTGAAATAAGATGGGTTGCATCCAGTTTTTCCCCCTCCCCCATCTTTTAACCCTCTCGGCTCCCAGCCCGATTTCCGCCATAACGAATTTGATCTTTAATTTTACATGAAACGCTTATGTATATAACATATTAATTTTATTGAAAACTATTTACTATAGCTAGTGCAGTAATTTATAATGAATTACAACAATTTTTATCAGGAAAACTCAAATTTTAGTTATCCAAGAACAAAAGAAGGGAGGTGGGGGGGGGGGAGATTAACGGATCGTATTTGCATATATTCCACAAAATAGAAGTTCAATGAAAACAATATTTTATATTTAACCTTGGAATGAAGTGGTTCATGATATAACAGCTTATTGCCAATATGGCTGAGTAGGAGTAGGGGTTTATTGACGGCCGAAAATTAAAATATGGAAATATCTTGATTAATATTCAATATAGAGTGAATTTGTTATATAACAACATTTATAGAAACTTATATTTGCAATAAAATTCGTTCTATACAATTGTTCGGCCCGACGCACAGGAACGGAGATATTTCGAATTTTTGAAATTCTCCAATCTAACCCCCCCTCTCACTGGTCTGATTTTAGTCGTTAATGAACTTGACACAAATTGCAACAGCTAGAGAGGGATTTTATTTATATATATATATATATATATATATATATATATATATATAGATATATAAACTTTTGAACGGACTCCTGAGTAGGATCTAGAAACATTTGAAGAACTTTTTCAAAAATCGCTTCAACTAAAAACTCCAAATATCTCGGCTAATATGGAACTTAGATAATAAATCAATGTAACAATATTTACAGTGAATTTAATTATTTTATATATATATCGTGTCATCCGTACGACCTCAATAGTTGATTTCCCTAAAGAGATATCTGCTAAAGTTTGCAATAAAACCACAATATCTTCTTGCCCTTAAACGAAATTTGTTTAAAAAACAGGGGAAAAACAATGTCTCAAGATAGTTTAGAGAGTTTAATGTAAGGTGGTTAGTTACTAGCCGGAGATTGGGGTGGGTTGAATAAGATTGTCGGGGAGTGGGATGGTATTGGAGAAGGCTGAGATATAGATAAGGCTGAACCTTTGCAGAACTCCTTTAGGATTGACTCTGCGACTGATCGCTAGCCAATTTTTCGGCTACACCCTTTCCTCCTACTCATCCATCTCCTCTGCTCAGCCCCACCCAACCCCACACCCCCGCATTTCTTCTCTGCGCTTTCTCATTTATCAGTTTCTCTTTGTTAACCAATTGCTCTGTAACATTAACTCTCCGGCTCGCTGATCAAAACATGTTTAACAAAATTTAAACCATGTTGTTTAGACAGATCAGATATTGAGCTCACGACACGCATCTGTTCAAAGTTTAATATATATATTAAATTTTGGAGGAGACGTTTTTTTTCCAGAAAAGTTACTATCCCACTATACTTTGCTGAACTCCACGCAATCCAGTTGGAACTTAAAATGTCCGTCATGCAGATGAAGCGTAAGCTAAACAGATTTCCCTCGTGAAGTCTTACAATTGATAAATATACATATTGGCAACACTTAACACCACCGTGAATATTAAGTGAATAAATACAAACGGTAATGAGAAATCTTTCTGCCAATTTTAATAATCTCCCAACGGAAAGCGTCTGAATTATAAAAAAAAAACAGTTCTGCCAACCGCACAGAGCTCAACGGATCCATAGAAATATTTTTCACCGGAAAGTAAAACAGTTACATATTAATAAAACTTACATATTAATCTTACTGAAAAACATTTACTATATCTAGTACTGTAATTGATAATAAATCAAAATAATTTTTATCTCAATCACTCTAATTTTAGTAACCCAAGAACGGGGGGGGGGGGGTCTCCAGACCATATTTGCGTGTATCTGATATAATAAAGGTCTCTTGAAAACAATATTTGGTATTTAAGCTTCGAATAATGTGGTTTATTATATAAGGGAGAATTGTAACATGAGTAGAAGTGGGGTTTTATGAAGGCTCAAAACTGAAAATACAAAAACAAATATTTCGGTTAAAATTCAAAATAGAGAATAAATGTACATAAAAATATGTATAGAATATTTAATGAAATTTGCAATATGATTGGTTTCATACATTGTTTCGATCCAATGTATAGTAACAGAGATATTTCGAATTTTCTATACTTTTAGGCTACTAAAGCCTATAAAGTAGTTTCATTCACAGGTTCCTGGCTTACACCCATGGAAAGTATTAGATAAGGTGAAGCGAAAGGCAGAGAGCATTGTTATGAGTGAGAGGGAATAGCTGAAAGGAGCATAGGACGGAGATAAGAACGGCTGGATCGGCAGCTTTGTACAGCGAGTGATCTAACCTAGGCAACGCCAACTGATTGTCAGCCTACTCTGAATACAAAGTTTTTTGGTAAAGTCGAAGCGGGGAATGCAAAGAAGTGCGGCGATGGTATCTGTGAGCCGTGGAAAAAGTGAATATGTTCGGAATTGTTAGTGGAGCGGGCTGTCCGGGGCCAGAGGAGCTTGAGGTACTGCTAGGCTCTTGCTGCACTTGGCATTCCTGCTATGCCGCCAGCTTTGAAAGAAGGACTCCTGCATTATCCCACTACAATTCCCTTCTTTTGCACACTAACACGCTTCGCTCTTATCCTCGACCAACCGTTATATACCTAGTGGCTCAGAGTGGAAAAAAAAGTCCGTCACGCAGGGGCTGCGTTAACAAAGCAGATTCCCCACACGTGCTTCACGTATTTGCATTTATCTCAAAACGAAAAAATTCAATGAAAGCAATATTTGGTATTTAGGATTCAAATAATGTGCTTCATAATAGAACAGCTTATTTTTATTATGGCAAGAGTAGGAATGGGGTTTACCGAAGGCCGAAAACTAAAAACTGCAAAAATCTCGGTTAATAATAAAGATAGTGAACAAATGTACATAACAACATTTATAGAAAATTACATTCGCAATAAGATTGGTTTTATATAATTACTCGATCAGACTCATAATAACGGATATATTTCGTATTTTCGAAATACCCCCTTCTAAACCTAAAAGATTTCTTCAAATGTCCATCAATCCTACTCAGGAGATGGCGAAAATGAGCTCCGTTCAAAATTACATATATATATATATATATATATATATATATATATATATATATATGTGTGTGTGTGTGTGTATGTTAAAGCTCTGGCAGCCGCAATTTTTGTTTAATCGCCATCTCCTGGGTAGGAAATCTGTTAAAATGCCGCAAAGCGTATTAATAATAACAACCAAGTAAAAATCTAACATTTTTCAATTCATTACACAATAAGGGAGATATTGTAGATCTTGAGTTTCCCAACTTTTGCAGTCTCCTGTTTGGGATTTGTTAGGTATCCGAGTCGAATTCATGCTTCATCAAAAACGTATATGATATTCTTGAAGTGTCACCTATTAACTTCTTACACAAGTGATTTGTTTACAAGATAGGCTTTTTAAAGGCACTGTTAATAAAGTTCAGGCCGTAGATGGGCATGGGCTGTTGTTGGTAGCGAGTGACCGTAAGATGAGTAGAGCTGAGATGCTCGGGGTGGGGGGGGGGGGCGGCTTCTCCTTTACCTGCCAGCAGACAAAAACTGATCGTCCAATTTATCGAGGAGAGATCTGGGCCTGCGACAAAACACATGTTCGCCGAGAATGAATTAGCCGCGGAGCTGTTGGTTTTTTCTCTCCCTCTCCTGCATTCCAGAGCCTGGATCTCCGGCGCCACTACCTGCCGATAGGGGCCATCAGGGGGGCCACTGTCCACCCCCCCCCATATAATAACTGTTCTTAGCAGAGCAAAAAGGTATTTAAAATTTATGGCTTAAGTAATGCTTCACACTGTCCTAAATAACATTGTTCGAAGAGGATCTATATGTGAATGGCTTGTTGCGATCTGGCTGCGTGATAAGCAGTGGACGCTGTAATATATGAAAAATCCCACAACCAAACCATTAACAAGAATTTAGGAAGGGCCACCAACAATCGACTCAAGTCCAAATTCAAATATATAAATTTATTTACAATTAAAATATTCTCCAATAATAATTATTAATAATTAAAATGAAGAGGCACCTTTGAAAATATAATGGGGGACACTTAATTATACTTAGACTATATTACAATTGAAACACTTAGCTGTTTAATGGAAGTGCTGACTTAGCCGTGAGAGGTAGTACAGGCAGTAGACTGGTCAGGCAGGCCGGATCTGGCAAAAGGACTAGCAAGGTGTCACCAACAAGGGTCTCCCCTCCAGAGAATGCTGAATATGACTGATCTTAATCCGTCGCGAGGGGTCCTTATATAGGGCTAATCCGGCAGTGAACTTTGAACTGCCGATCGAAATACGCTCAAAAAGTACATTTAACGTGAATTAATTATCGAAATTCATCCGTATTATTACTTAGTGTACCGACGTTAAGAGCTGTGAATGTTATTATCAAAATCCATCGGCGTTATCTATGAAAATGCTAGAGCACATGGTGACTTCACTCCAAATTGGATATAATTCTTACTTAAAGGTAAAAACAATACATTTAAGCATTCATAAACAATAATCTTAATGTGCTTTGTGCTGGGAATACTCACAATATAAAATATATGGTCATTTATAATGGGTTTATGTAATGCAATGTCAATTTCATTACAGGTTTTTGATAGACGTATGGAACACATTGTTATATATTACCAATCTATAAAAAGTTCGTCACGCAGGGGCTGCGTAAACTAAGCAGATTTCCCACGCGAAAGTTTACAATAGATAAATATACATACAGGTAACACTACCGCGAATGCTGCTGAAAGTGTAAACAAACAGGCAAGCCAGCCTCGTAGCGCTGAATAGATAGACCGGAAAGACAAACAATAATTGAAATATAACTGAATGTAACATATTAATTTTATTGAAAACTAGTGCTGTAATTTGTAATGAATCAGAATCAGTTTTATCTCAATCACTCAAATTTTAGTAATCCAAAAACAAAAGGGGGGGGGGTCAACAGAACGTATTTGCATATATCTCACAAAGTAGAAGTTCAATGAAAACAATATTTGGTATTTAGGCTTTGAATAATATGGATTATTATATTACAGAGTATTGTTCAAGTAACACTACTAGAAGTGGGGGTTTGCTGAAGGCTGAAAACTGAAAAATGCCAATATCTCGGTTAATATTCAAGATAGAGAATAAATGTATACAATAATATTTATAGTACGTTTAATTTGCAATTAGTTGTATTTTATACACTTTTTCGATCCGACTTATAATAACGGAGATATTTCGAGTTTTCTAAATTTTCCCCCTCTAAACCCCCCCTCCCCCTGGTTCGATTTCAGCCGTTAACGAACTTTATCTTTCTTTTTAAATAAAACGACTAAATGTCGAGTTTGGTAAGGATTAAACAAAAATTGCGACCGCTAGAGCGGTAACAGACAAATATATAGATATACTAGCTCAAATACCCGGCTTCGCTCGGGAATTCATTTGAGGATGAATGGTGATGGTATATTTTTGGAAAGGCTTTATTTTGCAAAATATTTTGACATTTACCCGTCCCAGTGTTTAGGGGTAACACCCGTAATTTCTGGGGATTTGTTAATAATCACATTATTTTTTTATGTATGACTTCACTGCCCTGCATATTGTCATATTTCCCGTTTCCTGTGCATTATGCATAGATTTGAATTATTAAGGAGAAAATATTGACATACATTTGAATTAATTTTTTCAGATGAGGTACCTGGTAGATCATATTGAAAAGAAGTGTTGAGCAAATTTCTCTAAATAACAAAATAAACAACTTTTGTTATGTCCACATTTGCCAAAACCCCAATAGGAAATCACTATTTTTAATTTCAGGCCTCCCCTATAAACCCCACTCCTGCCCGTCCCTAGAAATGTTGGTATGGCTTATTATAATGATGGTGTTAGTGCTAATACACATACCGAGTTTTATTTAGTTCCGTTGAGTCTTTCGTGCCAAATAAAATTGTTGACTCCCGCTATAATGTTTAGCGTTATACGCCTTTATAGTTCAGTATTCGACGATAGTGTATATAACAAAAATTTCTCTAAATAACAAAATAAACCACTTTTGATATGTGCATATTTGCCGAAACCCCAATAGGAAACGAAATATCACTATTTTTCATTTCAGGCCTCCCTTACAACCCCCACTCCTGCCCGTTCCTAGAAAAGTTGGTATAGCTTATTATAATGAAGATGTTAGTGCTAATACACATACCGAGTTTTATTTAGTTCCGTTGAGTCTTTCGTGCCAAATAAAATCGTTGTTTCCCGCTATAATGTTTGGCATATTACGCATTTGTACTTCGGAATATGACAAAAGTATATATGACAAAAGTTACTCTAAATAACAAAATAAACAACTTTTGTTATGTTTATACTTGCCGAAAAAGCAATAAAAAACGAAATATCGCTATTTTTAACTTTAGGCCTCCCCTTATAACCCCCACTCCTGCCCGTCCCTAGAAATGTTAGTATGGCTTATTATAAGGAAGGCGTTAGTGCTAATTCACATACCGAGTTTGGTTTAGTTCGGTTGAGTCTTTTGTGCTAAATAAAATTGTTGACTCCCGCTATAATTTTTAGCGTATAACGCCTTTATACTTCCGTATACGACAAAAGTGCATGTAACAAAAGTTACTCTAAATAACAAAATAAACAACTTTTCTTATGTGCATATTTGCTGAAAAAGCAATAGGAAACGAAATATCGCTATTTTTAATTTCAGGCCTCCCTTATAACCCCCACTCCTGCCCGTCCCTAGAAATGTTAGTATGGCTTATTATAAGGAAATTGTTAGTATTAATTCACATAGCGAGTTTGGTTTAGTTCGGTTGAGTCTGTTGTGCCACAGACAATTGTGGACTTCCGCAGTAGTTTTTAGCGTATAACTCATTTATACTTCCGTATACGGCAAAAACGCATATCACAAAAGTTACTCTAAATAACAAAATAAACAACTTTTGTTATGTGCATATTTGCTGAAAAAGCAATAGGAAACGAAATATCGCTATTTTTAATTTCAGGCCTCCCTTATAACCCCCACTCCTGTTCGTCTTAGAGAATATTAATATAGCCTAAAGTCTAAGTTGGGCTAGTAGTAATATACATACCAAGTTTCATAAAATTCGGTTCAGCCGTTTATGCGTGAAAAGGTAACAAACAAACAAACAAATAAACAAACAAACAAACAAACAGACACCAAAGAAACAAACTGCAGTTATGGTGTCTATGACATGTGAAACGAAAAGTTATCGTGAAATTTCGCGAAAAAAATCAATGTACAGACAGAGGTTACAATTTTATATATATACTAGCTCAGATACCCGGCTTCGCCCGGGAATTGATTTGAGGCTGAATGGTGATGGTATTTTTTTGGCAAGGCTTTACTTTGCACAATATTTTGACATTTACCCGTCCCAGTGTTTAGGGTTAATACTCGTTGTTGGCATTTGTTAATAATAAAATTAATTTTTTAGGTAAGTCTTTACTGTCCTCCAAATTGTTGACTCCCGCTATAATTTTTAGCGTATAACGCCTTTATACTTCGGTATACGACAATAGTGTATATAAAAAAAGTTTCTCTAAATAACAAAATAAACAACTTTTGTTATGTGCATATTTGCCGAAAATGCAATAGGAAACGAAATACCACTATTATTAATTTCAGGCCTCCCTTATAACCCCCACTCCTGCCCGTTCCTAGAAATGTTAGTATGGCTTATTATAAGGAAAGCGTTAGTGCTAATTCACATACCGAGTTTGGTTTAGTTCGGTTGAGTCTTTTGTGCCAAATAAAATTGTGGACTCCCGCTATAGTTTTTAGCGTATAACTCATTTATACTTCCGTATACGGCAAAAGTGTATATAACAAAAGTTACTTTAAATTACAAAATAAACAACTTTTGTTATGTTCATATTTGCCGAAAAACCAATAGGAAACAAATATCGCTATTTTTAATTTCTGGCTTCCCTTATAACCCCCACTCCTGTTCGTCTCAGAGGATATTAATATAGCCTAAAGTCTAAGTTGGGTTAGTAGTAATATACATACCAAGTTTCATAAAATTCGGTTCAGCCGTTTATGCGTGAAAAGGTAACAAACAAACAAACAAATAAACAAACAAACAAACAAACAGACACCAAAGAAACTAAATGCAGTTATGGTGTCTGTGACATGCGAAACGAAAAGTTATCGTGAAATTTCGCGAAAAAAATCAATGTACAGACAGAGGTTACAATTTTATATATATACTAGCTCAGATACCCGGCTTCGCCCGGGAATTCATTTGAGGCTGAATGGTGATGGTATTTTTTTGGCAAGGCTTTACTTTGCAAACTATTTTGACATTTACCCATCCCAGTTTTAAGGGTTTATACCCGTTGTTGGCATTTTTTAATACTAAAATTAATTTTTTATGTAAGACTTCACTGTTCAAACCATAATCATGGGTAGCATTTATTACAATTAAATATCATCTATAATGAACACATTTCCTTTCAAAAGCCAATCCGAGCTCACATAGTATAGGCAATGTTTTGCACGTAAGATTATATTTGTAATAGTGAATCTCACTGGAAATCGCTTCCAGGAATGCCAGACGGGAAATAAGTTAACTCAATTAACTGGTCCCGTCATCTTCCGCTCCCGGATGAGACTTCTCAACATTCTTCTATTTATATTATTGATGCAAAACATTATTTTATAATTTATCTACCGAATGGAATTAAATAATAGTGGTACCCTGAAAATATCATATCGAGTTTAAACGCATATTGTTTTTTGTCATAATGACATTACCATTAACGTTTAATTGTTATTATATTAGATATTTGTTTCAATAACTTCAAGGTACATTATAGAAATTAAATAATGGAAATGCTCTTATAGTTTATATTTCTATTGGAAATAAATAACGTTATATAAAGTTATTTTCTAGGAAAAATAAATAAATGAGGAGGGGATGACAAAGATTTATAACCTCACTAATCCGAATCATACTTTGAACTATCATATAAGACGAAAACATAACATCATTTGTCATAATATTCATTTATTAAAACCCCTTAAATAAGTACTAATATAATTATTGACTCCCGTTTAGCGTATATCCCGTGTTTACTTCATTTTTACGACAAAAGTGAATGCACACAAAAGTTACTCTAAATAACAAAGTAAACAACTTTTGTTATATGCACGTTTGCCGAAAAACAAATAGAAAATAAAAAAGCGAGTTTTTCATTTCAGCCTCTCTTATAATCTTATAATTCAGCCCCACTCCCCTTTGAACCTAAAATTTTTAATATAGCTTATAATCATGGAAGAATTAATGCTAATTCACATACCGAGTCTTCTTAATTTCGGTTCAATCGTTAGTGCCCAACAAAATTGTTGGCTCCCGCTTTAGTATTTAGTGTAAATCTCGTTTATACTTTGTTATACGACAAAAGTGAATATAATAAATCTTACTGTAAATAACAAAATAAACAACTTTTGTCATGTGCATATTTGCAGAAAAACCAGTAGAAAACGAAATACCGCTATTTTTAATTTAAGGCCTCCCTTACAACCCCCACTCCTGCCCGTCCATAGAATTGTTGGTATAGCTTATGATAATTAAGGCGTCAGTGCTAATACACATACCGAGATTTAATTAGTTCGGTTGAGTCTTTTGTGCCAAATAATATTGTTGACTCCCGCTATAGTCATTAGCGTATAACTCATTTAAACTTCGGATTACGATGAAAGTGTTTATGACAAAAGTTACTCTAAATAACAAAATAAACAACTTTTGTTATGTGCATATTTGCCAAAAAACCAATAGAAAACGAAATATCGCGACTTTTAATATCAGGCCTCCCTTATAACCCCCACTCCTGTTCGTCTCAGAGAAAATTAATATAGCCTTAAGTCTAAGTTGGGTTAGTAGTAATATACATACCAAGTTTCATAAAATTCGGTTCAGCCGTTTATGCGTGAAAAGGTAACAAACAAACAAACAAATAAACAAACAAACAAACAAACAAACAAACAGACACCAAAGAAACAAAATGCAGTTATGGTGTCTGTGACATGTGAAACGAAAAGTTATCGTGAAATTTCGCGAAAAAAATCAATGTACAGACAGAGGTTACAATTTTATATATATATAGATATATATATATATATATATATATATATATATGTATATATATATATGCAGTTTTGAACAGACCTCATTTTCATCATCTACTAGGATCGATGGACATTTGAAGAAACATTTCGAAAATTCCGTCATGAGTACGACCTCAATAGCTGATTTCCCTCAAGGGAAATCTGCTAAAACGGTCCAGCAGGGTCTGCGTGAACAAAGAACATGTTCCGCATAATTGAAATAAGTTGCTGAAGTCTAACTAGATTACCCATATTTTACTTACTAAGAATCCTAATTTAAAAAATACTTGTTTAAACTAAATTAGTCAAAAATTAGCTAAATGGGAAAATGGTTGTGCAAGTTGCTTATAGTGCTCAAATGAATTTTTATTTTTTTTCTACACAAATCGAATACTATCAAAAATGTTCAATTAATAAATAAAGCAATCTTTCACAAAAGTCGGTCAAAAAATAATTTGCTATGGAATACATTGTCTCTTTAATGTCTGGGTGATTTTCTCATCATTTATAAAGCTGGTTTTCCTTTAATAAATTTGCATGTCAATAAATTAAAAATTGTATGTTATGTATTTCCAATGATATATAAAATTGTATGCAAAATTAATTTATTTAAATTGATGTTGTTTGCCACTACGATATATCTAGCGGTCGAAGCCTTTTATTTAATTTAATATTATTATTTCTTTTTAAAAGATCATATGTGATTTTAATATTATTGAGCTCTAAATACAGTCCGCTAGAGAATTGCAACATAAAAGTTTGACTGATAAAATTTTATGTTACACTTCTCTAGCCGACAGTATTTAGAACTGAATTAAATTAAAATCACATATGATCTTTTAAAAAGAAATAATAATAATATGAAATTAAATAAAATGCGTCGACCGCTGGATAAATGGTAGTGGCAAACAGATGGATTTTATAATATTATTTCTTAGAATTGATCTGATTTTATAACGAATGTATGTATGTATAAGTATAAATGTTATTCAATAATACGTAAAGAAATTAATCGACATAATATTAGAAAATTGTGTATAGAAAACAAAACTATTTGACGTATTCTATTATTTTATGATAACCTTTAATGGAAATTAGCACGTTTCATTTCATTAATTTAATTAGTTCGTTGTATATTTCTAGAGGAAACGTTTGTTTGTGTTAGTTAATTGAGTGATGCAATAGTTCAATTGGTGATATTTATTAAGGTCATTTCATTCACTTTCTCCCAAGACTTTGTAAACTAAATTTTTAAATGAGCTGAAATGAGTCAAAAAGTTAACAATACTTGAAGACACGAGAAGATAAATTATATAATACCTTAATGTGATAATAGGAGTTAGATTTACTCGAGGTTGAAACCGTAATTGATAAACCTTACTCTTAATTAATTAAACCCATTTTTAAATTGTGTTTATATTATGTATGAAAAGCGAATATTTATCATTTTATTAAGTTTGATATTTTATTTATTAGGAGTCCAATAAGATGATATTATTGTCAAAAACAACTTCTACATTATTAAAGGTTATTAGGTTTAGAATGTGTCTTATAATTCTCACTTCCATAGATTCAAATAACTTCTTTCGGTTCTCTAAAAATTTATTTGAATTTAAAGTATGCGGGTCAGCATCTAGAGGATACTTATAAGTTACTAAAATACAAAACAATTCCGAGTCTTTGGTCAGTAATTCAGCCACTACATCAAATGACAGCTTGAGCTCTTAATGAAGCCGAGTAACAAGCCAGGCCCTCCATGGGCTCTGTTGGGACAATGCATACATATTCCAATATTTTAATCCAAATAGTTTTACCCCCAAATAAAGAATTAGGAGAATAACAATGAATCTATTACTCTCGGAGAATAAACTTCAAATCTCTACACTTTCATCTTATTTAATTTGCGCCTGAAATATTCAAATATGTCTACTCATTATAAGCCCGTTTTTATATTCTTAACTGACCTACAAACAAATATTTAGCTTGATCGATTTATATCAGAGGAGAGGTTTAATCGGAAAAAAGCAATTTTCAAACAGACTGGTCCAAGAAACACGAAAAAAAAACTGCGGCAATTTAAAGAAATTACCGCGCCCTGTAAAAATCCTAAAACAAGAGGTTTTACTTGACCGTATTCGAATTGGACACACCAAATCAACCCACAATTATTTATTGAAATTCTTCTTCCCACCAACCTGCGACTGTTGACTGAATGTTTACTGCCTCGCGTTTCCTAAGTTGTGAAAAATATAATCTTCCATAAAAAGTTATGAACTTTAAACCAAGCTAAAAAGAACTCCTGGGAAACGATGAGGAAGACATCAAAAGGCTTATGGCATTCTTAATGGAAACTCATTTGTTCAAGGAAATATATTGGGTTGTATAATAAGTTTGTAGCGTTTATCACTATTTCAATGTAATCCTCTCTGTGTTTATAAAATCAAGTTTACTTTGTCAATAACGTTTGCATATTCTAAAAAGGAGTTTCCTTATCTTTAAGTGATATGCTTGCTCTAAATGGAAGAGAAAAGCAAAGGCATAATTTTCCATCACGATAACGCCCGTCCTCACGTGTCTTTGCGGAGCCGGCAGAAATTATTGGAGTTTGGCTGGGATGTGATCCTTCACCCACCCTATTCAACAGACCTTGTCCCAACAGATTTTCCCTTATTTTGGGCCTTTCAAAACTCCCTTAACGGGAAACACTTTAATTCGCTTAATGGCAACATGCAATAGATCAAAATGGGTCATATATAATTGATTAAAAATATTTACAAGACTCTGAAGTTTTTATAGAAAAACGCTACGAACTTATTTTACAACCTATTAGATCCACCTACCTCTAATGACAATTGTAGACGTGGTATAAAGTAATAATTAATTAATTAATGGGGAAGAATCAGTTTTTGAATTTCATTCAAGAATGTTTCAGCAGTTGAGGAACTTCACGTATTGGTAGAGAAGATATATTCAAACAGTAGCAATGCTGTCCATCTGTAATTATCGATTGAGAAATGACCTTACTTTTTTGTTCCTGTTCCTGTGTCGATAGGGTGGTGGTTAACACGTGTTCTCTACCCCCGTGTTTCATCCGATAGCTCTCCGGTTGGGGCATTCCTGATTTTTTTTTTAACTTATATTTTTTCCTCTTTTGTCTCCTGCATTCCTTCCCTCAACTCTTTCTTCGTCCGCTCGGCTTTCATCTTCCGAGAACTTATCAGCTCAACACGTAAATAATTAAACCGGTTCTTTTGAAAAATATAATTGGAGTTCTAGGGTCACCAATCTCGATCTGCATGTATGCTAGCCGAATGTGTTACAATAGCTGATCTTAAATTATTTTTTTCAAGAATAGCTTCAGTTTTCGGATATCAACGAAATTACACGTTTTGTTCCTTCCCTGCACCAATTTGGACTAGATTCGGCGCGACTATATACGTATCACTGTATTTACCCAGCTTAACTCAAAAACTGTTTTTTTCTAAAAAGGTTGAAATTCAGGACTGCCTAGTTACCTTTTGATGAAAGTCGACTGAGGGAGAAAGAATTTTTTCGAGCCCATTGGAGACATAAATTACTTGCGTACGATCACTAAAAGTCCATCACGCAGGGACTGCATTAACTAAGCAGATTTCCTACGTCCATCACATATTTGCATTTATCTCAAAGTGTAAAAGTTCAATGAACACAATATTTAGTGTTTAGGCTTCAAATAAAGTGGTTAATATATAACAGCTTATTTTAATATAACAGGAGTAGGAGTGGTTGTTTACTCATTTCCGAAAACTAAAAAAAGGAAAAATCACGGGTAATAATCAAGATAGTGAAAAAGCGCACATAACAACATTTATAGGACATTACATTTAAGTATATTCACAAGTGCTAAATTGTGGACGTCCGATATGTTTTACAGCCCTGCCCATCATTTTTTTTATTGCGACACTGGAGAGATGGTTAACATCCACCCTGTTTTCGTTAATTTTATAATTTAGAAAAAACAGTCGTAGTACATAGCTTGGGTAAAAAATTGTCTCTGATGCATTGCATAATAAAGGAAATACATATATTGCAAAGGTGAATGACCAGATGTTCTTTTTTTCCCTACTAGGTAGGATGAGTATGCGTTTGAAGGTAGTAATGAAAAATCCCGTCATTACTAAATCCTCAACTGCTGATTTCCATTAAAATAAACATGAACAAAAATTAAAATTAAGTATCATATAGTGGGTTGGTTCCGCCAGCATATATATTACATTTTACATTTATTTATTTGAGAAGCCTCTACAATGGCGATTCATCTTTTGACATATTGAAGTATAATTTTAGCATATATATTAATGTTAAGCCTAATGCCAGCTAACGGACTGGCATGAGGATGGTGCCGAAAACGCTTGGCACTAGTGCTCGACAATTAGCCAGTAATTACGGCATATACCGACAAGTATGACAATACTTAAATTAAATAGGCTGAGTTTACAAATCCCAATAAAAGTTATTACTAAATGTGTTAAGTCAAGAATACAAGATTTCATTGGCTCAGGTTTCCAAAAATGTTATAGTGTTGGTCATTAGCTTCTTATTGTGAAAATAACAGTGATTTAAGGCTGAAGGTGGTGAGTTTGTTTTAAAGAGGATCTCAACATGATTGATAGCCACTCTCAAGGGTGAGGGACGGGGAAAAAAACACTTTTAGGTGAGCTTGTAGGGGTGGGTTCTGGAACAGGTAAACCTTGTTCCAGTTTTTATGTGTCTCATGTAGGAATGATTTATGGTTCCCGTAACATCTATTTAAGGGCCATAAAACCATTAAGGGTTCCATAGTAAATTTTGCAGTTATGTGACAAAATCATGGTGAAAAAAATGCACTCCTATATTTAAGCACTATTATAAGTTTGAATTCTTTTTAATTATAAGTACAGTTAACGAGTAATTCTCTTCCAATATTCTTATTACATCATGTATATTTCGGGGGAGCAAAAGCACAAAAATTGTTATTAAATACAAGACGAGAACAATATTTCTTTGTTATCTTGTGGATAGAGTCACCCTAATAAAACATTTAACTCAATTTATTTCGCTCATTGTGGCTCCACATGTTTAATGACATTACGCCACCCCTTCAAGATGACAATTCCTTTGCACTATACCGTAGTCGTCTTCCATTAACCAAAGTACAAATTTGGCAAAATGAGGGTACCTTTTGCCAATTTTAAATATTATCAGGGAATATCTACATGTCTAAGGCTATACACACCTATGTAAAGTATCATTTAGAGCTACAATAAATGGACTAAATTGAGTAACACTGAAATAAAAAAAACGTGTGAAGAATTGGGCGTCTTTTACTCTCTCCAAATAAATTGTGTGCTTTCATAACGTTCAAATATCAGGTCTGATAACGATGAAACAATCATTATGACTATTAGAGCGTTAGCAGACAAGAATATATACATTCTCTTAAGAGAATCTGCTAAAAGGTTAAAAATGTAGACTGTTGAACCAGGTCTTAGAAACATCCTGGTGTCGGGGAACTGAAGGCAGGGAGTGCGCTGAGCCTTCCCCGACCGTCCTTTTATTTCTTACACACGTACGTATCATTTGAACGGAATATTAAGCAGGCTTGCTTTGTCGTTATAGGAGGTTTTACCCAAGTAGAGGACCTAGCTCTGGGTGACCTTTCTACTACCCATGGATCACACCAACCAATTTAAATCTTAGTATGTATACTCCATTCGACCTAGGAATAATAACCGCAAGTTGCGATTGGCCAGACGCGCATATACAAACCAATAACAACTTCGACATAGCTTCATTAAATTAAAATTATGGTGGAATGTTCTTGTTTAAAAATGTTTAAAGTAGCATAACATCAAACACACACAGTATAAAAAAATATATTTTCGTAGAGCTTGAAGACTATAAATTGGACACAAATAATATGTCACCTAACTTTATAAATCTATATCACAGAGAGTATAATCATTACTAATAAATGGCTCTAAAACCCTTTTTATCATTGATATTAACAGATTTCTCTTAAGGCAAATCAGCTGTTGATACGTGCTCATGATACCCGCTTTTAAATTTCCATCGTATATTAAATTATGTACACTGCCTAAAACACAATAAACTATCAGACATTTACTTACAGTCTGCTGACAAATAACTTGCAAGAGCTTAGCTACCAAGCTTTCAGAACTACTACACGACAACAGCCCATACATTGATATTATCATGAAACATCTTCAGAGTCTCATATTTTCAACCAAATGTAACTGCACGCTAAAACATTGAACTGTAGATCTAAAGAGCTGGGCTTTCTGCTCGTATTACTATCCACTGGAGCAAACTAAACCGTGCTTTTTTTTTACTACGACTGAAGATATTTTAACATATGTTTTATAAAAAGGTGCCTTTACCAAATATTTTATTTTTATAACGACCAGAAACAGTTTGAATCGCAGAAATTCTGAAATACCTGAATAAATAAAGTACCCGTCGATTTTTACTAGGAGACAACGAACATGAGGTGTGTTTACAATTGTATCAATCTATCTACCAAACTCTGTGAGATTGTATGTGTGTGTACTGGAGAGATAGTACAAACATTCCATTGATAAGAGACATGGCATTTAAAGTAAACATTTGACCCTAATTCTAAATATTTTGTTTAATTATTATTTTAAAAAATCGAAAGTTCTCTCTACATGTAGTTTTGAAGCCATGACAATGGATATTTAAATTCTTGTGATCCCGTGGAATTTTAAATATGATTATTAAACCATTTCGGCTTCCAAATTCCATTCGACACTGAAGAAAGAAGTCCAGTTTTCCAAGTGATGACAGTTATTGTATCTCATCATTCGTGTAAAATGTTAATTATGAATAAATAGCACGAAGTTTAAGTGTAATTTCACAGGTTATCAAGAATTTGAAATAAAACAAAATCTGTAATTTTTTATAGAGTATGGATCCGATCACTTCCTTTGACCTGAAATTGACTAATATGATTTCAGAGATATAAAAAAGGGATTAGATTCATCTATTTGGAACGGACTCAAAGGAGACCGAAAACTGGCCTTTGAAGTGAAAATCATTCCTTTGAACGCCTCATATTTTTGGCTGAGAAGATCATGATTGGAGCTCCTCTGATCTAAATCTCTTGTAACCTACTGAGTGTGGTTTCTCACATATATATGGGAATTATACATCAGCAGGTGTTTCAGCGTGTGGGGAAGAAATTGTTTAAATTTTTAAGCTTCGCGTCGTAAAATTTCAAGGGACACTTCTTTTACTTCACTTACTGTCAAATGCAAACGAGTAAAAGTCCTTCACGCAGGGGCTGTGTAAACTAAGGAGATTTCCAACGTCCTGAAATGAAATAATGTCATCTCACCACATTTCATATTTAGATGAGCAGAAATCTTGGATGGCTTAAAACAAAAAAAAAATAATTCCCTGAACATTTTTGGCTTACGCGAAAAGCTTACATTAAAGTAGTTCATGATGTATCAACTTATTGTCAATATGACTTGGGTGTGAGAGGAGTAGTTACTGAATGAAAATGAATAAATGCAAATACCTGTGTTAATATTAGGAAATGTACATAGCAACATTAATAGGACATTTAATTTGCAGTAAGATAGGTTATGTAGTTTCGATCCGACGTATAATAACTGAGATATGGTCCTATTTCAGCCATTGACAAACTTAATTTTTAGTTTTTCATAAAACGTTTATATATCGAGTTTGTAACGATCAAACAAAAATTGCGACCTCTGGAACTTTTACAAACAATAACCTCATTTTAGTCATCTTCTGGGAAGGATAGATGGACGTTTGAAGGAATTTTCGAAAATTGTATCATGAGAACAACCTCAATAGCAAAATTCCGTGAGGGATCGGCTAAAAAAAAGGTTTTAATTAGCAAGAAATGAAGGGTGTTGGTAACATACATTTTCATTGACGAGTGATTTACAAACAAGTTAAAAGTTTATTAATATTACACTTATTAGTTGGTGTTTATAAACTATTTAAGATTAATGGTTGTTTGTAACTTTAAATATTTAATCTATTAAGCCTAGATTTTATAGACTACCGAGTACCAGTGCCACTCTTTCTTTTTAAAT
The DNA here is from genome assembly GCA_019009955.1 of Riptortus pedestris. Lineage (NCBI taxonomy): Eukaryota > Metazoa > Arthropoda > Insecta > Hemiptera > Alydidae > Riptortus > Riptortus pedestris. The sequence goes on along the minus strand of CM032233.1, from coordinate 113,796,662 downwards.
AGTCCAGAAAGGTGAAGGTAACTGAAATGTAGGATGACAGTACAATCTTTTAAATGCACAACGTTCAGGGTATACTTGCGAAATTGTGAATGCTTCGGATCCGACTGGATATTCCGTTAGCTTATTGATGATTTCCAATTCCTGGACACCCCTTGTTATTTTTGGTAACTGGTTTATTATTACACTTATTCCGGACCCAATATGTTTATATATTCTTCACAGTTTCATGGCAAGGGGTCACCAATAAAAAATATTTTTTCCGCACAAAATTTATTCATACTGCCCTAAATGTTTCGTAGCTTACTTACTACCTCTTCAGGGGCTATCTCTTTTTTAAAAAATAAAAACATTAATCTTAGAAAAATTAATGTTATTATTTTACAAATATTTTTACCCTATGACAATTCTTTGCTATTAATGGAATACCTAACAACTTATCGTAGGGTTATGTTAAATTAATGTTATTATTTTTTTTTTAAATTAGTGATATTATTTCTTGAAAGGACATACCCACTGAAAAGGTAGCATGTAAGCCATAAAACAGTTAGGGCAGTATCATTAGAGTTTCCGCGGAAAAATTATTTTTTATCGGCGAGGCTTGCCATGAAACTATGAAGAATAGATTATTATTATTTACTTTATCAAATGACAACCAAAATCCTATGCACAACTAAATTTGCAACGTATGTACACTTTCACTAAAACCACTAATCCCAATTAGGATGCAGAAATCTGCATTCATTCTACATAAAGAAATTATCTAAATTTTAAGAGTGTAAACTTGTATTTAAACAAATGACATTTATTCAGCTTGGAGGCCGAAGTAATTCAAATATTTGAGGACCATAGGACTCTTAAGCAGGTTTCCCCTTCCGAAACCCGTCAACTGGATCTGTATTCGTGGATAGTGGCCAACTATCGACTAATTGCAATCCATAGCTCACGTCTTATATACGAAGCCATTTTTCAACTTATTGAGCAGCTGGCAAAAATATGAAAAAAAAATGAGGGAGAGAGAGAGAAAATATTCATCTCAAACAAGGGGAAGTTTAGGCCGAGAGCGTGGAGAGGGTCGCATTCTTGGAATAAATCGGTGCAGGAGCTTCTATTCATATTGAAAATTATGACGAATTCCTGTGCAATTTCCACCCCTCCGCTTCCCTCCTTCTTCTTGAGGTTAATATCAGAAGTGGAGAATGGAATGGAGGGTGGTTTGGGGAGTAGGAATTTCAACCCACACCTTTTTCTAACACTCGGCCCACTCACTTTTGGCACAATATGTTATTGTTCCGCACAGAACGACCACCACGCCAATCATAAAACTTGATAAACAGAAAAACAAGATGCGCTGTATTCCATTTGTCATAGCCAGTCCTAGCGGAGTGTTGTTTTTATTCCGGAGGCACTTATATACTTAGATCTTCAGCTGTCACTCGGTGCATAAGAAACCATGGGACCATGCTATAGGGGTCAATTCTAAGGCCATCTTCCAGAAGGCATACTGCCATTACCAGTCTTCTTAGCTAACAATCTCCAGAAAGTCCAAATTTCAATATTAACCTTAGTGTCATAACTCCTAAATTCTTCCTCTCCAGTAGTGCTGACATTAGCATAGAGAGCTACGCTACCAAACTATTAAACTATGATTGTCAATGGAATCAATCGAACCAGGACCAATTTCTACCTTCATTTACCTTTCTAATGATAATGGTTAATGTACCCATTGGCCCACGTGGTAAATGGCACCGAAAATAAATAGTACGATAATTACACTGTAATCGTAAAAAATTAATTGAATAATATACATCTTTATGTTAGAAAAGTATAAAAAGTACCTAGTTAAAGACATGAATTTGCTAATCCCACTCTATAATAACCCAGTACCATTGATTATTTTTGGAAAAACAATATAAAAAATCCGGCGAGCAGGGGCTGCGTTAACTAAGCAGATTTCCTATATGGTGGCGTATATGCATTTATCTCAAGGCGTAAAACTTCAATGAGAACAATATTTGGTATTTAGGCTTCAAAAGAAGAGCTTCATAATATAACAGCTTATTGTTAATATGACATGACTAGGAGTGGGCGTTTACTCAAAGCCGAAAACCAAATAATGCAAATATCTCTGTTAATAATCAAGATAGTGAAAAAACGTGAATAACAACATTTATAGAGCATTACATTTTCAATTAGATAGGTTCTAAAGAGTTTTTCTCTCCGGCGTATATTAATGGAGAAATTAAGAATTTTCGAAATTCCCCTCTAATCCCCTCCTCCCCTCTGCCAGATTTCAGCCATTAACGAACTTCGCAAAGTATCTTTATTTTTGCAAAATACGTTTAAAAACCAAGTTTGGTAACGATGAAATAAAACTTACGGCCAGCGTTAACAGAAAAATATATATACATATATAAAATTTTGAATAGGCCTTTTTTTCGTCATCTCTTAGGAAGGACCGATGGAGATTTGAGGAAATTCGCTTCACGAGTACGACCTCAAAAGCTCATTTCTGCTAATGAATAAAAAATCCTGTAATACACAGTATGTGAGTGATGTGATTGGTCTTAACGAAACAAAGTGCATTTTTTCTATAAAACTTTTTAAATTAAATTGTTATAACTCACACATCCACTTTCTTATATGGTAACTAATTCAAGGCAAAATTATTTAAAATATACATATTTGAGTAATGGAAACACATGAGAGGGAATGAGAGAGAGAGAGTGTGTGTGTGTGTGTGTGTGTGTGTGTGTGTGTGTGTGTGTGTGAGAGAGAGAGAGAGAGAGAGAGTGAGAGAGAGAGAGAGAGTGTGTGTGAGAGAGAGAGAGAGAGGGAGAGAAAGAGAGAAGAGTGAGAGAGAGAGAAAAGGAGTAGAGGGACTTGATATTCCGAAAGGCTGGAGATGGTGGCCGTGGGAAAGTAGGTCCACTAAGAGCTGGCGTCCATACTAACCAGTGTAATTGTCGGCTCTTCTGTCTAAGGTGTCGTCAGCCTCAAATAAGTCTCATACAAATCTTCTTTTTACGAACCCAGCCCATAGAGACCCAACCACGTTTCGATCCCATATCACCAAATGACATAATGACTCCTGTTTTACAATTCCAAACACTGGCTTAATCACTATTATTACGAAGGGACCTTAGGAGAGGTAGTCTCACGGTTGGTTAATAAAATAAGAACTACTCGCAATTTTAATTGAACTGAGTAAACAAAAAAATCTTACTCTAAACTTTAACTAAAATTGTCACTCACGCAGGGTCTGCTTTCCCAGAAGATTTCCCACGTATTTGCATTTATCTCTAAAAGTAAAAGTTCAATGGGAACATTATTTGGTATTTGGGCTTCAATTAAAGTGATTCATAGTATAACATCTTATTGTTAATATAACATGAGTAGGAGTAGGGCTTTACTGAAGGCCGACAACTAAAGAATGCAAATATGTCCATTAATACTTAAGATAGAGATTAAATGTATATTACAAAATTTATAGTACATTTAAATACATTTAAAATAAGAATAATTCTATACAATTTTTCGATCCGACGTATAATAACGGAGATGTTTAGTATTTTCGAAATTCTCCCCATCTAAACCCCCTTCCCACTTGTTCGATTTAAGCAATTAAGGAAGTCGACCTTTAGTTTTGAATAAAACGCTTTTATATGGAGTTTGGTTACGATCAAATAAGAATCGCGACCGCTAGAGCGTTAACGGACAAATATATATATAATTTTGAACGGACCTCATTTTCGTCATCTCCTGGGTTGGATCGATGGTCATTTAAGGAAATTAAATTTTTCGAAAATTGCATTGTGAGTGGAATCTCAATAGCTGATTTCTCTGAAGAGAAATCTGCAAAAATGATGCAGGCAACAGTAGGTTGGTATGACAGATTTGGCTTGAGATATCCATTCCTCTATTTTCTGACATATGAATTAAACAATGACTTAGGCATAGTAAGCATTTATTATTTTAAAGTGAAAACAATATGATGTGACTTTTAATTTGTACAATATAGTAGAATCTCTTGTTAGTAAGTAATCTTTTTTTTTAAGGTATAGACAAGGTCTTAATACATTTTTCTCACATTTAAGTATGTCTTAGTCTATCCAATTATACAACAAATCCATTTGATTTCCAAATATATACTCATATAATAACGTTTCACTATAAAAAGAAAAAATAGCAACTAATTCTGTGTATAGACACAAATAATGTTAAACATCCATGTTATGTTAAGTTTCTCACAATAGAGTTGCTATGTCATGAAACGCTTAGAATGGGGAAAAACCTAATAATTAATTACGGAAAGTATTCTACTTTTGATTCAGTCCGGCTCATGAAGTGGGGGAAAATTCTTTAATACACACACTTAACTACTTATTCAACTCGTAAAACAGGTGTTCAAATGATCAAGGGATTAAAAAAAAAATAAAAAAACAACCGGACAAAAAATAACAAATAGAGAAGCGAAGGGAGATGATGTAGGTAGCTGGTACAGGGGGCAGATAAAGGAGACAGATCTCTATGACTAATATAGGATGTTACAACCAGTGACATCAGCTCACTTTTGTAGTTCCAAGTGGGTTCCTTTCCAACCTGTCTCTAGTAGCTGAAACAAAGGGTAAAAAAAAAACTAGGGGCATCAAGTCATTTATAATCTTTCTTATCTTCAAATTGTCCATGAATATGTTGCCTCCTAAGTTCCTGGTAGGTTGACATAAAGTAGCCATGTCAATGACATCCTGATAATTTAGTTTAGTTTCTTTTTTTTTCTTCTATGAAGGATAACGGGCACGTTTTAGTTTTTTTATGATAGTTTGAATTCCTTTCTGTTCATCATAATGTTTGTCTTCTGCCGCCATTAGCCACGGTTATCATAAATTACCATTGATATGGGCGAATGTCTTAATTTTCTGTAAATAATAAATTTCCTGAAATATAATAATAACGAAAGAAGTATTGAAAGCATATTGCACAAGAAAGATCGGCAAAACCTTTTAGTATATTCATCGTTAGCTTAATGGTAGAAAGATTTTTTTCTGTTGGTTCGTGATTAAGATATTATTTTTTACTGTTCATAGTCACTCAATAGCCCTACTTCAATATAAGCCATCATCAAAATCGTTGTCATTTTTTTCGTCTGGCAGATTAACCTTAAGCAAAATTAGCTATTGAGGTCGTGGCGCGATTTTTGAAGAATTCCCACAAATGTCCATCAATTCTACCTAGTAGATGACGAAAATAAGGCCCGTTCAAAATTTTATATATATATATATATATATATATATATTTGTCTGTTCACTCTAGCGGTCGCAATTCCTGTTTCATCGTAACCAAATTCGATATATAAGCGTTTTATGCAAAACTATTAAGTTAGTTAATGACTCAAATCGAACCACAGGGAGGAGGGAGGTTTAGATGGGAGGAATTATGAAAATGTCCCGTCATTTTACGTCGGATCGAAAAATTGTGTTGAACCAATCGTATAGCAAATAAAATTTACTATAAATATTGTTATATAAATTTATTCTCTATCTTAATAGTATTAGAGATATTTGCATTTTTTTCGTTTTCAGCCTTCAATAATCCCCACTCCGACTATTCCGACATATTAGAAATAAACTGTTATATTATGAAACACTTTAAATACCAAATTAGTTTTCCATTGAACGTTTACTGTGTGTGATACATGAAAATACGTAGTGTGGTGATTTCATCAATTAAGATTTTGGTCTTGAATCGAAAATATTTATTTATATACTCGATATTTAACTGTTTCATTCCACACTAAAGGTCGTATTACTTAAAAAAGTAGTTTGAAAATTCAAAATATAGGCTTTATTATGAGTCGTGGTTTCGCAAAATGTTTTAGAACCAATCTTTTCAAGCTATTGGTGCTATGTGAATTTATTTTCCTTGCCAATTATATAAATTGTTGCTTAATTTGAAAGTTAGGTAAATTCAATAAGACATACAGTTTTTTGTTAAGACTAATAACAAAACTTGTCAATTAAATGAAAAATGTTTATTATAAATTTATAGTGGTGTTAAGATTGTTATTTAAATTAATTTATAATACATAATTATTAAATTGGTAAATTTAATGAAATGTCTTCAAGGAATTTAAGCTAATTTTAAAGCGAAGGTATAAGAACAAATATGAAAAGAAATTAATTGAACTAATATTAGCAAATTTTTGATCGAAAACAAATATTGACATATTATGTTAATTTTTATTGGAAATGCATTTCATTTCAGTTTCATATATATCATTCATTAGTGGATTGGGTAATATCCAAAATTTATGTTGTAAAATTTAATTTAATAAACTAAACACTAGAAAAATTGTAGAATGTTTGAAAACATATTGGACAACGTTCAGAGAATTGTCTCCAAAGTTGCATGCTAAGTTCCTAGCTATGCTGTAAAATAACAAACAATTTTTATGGTACTGTTTCGAAACTTGTTGTGTTATTATAATGTAGACTTCAAAATTATATTCTAAAGCTGGATAAATCAAAATTTCCCAAAAATCTAATGTGAGCACCAATTTATAAACGTATATATAAATGGAGGAAGAATGGGGAAGAAAGACATTTAATTCTATTGTTATTTTGGGCAAATAAAAGCATATTTGATAAAATATATTGTAAGTTATTAAATGTATTTCTGATTTTTAATTGACATATATACCAAAATAATTAAAATATTATTTTCAAATGTTTAGTTGTGATAAAACTTAATTTAGAGTTTTAAAACTAAATAACTAAACCATTTCTTCTTTAGCGAACATTAATCCATTTCTTTCAATGTTTAATTTTAAAACGTATATTTTCTACTGCATTTTTAGAAAAACCCATAAATCCTTTTTCAATTCAATAATTCTTAAGAAGCCTAAAAGTCCGTCACGCAAGGGCTGTGTAAACTAAGTAGATTTCCCACGTGAAGTTTTACAATAGAGAAATTTCACGAGAGCCGAGCAGTCCAGAAAACGGCCTAACTAGCTTTTGGCGGGAAAGTCACTCTCGTCCGTTAGCCGCCCAGATTTAATAAAAATGCAAATATCTCGGTTAATATTCAAGATAGAGAATAAATGTATATAACAATATTTATAGTAAATTTAATTTGCAGTAAGATTGATTCTGTAAAAGTTTCCGATCAGGCGTATAGTAACGGAGATATTTCGAATTTTCGAAAATCCTCCCCTCTTGATCTTTCTTTTCAACGAACTTGATCTTTCTTTTTACATAAAACGACTAAATATCGAGTTTGGTAACGATTAAACAAAAATTGCTATATATATATATATATATATATATATATATATATATATACAGTTTTGAACGGACCTCATTTTCGTCATCTACTAGGTAGGATTGATGGACATTTGAATAAAAATTTCGAAAATTCCGTCATGAGTACGACCTCAATAGCTGATTTCCCTCAAGGGAAATCTGCTAAAAATAATCTCCAATATCTACATAAATAATAAAGTAATGCACATTTGGCAAGTTTAAGGAAATTTAATTTAATTTCAATTGAAAGAATCTTCCGTAATTTGATTAATGGAAAGGATTTACACGAGTCGAACAACTTTACCACATAAAAAACAAAACAAAAAAAAAACAATCAAAACAAAGGGAACCCTAAATAAAACGGACACGGCGGTCCACAAGTAGACGGCCGTTGGAACGCGGCGGCAGTGTAGGGAAGGGGAACATAAAAAAAGTGTTAAAATGTAGGATCTGACCGGAGAGAGAGAGAGAGAGAGAGAGAGAGAGAGAGAGAGAGAGAGAGAGAGAGTGAGAAAGAGAGAGTGAGAGAGAGACAGAGTGAGAGAGGCATGAGTGAGAGGGAGAGATAGTGTGTGAGAGAGTGAGTGAGAGAGAGTGAGAGAGAGAGAGAGAGAGAGAGAGAGAGAGAGAGAGAGAGAGAGAGAGCGATAAGGGGGGATGTTGAGCGGGGGGAGCATTAATGAAAACCATCTATTCGGTGGCTATGACAAGGCCGGCGCCATCCCTATCTCCATCTGGCCCGTCTCCTCTCTTGTATTCAAATTAAAGGACAACCGGCCGCTTGTTTCGCTACCGACCACACAGTCACTATGTCCCCACCGCTGCAAACCCCTTCCCTCTCTTCCTAGTTATATCAATGGGATTCATCTTATATTGTCTCTCTTGCTGAATAATTAATTACGCATTATTTATTGGCCTGACTGGACCATAGGCAGGGGGAAAAAAATAATCGCTGTTTCTCGACCAAATGACAAGTGTGTCCTTTCAGCCACAAGAAAAATACTTTTTAGGGTCGGTCTTCCCCAGCAAGGCCACTCCATCAAAGCATCGCTCCTGATTTATGAATCTGCCAGAAGACCTGTACTAGCAGATTTCTCTTAACGAACCTCCGTCAAGCAGGGGCTGTGTGAACTGATTTCCCGCCTCCTAGCAAGAGACACTACTGATCTCAACTCGCCATTTTCTCTATTTCTATGCAAAAATCCGATCAGCAGAAGTGGGGGTTTATTGGTTATTAATGGATGAGCAATGTATAAATCTGCTGAATATGATTGTATATGTATATGTATATATATATATATATATATATATATATATATATATATATATATATATATCCGATCTCACTTTGGTCATTTACTGGTTTGGATCGATGGTTATTTGCAGTAATTTTACGAAAATCGTCAGAGCTGATTGATTAGGATCGATGCACACTTGAAGAAAAATTTCGAAAAACAAGCCATGAGTACGACCCCAATACCTGATTTCCCCTAAGGGAAAACTGCTAAAATCCTTTCAGGCAGAGGCTAACTCTGCTGCGTAAACTAAGCAGATTTCTCACATGTCGGAATGACTCACTTTTGTTTTCAAATCAGCTATATATTCTCTACATCCAAAAATTCGATGAGTTGGCCAATAAATAAAATCTAATTGATGATATCATCACACTAACTATTTTCATGTATATCACATAATAAAGGGCCTTTTAAAACCATATTTGTACCTGGAATAAAACGTTTAGTGATACATTCTCTTATTTTTAATCTGCGATGGCTAAATGTGGGGGTTAACTGAAGGCTCAAAACTAAACTATGCCAGTATCTCGGTTAATATTGAGGATAGAGAAAACATGTGTATGGCAATAATTATAAAAAATTACATTTGGAATAATATTAGTTCTATACAATTTCTCAATAAGAAGTATAATAACGGAGATATATCGAATTTTCAAAATCCCTCTCCTCTAACCCCTCAAAATCTGTTGAAATGAGATCGTTACGTTTGCTAACATGCTACAGGCGATTTTATGTCACATAGAGGATTCTTAGTTGTCGTTAATGACCAGAAGAATAGGCAATGGAGCTGTACAAATGTTGCAGCAGCTGCTAAGGGAAATGGGTAGCTTCGTATATCACGTATAGAAATAGTGTCTAATGACTCTTTGAAATCATATTTTGTGAATGCTGTGAGACTCTGTCCACAGAACGGACTATGTATTAACGGTTGGATCAAACAAAAGGAGGTGATGAAATGACTCAAACTTGAGTGTAAAGTAGGGAAAAAATTGTCTTAATAATCCAATACAAATTTAAAATCAAATAACCACTTTAATAAAGTATATAATGTCAAAAAAAAATTGGAATCCAAGTGAATTACTGATAAATTTCATAGGATCCTTCGTGTTTTCTTTATTTTTTTAGATTTAGGGCTTAGGGCTGAAGGACTTAAATCATAGGGTACAATCATATATAATAATCCTCCTATACAATCTGTTTAGGAGGTATTATGACTACTTGCCCAACAAGGTCTGTTTTGGTTGACCATGACACTAAAGCAGAAACCAAGTATCATAAGAAAAAATGCTAAAGTAGTGAATGTGACTCCTTTAGCGGACTCGTGCATTACAAGTTTAAATACAATATAATGGCTAGGGCAACTGTCCCTCATTCTCAGATACCATGAAGATGCTAAGTGGACGACTAGTGGTAGAAAATACTACAACACGGTCAAATCAAAATATTTCGGTCATCAACTTTTTAAAATTACAATTTTTACTTTTATGAAGATAGTTTTAAGCATTTTCACACTTGCTTTCATATTCTGGAAATTTACTTCTTCTATCATCAAGATAATGTTTAGTTCAAGTGTGGTCTTCAAGAAAGCATGATCCTCGTCGAAATAGCTAAACTTTAATTCTTACAATATTTATATATAAAAACATTATTATGTTTCAAATATGAAATGCCTTAAAATGTATAAAATGTTGAAATCTGTTTAATTTCAAAGTTGTAATTCAATTTGCAATTTATATCACTATGAATCGTAATGATATTAATAAAAAAAAAACAGACATTCAATTATACATTCAGGTATAATGGATTCTTTAGACTGCGCAAGAAGATGTTTTTGCATTCGTGTAATTAAATAATATGAATGTTACAGTCAGGTGTAACAACTCCTATTTCCCACCTTAATTATTGTTTGATATGAATAATTTATACGAAGTGCCAGTTGCAGTGTTAAAGCTGCCTGGATATCACCTTACTTCATTGTTCTACATGCACCTAATCAAATAAACGCTGCATTTTTATAATTGGTTAACTTGATATTATCCGAATAAATATTAATTAGGAAGCCCTTAGTTTGATTAGCCTGCCATTTATCGTCCCCTCCACCAAAGATTCTTTCTGGCGTCGATCATGATATTACATGAAATAAATATTAAAAAGAACGCAGAATCAATGTAACAGATAAAATGGAAGAGAAGAAATATAAATATAATAAGAATAACTTGAAATACACGTTATGCAGTCACTGTATTTCGATCTATTTCTTATGTATTCTGCGAATGCGATGGAGAATTTAACGCCACATTTTATGCTCACGGAACATAAAGCTGGTACTAGTAGAGTCATATATATATTATTGCTATTAGAAAATATTTTAATATTTGTCCTAAAAAACATCACTACCGGAAAAAATTTAAAGATGCAGTATTTGGATGTTGGAGGATTGGGCAATAGGACTAGTCTCAGCTGCTACTTTAAAACGTTCTTCATATTTTATCGCAAGGGTCACCAATAAAAATCTTTATTTCGGTACAAACTTTATTGAAACTGCCCTACATGTTTCGTGGCTTACATGCCACCTCTTCAGGGGCTACCACTTTTAAAAATATATATATATAAAAAATTAATAACATTAACTTAACAAAATCCTTAATAACTCTTTGCTAGATATTGTATTAACCCTCTACTGGTGACGTGCATGAAGAGAAACTTAACTGGTGACGTCTGGTCAAAATGACCCAGGGCTTAAAAGGGGTTGAAAGAAATTTTATAAAAAGAAAAATCATATTTATTATAACTAAACCAGGACTTAAGTATATAGTAAAATTCTTAAATTGTTAAGATTATTTTTAATATTCTTATTAAAAAATTACAAAACTGAAAATCTTAGTCTTTTTTATGTTTTACAATAATAAACATCTAATACTATTTATTAAACAAGTGCTTTTAAAATCATTCTGTTTTATTTCTCAATTAATAATACAATATTAATATCATAAAAAATAGTTTAATATTATGGGTTTTGACATTTTTGCAAATAGGTGTGGTAGAGCTGTTGCATACTGGCATTTTACACTTTCTGCAGCTGCTGGATGTCATCCAGTCACTGCTGGATGGACAAATGTAGCACCTTTTCCTTTTTGTTAGTCTACTGGTTGCCTCAATTGGATTCTGAGGTTCTTGTCGTGAATCAGGCCCAAGAACGGCTTTGAACAGTTTGCGGAAGCTACATGAAGTCTTTCATTGTAGACATTCCTCTTTAGCTCGGACGAATAGGTTCTCTAGGGTTCGTTTAAAGTTCGGGTACTCTGGGGCTCCACGCAACAACGGGAATCACTAATATTCCCTGCCATTTCAAATATGTTGTACAAAAAAATAGTTTCACAAACGGTGAAGATGGGTCAGAATGACTCGAGGAGATGGATAACTAAAAGACGTTAACAATTACAAGGCCAAGATCACACTTGAGCCGGAGGGAGTAGGAAGGGCGGAAGGTACTGGGGAAATGTCTGCTCCTGAAAGGCAAAACATCTCTCGCTCGGGTCAATTTGACCAGTACGTCACCAGTTAAGGGTTAATGGGTGCCTACATTTAATATATATTTAACCCTTGCCATAAAATATGAAGAATATGTAAAAAATATTGGGTCCAGCATAACTTATATTCCACGTACATTGCTTGCTATATATAACTTTCATAATGGTAAATAATACCTTTTATATTTTATCAAATAATCCATTATTTCTTAAATACTTAAAAACATCATCTATAAATTGGCTACTGCCGGCCAGTAGTTCGCATACATTTGTGGGTCATTGGTACGTTTTTACTTGTGTTCAGTCAGTTAGTATGTGTTTTACAGTCAGCGTTCTGTTGCAGCAGCGACATATAGGTTCATCTTGTCTGCTCATTAGATATGAATGTGTTAGTCTAGTGTGTCCTGTGCGTAGGCGTGTAAGTACAATTTCTTCTCTTCTAGAGTGTCTATTACTTGAAGTCCAGTTGAGCGTGCTTGATTTGATTTCTCTAAGTTTACTGTCAGTGTTATACCATAAATTATTCCAGTCATTAATTACGAGTGTTCTTATTTGAGAGTATTGTCTGTAATAGAGGACCATTGGTCCTATGACAGTAAAAGCTTTTATCTATCGATTTTGACTTAACACCGCTGATACTACATTATCAACCATAGCCTTTCGTCGTGGTTTCAGTGTGCTCAGGTAATCTTAAATATTTATTTCTACCTTGTGAATGATTTCATCGATGTCACAGAACCACGCCAATTTCCGGGAGATGATTTTCGGCGCCAACTTCTTTGTGTGTTTTGAGAATTGCGGGCCTTAACGATCTAGTTGAGGTGGGGTCTGGGAGGATGAGAATGAAAGAGAGGGGCAGACAGATACGGCAGACAATGAGAGCAGTGAGAATAAAAACGGAACGTACTGGGAGAAGCGGCGGATCGAGAGAAACGCAGGCATGGTGGGGATGTAGTGGACTTGGCGAGGTGTGAAAAGGCTTTGTCTGGCCGGTAAGTAGCCCTGAATGGAGCTGGCGAATGAATATGGATGGTGAGGGCTTCCGGTGTGTTTTCGCCGAGGTCTCGCTTCCGCCCTCACAAAGGCTTCAGAAGAGAACGCCGCCCAAATAACCAGCTCCTTCTTTCTCTCTCCTACAGCTTAAATACGCCTGTTAATTTAGGAAGGCCCGCCCGCCATCGTTTACCGCCCATAAAAGGTTCATAAGAGGACCAAACGAGGAAATTTCATGCTACGTGGAAACTGTACTACATTATAAATATTGCAACTTAATTCTCGTTATGTTGGTACGATCACCCAGACACTGAATTAGCCTGAGACATAAAAGTCTGCCACGCCGGAGCTCCATAAAGTAAGCAGATTTCCCTCTCGAACATTTGCAATAGATATACTGGTAACAATTAACACCACCTTGATTATTAAGTGAATAAATACAAACATCAATGAGAAATATCTCAGTCGATTTTAGTAACCTCTTAAGGGAAAGCGACTGAATTGTAAATAAACAGGTCACTCAACCTCTCACAGCTGAACAGATAGATAGAAATATACCTTAAAAGAAAAACAATTACTAAAATATATCTAAATATTACATATTAATTTTATTGAAAACTATTTACTATGTCTAGTACTGTAATTTATAATGAATCTGAATAATTTTTATCTCAATTATTGAATTTTATTAGTTCAAGAACTTGGACGGGAAGGGGGTGGTCAAAAGAGCATATTTGCATATATCTCGTTTAATAAAGGTCTCTTGAAAACAATATTTGGTATATGAAGTTTGAAATAAAGTGGTTTATTATATAACAGAGTATTGTATTTGTAGAAGTGAGGGTTTACTGAAGGCTAAAAACTAAAAAATACAGTTTTTATTCAAGATTGAGAATAAATGTATATTTATGTGTATATATAACGATATTTATAGTATATTTAATTTGTAATATGATTGGTTCTATACAATTTTTCGATCCGTCGTATAGTAACGGAGATATTTCGAATATTCAAAATTTTATCCTTGTATGACAAACCAGTGATCTATAGCTGAATAATTAATTACGCATTATTTATTGGTCCGACAGTTAGAAAAATTATTTATTGTTATTATTTATTTATTTATCACATTATTTATTGGACCTAAAAAATAATTATCACTGATTCTCGACCAAATGACAAGTGTGTCCTTTCAGGCACAAGGAAAATACATTTAGGGTCGGTCTTCTCCAGCAAGGCCACTCCATCAAAGCATCGCTCCTGATTTATGAATCTGTCATAGACCCGTACTAGCAGATTTCTCTAAAAAAATGTCCGTCACGCAGGGACTAAGTAAACTAATTTCCCAAAATAATAATGTACGAAAAGATAGAGCAAAATTAGTTTAACAGCATTGGTTTTATAACATTTTTCGATCCGACTCATAATGAATGTGATTTTTTTGAATTATCGAAAACCTGCCCACCCCTGGTGATTTTTAGTATTGGTGTAAATCAAATAAACATTTTCGAGTCAAGAACGTAAAATCTGAAACTGCTGACGTCATCACAACGTGTATGCATATATCTCATCTTCCAGAGATTCAAGATCTGAAAACAATATTTTGTATCTAAGCTTCGAATAATAGGTTTCATGATATATTCGTTTGTTCTTAAAATGCGATGTCTAAAAGTCACACTAAAGGCTGAAAGTAAAGTAATACGAAAATACCGGTATATATTAAAGATAGAAAAAGTGAATTCAACAGTATTTATAGACAGTTAAATTGATCATATATATATATATATATAACGTTTTGATCTAACTCAAAGTAACGGAGATTTTTTTAATTTTCTCTCGCTCTGACCCCACCTCCACACTCAACCGATTTCAGCCGGTAACCACTTCATATTTAGTTTTATATGAATTGCTATCAAATGGAGTTTGGTAACGATCAAACAAAAATTGCGACCGCTAGTGCGGTATCAGACAAGGCTATATGTAAAAATATATACATAATTTTGAACGGATCACATTTTCGACATCACCGGGGACATTTCAGGAGATTTTTCAAAAATCGCGTCATTAGTACATCCGCTGTACATAGCTGATTTCCCTTGAGAGAGTCAACGAGTCAAAATCTAATGCCTACAATTAAATTATCCTAACTGCATCGAATCTTCTGTATATACTGAAACAAAATTTCAGTTTAAATGTTGTTCAAACACCCGTGATACTTATTATTCTACAATAATTTCTATTAAGGATTTAATATGTTTTCCAATATAAATGTACTATAAAGTCAGAATTTAAATTGTTTAAAATGAGCGAGAAAATATTTCCGCTTCACTTTTGCTCTACGCGTATCACCACCTAAATGAGTGATAACCCCTGGTTAGAAGGTATTTTCTACCAAATGTACGTGTAGTAATATAAAAATCATAACTAGAAAACATTTGAACCACTAATAACAATTAGAATGTAAAGGTTTTTTTTTTAAAAAACAAAACAAAAAAAAAAACAAGCAATTCTATGATCAGTTCGTTAACCAACAAAGTCGAGTAAGAGATATGGGTTGAGAAGAATTGAAATCGTCCATTTCTCCCTCCTTATCACTCATAATATGTAGTTTCAACCTTTCATGCTTACCGTTAAATTATAAAGTAGTCCTACAATACCTTTTTGCTCAGATATAATAAATGAGATATTATCGTTTTTTTTTTTATTGTAAATTGCATCTATTTTTCAAAATTCCTTAATACAAATGTTTATTTAAACCATATGTGGGCAACAATCGTCCCCCGGGATCCGGCCCGCTGTAAGATTTGATCCGGCCCGCGAAACATTTTGAAAAACCCCATTAAACAAAAATATTACACTACTTACTCCAAATGAGGAAGATACTGATAGCTTTTGTGTTTGGCAGTAGTTATAAATGCGAACAGTTCTTTTCAATGATGAAAGTTAATAAATCAAAACAACGTACAGGCTGACTGACTATAATTTGGAAAATTCTTTACGTCTTTGTATCAATGGAATTAATCAAAACATCGGTGGATTAGCTTACCAAATTCAAGTATCTCATTGATTTCGGTGTCTCTATTTAACTTTCGTTGTATGTAGTAATTCTAAATTTTAAGATTTAATTATAATGTTGTACCTTTTTTTTCATTTAATTTTGTTATTTTAATAAATTGTATTATAATTACATTGTTGTATAATTTCATGTATGATATCTATTCTTAAACATTATGAACACTACTTTTAAAAGATGCCCGTGAACGTGTTTCTACACTATATTTTGGCCTACAAGTCGAAGGTTGCCCATTTATACCGAATCAAAAACTGTAGGAGTTAAATTTCTTCAAAATGTTTAAAAGTTCGAAAGGCCTTATACAACTTTCTGAGTTTGCTACTATGGGTGTATTATTATTTTTTTTTTGTTGGACTCTTTCAGGGTCCTCGAAAATTAAAATGTATTCCAGTACACCATACTTTGGCTACTTTGAATAGGACTGC
Source organism: Riptortus pedestris (assembly GCA_019009955.1). Classification (NCBI taxonomy): domain Eukaryota; kingdom Metazoa; phylum Arthropoda; class Insecta; order Hemiptera; family Alydidae; genus Riptortus; species Riptortus pedestris. The sequence goes on along the minus strand of CM032233.1, from coordinate 113,780,048 downwards.
ATTCAAGAGGGAGGGCATTAAAAGCGGTAGTGTAAAAGGCGTCGCTCTGACTGGAAGTGGATCGACGTTAAAAGAGGACAATTAAAGGAGTAAAAGGGGGGGAGGGGAGGAGTTGGGAGCCATTAGGGAGCCGATAGCCGACACCATTATCGATGAAATGAGCAAATTGATGTTTTATGTTTGGAATCCACTGGGTGGTCGCTATTCACATTATCCCCGGCCCCGCTCCCCGGTTTTGTTACATTTTATGAGCACTTTCCAACCAGTGGCACCTTGTTCCCTGCCTCCGTTTCCCCTAACAACTTCCAGCTCAAAATCACCCGTCCATTCAATGACCGACTGCACACAGCTAAAAAAAGCGGGTTACTTTCACTCCGCTGTGAATATAGTAAATGAAAATGTGGTATACATTATATCTGTAGAGAAACAAATCGGATTAGCTATATGTGTTGAAGTCTTCATCAATTTTACGTTCTGGAGAAATACTACACTCTAAAATACAACACTATCCCTAGGTTACAGCCTTTGGAACATTTATTTCAGAATCATTATTCAAATTTAATTACTCTAAGAAAGCATATTTTCCCACTTTCTGAGAATTGATGTGTAATCGAGTTTACCAGAAACAAGATATTTTTATATTAGAAAAATATAATTTGGTCTTTAGATTGGCAATGTACGCAACGCCTTGTTGAAATATGGTAGAGCAGGGATTCCCAAACTATTTTGGGCAAGAAACCCCTTTTCCAAAATGAGCTAATACTTCAAGCCCCCATTGCCTAATTGCTTTAAAGATCCTAAAAATGTTGCGGTTGGCTAAGTTAGTAAACTTGACTTTTCTCATCAAAATCTAATAAAATAAATAAACATAAAATTTTGTAAATATGTTGTGTAATTAATATTTTTTAAAAAAAAAACTATGTAAAAATACTTAAGTAGGCAATTTGTTTAAAAAAAAGACATTAAAATCAAAAAGTAAAGTTAAGTAATTAAAATAATATTCACTGATAGATGAACCTGGTGACTTTCTACCAATCGTGGTGCACACTTATCGCCTTCTTGAAATTTTTGAAAGAACAACAATGATACTTCCTACTAAAATATCTGTCATTCTTGTAACAACTTGGTACACGAAACACATCTTATACCGTACAGTATCTTGATTGTTTCAAATAAAAACATGTGTTAATTAGCTGGAGTCGATTTTTAGACCTAGTCAACTCCCAAAATCCGTTTTAATTTATGTCGACGCCTGGGAATCTGATTACAACCCCAAGGGCGTGTATCGGCTATAGAAGTGCTCAGTCAAAAGATGAATGTATTTTTATGCTAATCGATTCCGATTTCATTTTTACCCTTCTTCAGGCCCACAATGAACGAAAATTGTACACGTTCGAAACAGTATATCAATAAACGTAAACTAATTTTTTTTATCTAATTTAAAAAAAAAAACTGACGAGGAAAGTAAGAAACCGTTTTGAAGTCGTGGAGTAACAACATTTCGACTTGAAAGAAAAAACGGAAAAAATACAAGGGAATGAGAGAAATAGACTACAAGCTGATACCCAAGTATCGTCTAGGACTTTTAAAACCAGCGACTAACCAACCCCCAACGACCTGCTGCCGTGTTGATATACTTCGAATTCACTTTTCTTTCTCAATAAAAACTCATTGATAACAATGCGGGGTTCAAGCTGGAATACAAAGTTTTAGAAATTAGATCTATTGCAAAATATTTGCAGGGATAAAAAAAAATTACAATTGTTCACCAATCCTACCGAGTATTTGAACAAAATCCGTTCAAATTGAAATATATATATGATAATATAGAGTGTAAGCCTTTTTTTATTACCATTACCAAATTCGGCATTTCAACAATTAGTGTAAATTAAAATCATGGGTTAGTTAAAATGGTCAAAATTAGATAAATATACATAAATTCGCGTATGTAAGCTATTTATGGCTAATAAAATAAAATGTAAATATAAAACTTCTAGATCATGTTATTGACTAAAATTATATTTAGACAGAACATGAATTAGAAATAATTAGAGCCACTTTTTTGGCAGAAGCAATTAAGTTCTCATGCATTTGAGGACCGGGATTTACAATGGACATTCGAAAAGCATTTATGTTTCATGTTTGGAAACTACTTATTAAAAGATTTAACTTTTGTTTTTTTGTCTTTTTCATACTTCATGTCTCTGCAAATATAAAAAAAGATTCTGAAGACTGACCGAAACTGCAATTAAAAAGCCAAAGGCTATTGAAAACTGTTATCTTCAGTATGAGTGTAGGAAGTATTAGTGATATACCATTATTTTTATGTGGATAGTTTCAGCGTCTACTAATGAAAGGCTATTACCACATGAAGAAAATGATTCAGAAATCGGAGATGCTGTGTGAAATTAATCCCAGTAAAGGAAGTGCTGAGGGCTGTAGACTATCTTCCCATAGTACCGTACTGACATGCTATGTAATAGCAGACGCCTCAATTACTCAGCTATCTTGCTACCATTGCCGGTCCTCAATGCAATTGGAAAAAGTCCTTCACGCAGGGGCTGCGTAAACTAAGCAGATTTCCCAGGTGAAGTTTAACAATAGAGAAATAGGCATACTGCTAACACTTAACACCAACATGAGTAAATACAAACGGTAATGAGAAATAGTTAAGTTAATTTTAATAAGCTCCCAACGGAAACGGCTTATGAATTGTAAACGAATAGGTCTGCCAACCACTGAGAGCTGAACAGTTAGACATATACTTCACCGTATTACTGATATACATCTGATATAACACATTAACTTTATTGCAAACTATTTGCTATATCTAGCACTGCAATTTATAATGAATAATTTGTATTTTAATAACTAAGACTATAGTAGTCCAAGAAATAAAGAAGGGGGGGGGGCATCAACAGAACGTATTTGCATATATCTCACAAAGTGAAAGGTTAGAAGACAAGAAAGGTTAGGTTACACGAGCGCCGACCAACGGAAACGGCCGAACTAATCCGGAACTTCCGACAAAATCCGCACACACACTTCATAAAAATGCAAATATCTCAGTTAGTATTCAAGATAGAGAATAAATGTATAGAACAATATTTATAGTAAATTTAATTTGCAATAAGATTGGTTCTATACAATTTTTCGATCCGACGTACAGTAACGGAGATATTTCGAATTTTCAAAAATCCCCCTCTAAACTCCCCCTCCCACTGGTCCGATTTCAGCCGTTAACGAACTTGATCTTTCTTTTTACATAAACGATTAAATACCGAGTTTGGTGACGATTGAACAAAAATTGTGACCGCTAGAGTGTTAACAGACAAATATATATATATATAATTTTGAACGGACCTCATTTTCGTCATCTCCTGGGTAGGATCGATGGACATTTGAAGAAATTTTTCGAAAATCGCGTCATGAGTACCACCTCAATAGCTGATTTCCCTTAAGGGAAATCTGCTAAAAGCCATTAGACTTTTGAGTAAGTTGAAATAAGTCAATCGTATGCATTACTTATTCTCAATTATCAATATATTGGCCTGCTTCCCTCCACAATAAGTTTATTAATGACAGAGTGCAACTTCAGGGCACCAGCTTCATCTTCAGTGCCTTTTGTCACAAAACCCAATAAATGAATAAATATCAAGCACACAACAGTATTTAGGGTAATCAACAAACACAAAAAAAAACACTAGCTTGAATATAAAATTAAATATTAGGGGGAAAATAAAATTTAAACTTAAAAAATATCCTAGATAAAATTGGGAGCCAATCGTCATTAAGTACTTAAAAACACACAGGTACGATAGCCAAAAGAAAAAAAAATACAATTTAACAGTAAATGACTAAATATAATCAATAAAAAATGCTAAAAACTAAGTAGCAATGATCAACCTTAATATGTGAGTCTTAAAAACAAAATTAGTTAACAACCCTAAAAACAACTATTTATAAGCGCACTCTGTTGTTAATAAACTTATAGTGGAGAGAAGTAGGTCCATTTCGTTCATCCGGGCTGATTCGTCCCTCTGCCAGCAAGTATCTCTAGAAGCATTCATTTTAGCTGATTTCCTTTAAGAGAAATCAGCTATTGAGGTTGTACTCATGCCACGATTTTCGAAAAATTACTCCACCGATCCTACCTAGTTGATGAAAATGAGGTCCATTGAAATATATATATTTGTCTGTTTAAACATTTCATGTAAAAATGAAGACGAGATATTTCCATATTTTAAGTTTTTAGCCTACTCATGTCATATTAACAATAATCTGTTATATCATGAACCACTTCATTCGAAGATTAAAAACCAAATATGGTTGAATTGAATTATTACTTTATCAGACACTTGCAAACAAGTCAGGTCATGACGTCATAAATTAAGATCTTTACACGAAAATGGTTATTTGATATTTAGCCGTTTCAGTCAAAATTAAAGATCATATTTGATGTGATCATATTTCCTGTTTCGGTTGAAATCGGGCCTGGAATAGGAGGGGGAATTCGAAAATTCAAAATATCTCCGTTATTATGAGTCGGATCATAAAATGTTATAGAACCAATCTTCTTAAACTTTTGATTTTCTACAATTGTTGTTCTGTGAATTTTTTGGCAACTCAAGTAGTAAGCGAGTTATACATACATTCTTGTTTTCTTCTATTCAGTATAAATAGAGAATACTTGGAGGTATGAGATTATTTGTGTGTTATACCGGCACTTGGAAAATCTGCCTATTTTACGCAGCCCTGCATGACGGACTTTTCTTTGCTCGGGTTGTCAATGGTATTGCCATGCTTTTTTCCAGTGTTTTGGCTGCTTGAGCCTCGATGGACATATCTATAAACTTGTTTTGTGCCAGCTTGTTATAGAAATACACTCCGTCTATTTCATGAACCATTTCTAGCATGATGCTCTGTTTCATTCCTCTTATTTAAACTCTGAAATTCTACTAATAGACGAATGCATATAATATAGATGACAGTTATATTTCACTTATTTCGTTTTCGATTACATATGCTTAAATTAATTTGTCATTCAATACATTTAAAAGAAACTATTTTAATTGTTTTTACAAATATTCTGCTCTAAATATCATAGTTGTAGTTGTATGAGAAAGAACGGGGTCAGTGCTATTATATAAGTTGAACAACTATGCCCACTCAGGTTTTTTAATAAAAAATAAAGCACCACGTTCCACGTAAAACAAAAGATCAAGTTCTTTATTTCCTTAATCAAGCAATAAGCACTTTCAATGAAATGAAATTTAAAATCGTGTATATTTCCTTTATTACAAAATATTAAACTGTATAACCAGTTTCAATAATCATGTTGTTTACTGGAATTGTAGTAAACCTTTCGCTGGGACACGAAAATTACACAGCTATTTGTACATCTTCGTTTCAGCCTGCAGTAAACTCGCTTCAAGTCTCACGAATTCCACATTAAGGTATTATATCGCTGAACAGCTCATATCTGGAGTTTCAATTTGAAGTCTTTATTTCATACGATTCTTAGTAAAAACAGAAAATACAAAATAGAATGTCGGATGAGATAATATTTGTAATCTGCTGCTATTAGTAAACACAAGCACAACGGGTTCCTTCTTAGCTTTTGTCAGTAACAGTCTCCAAATTAGGTATTTCTGGGGAAAAATAAGAATAAATCTTCCTCCTATTCCTCTATATATTAATTAATAAACGATAGAATATATTCCAGTGTAATGTAGAGTAAAATTATTTCCAAGTTATAACTGTGTCACATCTGTAAATATTAGGACTCTTCTTAAACTTTATTGTTTGAATATTACTCAATAAAACGGAATTTTATTTATTTTTAAGGAAATGGAGAGGTTGAGAGGAGAACCGTCAATAAAGGTTAGTGAAAAATCGTAATTAGTAAACCTTTAGTAATTGATAATGCGGTAACATTACTTGTTCAATTTTTTCAAATTCCGAAGACCAAGAAATGATCCGAATATTAATATTTTGAAGTTTTGATAAATCACATTCTTTCTGATACCTTTAAAATTATATTGAAAGGAGGCTTTAATTTAGGCGATGCTAAAAATACTTAAAATGACTCCTATATATGTCAATTCTTTACATTTGAAAAGTTTCAATTGCTTACTACTAAGTGCTTACTAATTTATCACAGAAACATTTGTGTCCAATATTTGTAAATTTAGTACCCAGCATTGGACAGTACTTATCTGTGTGTGTGTGTTCATGTATTCATTTAGCATAAATACTTTTATTTCACTACTATATATTTTTTGAATGACTGGATTAATTATTTTGAAGTAAAATTGCAAACAATATTGGGATACCACAGGGATTCGACCAAAACGGTTTTTATTTGAATATGAAGGCTTCTAACAGCCGTGAGCAACTACCATCCCTAGTGATCTGCAGTACGGCCAAGTAAAATCAGTTATTGAGCTTGTATTCATGACCCAGTTTTCGAAACATTTCCTCAAATGTTCATGTAGATGACAAAAATGGGGTCCATTCAAAATTTTATTTATATATATATAAAATTAAATTTATTATAAGTATTCTTATATAGATTTATTCTCTAAGTTCCATATTAACCGAGATATTTGGATTTTCAACCTTTAGCAATCCCCCCTTCTCCTCATGTCACAAAAACTATACTCTATTTTATAATGATCCACTTTATTTGAAGCTTAAATACCAAATATAGTTTCCAACAGACATTTACTCAATGAGGTATTTGCAAATACGTTGTGTAATGGCGTCATTATTTATGATTTTACGTCCTTAAACTCGAAAATGTTTATTTGTTCTAAACCAAACTCCACCATATTTAACTGTTTTATTCAGCACTAAAGGTCAGAACAGTTATATTGAATACTAGCTGAGATACCCGCCCGGGAATTCATTTGACGCTGAATGGTGATGGTATTTTTTAGCAGGCTTTACATTGCACAATATTTTGACATTTACCCGTCCCAGTGTTTAGGATTGATACCCGTCGTTGCCGTGGATTTGCTAATAATAGAATTATTTGTTCGATAAGGCGTCACTGTCTTCAATATTTTTATATTTCCCGTCTCTTATACATGTAAATATGGTGAATTTTTATTTCAGGCCTCCCTTATAACCCCCCTCCCGTACGAACCTAAAAATTTTAATATAACTTATAATCATGGAAGAATTAATGCTAATTGACATACCGAGTTTTGTTAGGTTCGGTTCAGCCGTTAGTGCCCAATAAAATTGTTGGCTCCCGCTAAAGTTTTAACGTATAACTCATTTATACTTAGGTATACGACAAAAGTGTATATAACAAACGTTACTCCAAATAACAAAATAAACAACTTTTGTTATGTTCATATTTGCGGAAAAACCAATAGGAAACGAAATATCGCCATTTTTAATTTCAGGCCTCCCTTATAACCCCCACTCCTGCCCGTCCATAGAAATGTTGGCATGGCTTATTATAATGAAGGCGTCACTGCTAATACACATACCGAGTTTTATTTAGTTCGGTTGAGTCTTTTTTGGCAAATAATTTTGTTGACTCCCGCTATAATTTTTAGCGTGTAACGCATTTAAACTTCGGTATACGACGAAAGTATATTATAACAAAAGTTACTCTAAATAACAAAATAAACAACTTTTGTTATGTGCATATTCTCCGAAAAACCAATAGGAAACGAAATATCGCTATTTTTAATTTCAGGCTTCCCTTATAACCCCCACTCCTGTTCGTCTCAGAGAAAATTAATATAGCCTAAAGTCTAAGTTGGATTAGTAGTAATGTACATACCAAGTTTCATAAAATTCGGTTCAGCCGTTTATGCGTGAAAAGGTAACAAACAAACAAACATACACGAAAGAAACAAAATGCAGTTATGGTGTCTATGACATGTGAAACGAAAAGTTATCGTGAAATTTCGCGAAAAAAATCAATGTACAGACAGAGGTCACAATTTTATATATATATATATATATATAGATTTACCTAGATATTTCCATATTTTAGTTTTCGGCCATTAGTAAACCCCCAGTTCTACTCAAATCATATTAACAATAATCTGTTATATCATGAACCATTTCATTCCGATGTTAAATACCAAATATGGTTTACACTGAACTATTACTTTATGAGACACATGCAATGTAATGACGTCATCAATTAAGGTCCTTACACGAAAATGGTTATTTGATCTATAACTTACTCGATATTTAGCCATTTTAGTCCATCAAATATTAAAGATCACAAGTTTAGAAAATAAAAAGTTTAATTTGATTTCCTAAAATAGTTGTTCTTTGCACTTTTTGGTAACTCAAGTAGTAAGTTATTCGTACTTCATTGTTTTCTGCCTTCTGTAACCCCCCCCCCTTCCTCCCCTTCTACTCATCGGTTTTTTAAATATAAATAAATAATACTTGGTGATATGAGGTCACATGAGTGTTATACCAGAAGTTGGGTAATTTTCTAAGTTTACACACCCCATGAGTGACGGATTCTTTTTTTTTTTTTTTTTTTAAATATTTTAGATTGTTTTTCAGTCATCCAAATTGACAAAATTGCACAGCCATTAGCTATCTAACATTTAGCTCTCTGGATCGAGGAGAGTGTCTCAGATTCTAGGATGCGATGGAAAGGTAGCGATTACCAAGTCATCTCGAGCGAAGAGCATAAATAACCTGTAAGCGCGGGGCAGACTATTGAATTATCTTAGCTCATGTAACAAATGTGGGGCCGAAAGGTGCGGAGGGGCAGGTGGCCTGAAAGTTACATGGTATCGTTGTGCTCAGATCTTGCCTTCCGCTGCCAGCCCCTTCCCTATAGTCTGCTTTTCCACATACAAACTCATATCTTTTCCCAACGGGTCATACATATTTATTCCTCTTTTTTTTTCTTTCTTTTTTTTTTTTTTACTCTAACGTTAACTTATACCATTATCACTCGTTGAAGTTCACGGACGATCAATGCATTCTCACTTAATATTCCTACAACATGTGAATACTGACATTGTCTCTTGCTGGTTTACACTAAACGCTCACATCCTTTTCTTCTGTTTGAATACCTAAATAGTATAATGCATTCTCAAGTAAGTTATACCTCTCTCAATACCCAATATGTACAATTGATCTACTGTTCATTCCAACTCAAGCAATTATCATAATACGTCGGATGATACACATTTTAATTATTAAATGTCTAGGGAAACACTTGGCACTTCATTTGTGAACAAAGGATGTGTTAGCCCCGCATGTTTTAGCAGATTTCCCTTAAGAGAAATCAGCTATTGAGGTTGTACTAGTGAAACAATTATCGAAACATTTCTTCAAATGTTCATCGATCCTACTTAGTAGATGACGTAAATGAGGTCGGTTCTAAATTATATATATAATCTCGTGATCGCAATTTTGGTTTAATCGTTACCAAACTCGATATTTAATCGTTTTATGTAAAACGAAAGACCAAGTTCGTTAGAGGCTGTAATCCGACGTGTGGGAGGGGAAGTTTAAGGAGAGGAATTTCGAATATTCTTAATATCTCCGATCTATCATGCGTCGGATCGAAAAATTGCATATAACCAATCTTATTGTAAACGTAATCTTCTATAAATGTTGTTATGTACATTGTTTCACTATCTCGATTGTTAACCGAAATATTTGCATTTTATAGTTTTCGGTCTTCAGTAAACCCTCACTCCTACTCATGTCAAATTGACAATAGCTGTTATATTATAAAGCACTTTATTTGAAGCTTAAATAAAAAATGGTTCTCATTGAACTTTTACGAATATATTACATACGAATTTTCTATATCATAAATATTAACTGAGATATTTGGATTTAATAGTTTTACGGTTATAGTAAACCGACCCTCCTACTCATGTCATATTAACAATAAGCTGTTATATTGTGAAGCACATTATTTGAATTATAAATACCAAATATTGCTCTCATTGAACTTTTGTTTTTTGAGGTAAATGCAAATAGGTGGCACATGTGGGAAATCTGCTTAGTGTACGCAGCCCCTGCGTGATGGACTTTTATTAGTGAAATTCAGCCACATAGGGAGTAGGATAACCAAGCGCTTGCTTCAAAGACACACAGACGATTTCATTTTATGTTCTATTTCCCTAATAATAAGTAACCTATTTATATAAATACTTAAATTGTAATCTAGAACGTAGAAGAGCTAAACCTGAAAATGGAATGAGTAGGATTGTAAGGTAATCTGAAAATGCATTAATAACTTGTTTAGTATTTCAGTTTTTGGAGAAAAAAAATGAACTGATCAACAATTACATTAAATTACTTTTGTAAATATGTGATATGACAATAACATTTATGGAAATATAATTTCACAACATCATGGGTTGTATAACATTTTTTGATCCGACTCATAAGAACAGAGATATTTTGAATTTTCGAATTCTCCTCTTTAAGCCTTCGTTTCTCTGGCCCGGTTTCAGCCATTAACGAGTATAACCTTTAGAGTATCACGAAAAGATAAAATGTCATGGATGGTAATGATCGAATAAACATCTTCCAGTATAGAAAGTGATACCTTAATTAATGATGCTTCACGTAACATATTTGCAAGCATGTAATCTAATAAAGAATTGTTGAAAAAAATATAAGGTATTATATCTCAGAATAAGAGGTGTCATGATATATCAGCTTGCTCTCAGCTAGAGATGAGTAACAGTGGGGGTTACCGAAGACTGAAAAACAATCAATCAACTCCGTTAATATTCAGAATAGAGAGAAATTTTATAGAATATTATTTATAAGAATTGAAATTGACAAAAATATTGTTAATATTGTTGTTGTTGTTATATAAAATTTTAAAATCCGAATAATAGTAACGGAGATATTTTGAGTTTTCAATTTTCTCCCCCTTTAACCCACCTCTCTACTGTCCAATTTCAGCCTTTATTATTATTATTATTATTATTTATTAATGTCCACTTTTTGCAACTTAGGCTAATTGGGACGGGGTATCTACAGGTTACCACCCTTTTCTAGCCAGGGTGGGACTTAGGATGTTATTTAATGAATTTCATCACTAAATAATTTCCTTTGCCCAGGCAAGAATCGAATTCGCCACTCTAGGTTTACCATGTGATATTAAGGTCAACGCTGTAACTCACATGGCTAACCTGAGCCCCTTTCAGCCTTTAATGAATCTCATTTTTATTTTAATGTCTTCGAATATAGGAGAAATAGGGAACATTATTCAGGAATGGACACCTCCATGATATATATATATATATATATATATATATGTTTGTGTGTGGTTAAAGTGATTGTACATCTCACGCAACGAACAGTACACAGGATAAAATCAGGAGAAATTTCTCTTCCCGCCAAGGGAGACCATTAGTTCGCTACCAGGGCGTGCTAATATAGTTGCGCTTGTGGATTAGCGGGATTCCGTCTACGAGTCACATATGTGCCATCCCCTCTGGATTGATTATGTGTCTCATTGACCCCGTCCACAGCCAGGTACTTCAGCTAGTTCACAGAGACAACTCATTCCAGGTCATCCTCGGTTAACAGGGGTTGTACGTCGAATCGATCGCGAATCTCTCGAGTTTTACTCTGGGCGGCTAAAGATATCTAAGATCTATAATGCCAACAAAACAAGTATACATAAATAAATATATAAACGGTACAGAAATATTTAATATAATAATAAAATAAGCGAGAGGATCACATGGTCGGAAATTTGCCGACGAGCAGTAAGGGTGAATAAACTAGTTCACACCAAGGAAGATCAATTCAAGCTCTTGTGAACACTAATTAAACAAAAAAAAAAAAAAAGAAAAAAAGTGTATCATCAAAAGATCTACAAAAGGTGGGTTAAGGATCCAATTATAACACTGCGAATTCAAATTAAGTATAAAAAGTAAATAATGCATTCTAGAGAGTAATTGCTGATGTTATTAAATATTAATATTTTCTTTCCCTTTTGTTTTTCTTACACTATATAACTCATTATAAACTATTATTAGACATAATTTAATAAGAGTTTTTCGCGGCATTTCCTGAATATAATCTTTTTTTTCTGCATGTATGTGGTAGGAAATTTCTCTGGAAAACCCCTTGAAAGTTTATAGACCAATGTCAACATAAAAAAAAAAAGTGTAAAAATATTCTGTGTTAAAATGTAAGGAAGCAAAGTTGGAAAAATGCAGACAAATAAATTAATGGAACTTAGGAGGACTGACATGATATTAAAGAACGGATAAAGTATGAATGATTAAATAACAAGTTTGGTTCAAGTGGTGAAATAATAATATAATAATATAAATTATAAATATAAAATATTCTTTTTAGATTGATTTTTACTTGGATAGTCAAGCCCCTACTTTTCCAAACAGGGACAAGAACACATTTTTACGGAGACCAATATTTCTCAGATTTTCAGAATCATTGAGTAAAAATTCATGAACAAACAAAATTTGGGTAATAAATATAAAGCATATAAAGATGGTGAGTCAAGGAATTTTGAGCAGATTTCTTTTAAGAGATACCATCTATTGAGTTTGGACTGAAGCGATTTTCGAAAAAAAAAACTCCTCTAATGCCCATCAATACCTAGCAGATGGTGAAAATGAGGACCGTTCAAAATTATATATATATATATATATATATATATATGTATATATGTATGTGTGTGTGTGTGTGTGTGTGTGTGTGTGTGTGTGTGAGCGTGCGTGCACGCGCACCAATATACTCAACTGTTACCGCTCTTGCGGTGAAAAGTTTTTTTGATATTTGCTTAACTCGATATAGCGTTCCATGCAAAACTAAAGTTCAAGTTCGTTAATGGCTAAAATTGGAGCAGCGGTAAAGGGAGAGGGTTTAAGGTGGAATTATTATCTTGGTTACTATGAGGTGAGCGGAAAACGTTTATAGAACCAATGAAGTTGGAAATTTAATTTTCTTCAATTGTTGTTAAATTCACTTTTTTCTTATCTGGAATATAAAGCAAGTTTTGAGTATTTTTAGGTTTTCAACCTTAGTAAACCCTCCACGTATAGTCGTCTGATATTTACTACAAGTAATGAGTTCTTTCCATATTCTGTTAACGACTTCTTACTACGAGAGAAATAGAGAATAGGTGTGTGACGACCAGTGAGTCCAGCACTTGGGAAATCTGCTTAGTTAACACTGCCCCTACTTGACTTACCTATTTTCCACTGCAGAAATTAGAGAAGAAGTAGTTTTAACGAGGTTGAGAATTGGTCATTCACGACTAACTCACACTTACCTACTTACTGGAGAAGACGAACCTTACTGCCAACACTGTAACTGTAGACTTACTATAAAACATATACTAACTGACTGCTATCTAAGGACTCACATAGACCTACCATACACTTTGACTGAATTACTACATAACTGAAGCCCGTATATAGACCGCGTATTACACTACTCGAAACATAACAACATTTAAAAAAAATTATAATGTAGGGCAATACCGAAAATATTTGCAGAAATGAGCATACTTACGTAAATATAATAATTTTATATGTTAAATAACTGATTCGTCGCTAAATCCCCCCAGTTGTGAAATGCGAATATTGTATGAATAAATAGAAATTACAGAACCCCACACGGGAAAATAATAACAGATATAGTGTAAATAGTATTGATATTATCATTTATTAAGATCCACTTTTTCTACTATCTCTAAGTGGGTCGGGTTATCTACATGTTCCCACCCTCTTCTAAACAGATATATGAGATAGGTACCCCCAAAAATGGCAGCTTAATTCCTTCTTTTATATATATATATATATATATATATATCTATATATATATATAAAATTGTAACCTCTGTCTGTACATTGATTTTTTTCGCGAAATTTCACGATAACTTTTCGTTTCACATGTCATAGACACCATAACTGCATTTTGTTTCTTTGGTGTCTGTTTGTTTGTTTGTTTGTTTGTTTGTTTGTTTGTTTATTTGTTTGTTTGTTTGTTTGTTACCTTTTCACGCATAAACGGCTGAACCAAATTTTATGAAACTTGATATGTATATTACTACTAGCTCAACTTAGACTTTAGGCTATATTAATATTCTCTCAGACGAACAGGAGTGGGGGTTATAAGGGAGGCCTGAAATTAAAAATAGTGATATTTCGTTTCCTATTGCTTTTTCAGCAAATATGCACATAACAAAAGTTGTTTATTTTGTTATTTAGAATAACCTTTGTTATATGCACTTTTGCCGTATACGGAAGCATAAATGCGTTATACGCTATCAACTAAAGCGGGAGTCCAAAATTTTATTTGGCACTAAAGACTCAACCGAATTAAACCAAACTCGGTATGTGAATTAGTACTAACGCCTTCATTATAATATGTCATACTAACATTTCTAGGGACGGGCAGGAGTGGGGGTTATAAGGGAGGCCTGAAATTAAAAATAGTGATATTTCGTTTCCTATTGGGGTTTCGGCAAAAGTGCACATAACAAAAGTTGTTTATTTTGTTATTTGGAGAAACTTTGGTTATATACACTATCGTCGTATACCGAAGTATAAAGAAGTTATACGCTAACAATTATAGCGGGAGTCAACAATTTTATTTGGCATAAAAGACTCAACCGAACTTAATAAAACACTCGGTATTTGTATTAGCACTAACGCCTTCCTTATAATAAGCCATACTAACATTTCTAGGGACGGGCAGGAGTGGGGGTTATAAGGGAGGCCTGAAATTCAAAATAGTGATATTTCGATTCCTATTGAGGTTTCGGCAATTATGCTCATAACAAAAATTGTTTATTTTGTTATTTGGAGTAACTTTTGTTATATACACTTTCGTCGTATACCTAAGTATAAATGAGTTATACGTTAAAAACTACTAATTCAAATCTATGCAGAATGCACAGGAAATGGGAAATATGACAATATGGAGGACAGTGAAGTCTTTCATAAAAAAATAATTGTATTATAAAAAAATCCACAGAAACGACGGGTATTTACTCTAAACACTGGGAAGGGTAAATGTCAAAACATTGTGCAAAGTAAAGCCTTGCCAAAAAAATACTATCACCATTCGGCCTCAAATGAATTCCCGAGCGAAGCCGGGTATCTGAGCTAGTATATATATATATATATATGTGTGTGTGTGTGTGTGTGTGTGTGTGTGTGTAACATTTTCTCCGTCAACTAGGACCTGATGACATTTTTCAAAGAGTACATACATAAATGCTAATTTCCCGGGGGGAAAGTCTTCTAAAATTGCATTCAAGAGGTAATTGATAAATTGACGTTATCCGAGGCACTGCTTCGAGATCCTTGACCTCTAACAAGAACTCTAGGCTGTGTGCTGAAAGTGTCGGAAAGAAAATAAAACCTGGCAGGACTCCTGTTCCAAACGGCTGATCACGACTTTCCTCGCCATTACCGCTGTCGCCTCGCCTTGCTGGACGTGAAAGAACGCTTGGAACGGGCGAATTTTTCAGCCTAGGGAGGGCAGTGTAGTTACCGGTGCTGGTAATCGCTCCAAGAGCCATTAGAAGATTGGCCGTGCAGCTGTCCCCCTCCTAGTTTTGCCCGTTAAGCACCTGGGATCCTCTGCCCTCCACCTCCTATCCACTATCACTATATCTTTTAGGAGCTCACATTAAAAATAATGCCCCACATGGGAATGCTCTCCGCTTTTCAATCTACTCACGCATCACTGCGACGACCCCACATCTCAATCAACATCGGGGGATACCTGTGCATGTTTATTAATAAATTGAGATACAAATGCACTGCACTAGAGTTACAGGCACAGTTACGTTTGTCCCGTGAACAGGAAGCCTCAATTTTCATGGATACCAGAAACGGAAATATGGTGGTTATGTGGAAATTAAATGACTTCCCCGTTGGCTTCTACTTGAAACTGTCCAAATATAATAGAATCCGTCACGCAGAAGATGCGTTAACTAACCATATTTCCCAAGTGCATCACGTATTTGCATTTATCTCAAAACGTAAAAGTTTAATGAGAACAATATTTGGTATTTACGCTTCAAATAAAGTACTTTATATTATAACAGTGTTTTGCTAATATGACATGTGTAGGAGTGGTGATTTACTGAAGGCCGAAAAATAAAAAATGCAAATATCTTGGTTAATAATCAAGATATTGAAACAACGTACATAACAACATTTATAGAACATTACATTTGCAGTAAGATTGGTTCTATATATATTTTTCTATCCGACGCATAATAACGGAGATATTAAGACTTTTCAAAATTCCTACCCTGTTAACCCCCCTCCCACTGGTCAGATATAGCCATTAACGATCTTGATCTTTCTTTTTACATAAAACTATTAAATATCGAGTTTTGTAACGATTAAACCAAATTTGCGACCGCTAGAGCGGTAACACATATGTTATAACATATATATATATATATATATATATATATATAGTCCCACCTAGAGTGGGGAGTTCGATTCTCGCCTGGACAATAGGAATTTATTTAGTGACGGACTCATGAAATAAAATCCTTAGTCCCACTCCTGCTAGAAAAGGGTTGCAACCTGTAGATAATTAGCAAATGTAGCAAAAACTGGAAGCTAATAAATAATAATAATAAAAATAATGAAGTCTGTTTATTTATTTTCTGAAAAATTTCAAAATCAAATCAAATTATCATTTAAGGTAACTGATATAACTAAAAGTAAAAATAAAACGAAACACTCACTATATAAAACCCTTAATTCCACCATGGTTAGAAAAGGGTGATAATCTGTATATAACCCACCCCGATTAGCCATTGTAACATGGATTAATAAATCGAATTTAAGGTTCACTATTGAGGGATGAGCATTAAGTTGCTTTCTTTAAAATATTCTTGAATCAAAGAGTTTTTCTTTGGAAGTATGAAACTCCAGCCACGTTATGTCACTCTATAATCATACCCCTAAGGTGAAAGAGTCCAACAACTTTATCAGATCATATAAAATAAATATAAAATAGTTCCGAAAAAACAACAATTAAATGTTAATAGTCTGACAATAATATTCTCTTAATAAAGTAATATGTGTTATTTAGCTTTCGAATATTGTTAATATTTACCATAAATCCCAATGAAAGTTGGTCCCTGTTTTTAACTGTTGTGTTATATGATTGAAAATATTGTTGTCTGTGATCTACAAGTGTAGGGTAATGCAGCATTAAATGCTTCAGGCTATTATAAATTTATTTTTTGCACTACTTACATATTTTGTCTGATTTTATGATATAGGCTTTACCTGTATGGGATATTTTAATGTATTTGCTATTACTTACTCTCAGTTCGCTTAAGGCCCTTAACATTTAACAAGGCAATTTGCTGGTCCCGGATGCGAAAAGTTACAGAACAGTCTATAAAAGGGATTGTATTTTGAGTTAAGTGTCGTGTCAATGTCTCTACAGGCTAAATTATTTCTGTCTTTTACTATGATATTATTTGTATTAGGAAGTAGTGTTTGTGGGTTTGATATATTGGTAAAATATTCTTGTACAAAATTTGGAGCTGCAAACATTTTAATTTCAGTACCCAATTAAATCCATCTAGCTCCCTACTATCCGAAAAAATAAATTTTTCAAAACACATAATGTAGACGTTTATAATGAAAATCAATTATTGGTAAGAAAGGGCCGTTATGAGAAGTATATAGATTGGTAGGAGGCGAGTTGTAAGGTGGATGGAAGGCTTAGGGAATAGGCTCCGGTAATGTGGGTATTTGGGTTTGAACCGCCGCCTCCCGAGATAGATGACAGTGAAGCGGATGTGAGGCCGAGTCCCCGGGGCGGGGCGGCCAGATATTTAGGGCTCCCCCCCCCCCTTTCACAGCCCGCAATTAGCATTTCACTGATGCAGCACATTGCGGCTTAACACCGGAATGCAAATGATGCTCATTTGTATAGAGCCTGCCCGGCTCCACCCACAATCTGCTCGGGTGGCGGCCTGGATTAGCATCCAGTGGTCCCGAGCTAACAACGTCTTCGTGTCATCCCCTTCTCCCCCAACCTCATTTAGTCAAATAAACGTTGACAGTTGCCACCGCACTCTCCCTAGCACAAATAACCGTCACAATTACCGTCTGCAATGAAACTTAACTAAGCAACTATTTATGCTGTTGTTTGTACTTACCTCTGTGACCTTACTGGAAGTAGCAGAATAAATGTTTCTTGCTTCCTTTTCCTTTTTATTTAACAATATCATTTCCAGCTTCTCATAAATTTACTAGTTCCTTTATTGAAAATTATTAGTTCTTTATGAGATAGTTAATATTGATAATTCACAATTATAGTTAAATAGCATTAGCTCATTTAATTGTTATTTTGAGGGAGTGCTCGGAGGATTATATCCCCCATCATTGGCAGTCTATTATCAAACAATCGGGTCTTTTTTACTTTAGCCACACCAGTAACCTTTTGATATTATTAGTGATTTATCTTACCGTTATTTAATAACATTTGTCTATTTCAAAAGAAAAAAAAATTATACATGAAGGAGGCTACCTACCTATTACCTCCTAGGTTTTGAGAAACGTTGAAGTTGTTTTGTTAATGATGAACCTGATACAACTGAGTCGTAGTCTTAAATCAGGAGAAGTGGCATTTAAGACATTTCAAAGGTTCGGAATATTGTATAAAACACGGAATGTAGAAGAGAACACTTTATGGAGCTTGCTTTTCACCAAAGAAGATCTCCAGCATTTAGATGCAGTTCGAGAAGTTGCAGAGAGTAAATCGGTGATTATAAAGGTACCTGGTTCAACCGTTGTAAGTTATCATTGAGGAAGTGTATTTCACTTACTGCAAGCAGAAAAATCCGAAAAGAGGAGGTTGTCTTGCCCGTATCCGAATTGGACATACAAAACTAACAAATAGTTATTTATTGAATGCCCTCTTCCCACTAATCTGCGTTTGTTTTAATTTACATTTTACTGTTTCTCATTTTCTTCTTAATCGTGGAAAATAGAATCTTCCAAGAACAATTCTGAACTTTAAACGAAACTTAAGAGAGCTCCTTGGAGTCGATGAAGAAGACATCAAAAGGTATTTTGCGTTTGTTACAGAAACTCATTTGTTTCAAGAACTACAGATCCATCCCCCGCTAATGACAATAGTAGGTGCTGTATGCTATAATAAATAAACAATGAAATGTGATGCTTCAGTTACTTATCTGCAGGTGAGGTAGTTGAAGCACATTGATTACCATCCTCTTCTGGACTTTTATTATTATTTTTTCAACAGTCCGATTAACAGCCTTCGGTTCTGTCATTCCCAATGTTCCTCTTGAGGCAATTTATGAACTGCGTGAATGATGAACGGAGGGAACAAGTTGAGGATCGCCGTGATATCAGCCCTAAACCTCTTAAAAAAAGCAGTTAGGCAGGCCCTGCACCTTCGGGTGCTATTGATCCAAACTGTTGTTTTAAGTAGATTTCCCTTAAGGGAAATCAGCTATTGAGGTCGTATTCATGACGCGAGTTTCGAAAAATGTCTTCAAATGTTCTACCTAGTAGATGACGAAAATGAGGTCGGTTCAAAATGATATATATAAATTTGTCTGTTACCACTCTAGCGGTTGAAATTTTTGTGTTATCGTTACCAAACTCGATATACAACTGCTTTATGTAAAAAAAAAGATTGTTAACGGCTGAAATCGGACAAGTCGTGGGGTGGGGGTTTTGAGGGGGAGAACTTTGAAAACTCGAAATATCTCAGATAAAATACGTCGGATTGCAAAATTATATAAAACCAATTTTATTGTAAATTTAATTGCCTATAAATGTTGTTATGTACATTGTTTCAATATCTTGATTATTAAGCGAGATATTTGAAGTTTTTAGTTTTAGGCCTTCAGGAAACCTCCAGTTCTACTCATGTCATATTAACAATAAGCTGTTATATTATGAAGCACATTATTTGAAGCCTAAACACAAAATATAGTTCTCGTTGAACTTACGTTTTGATGGAAATGCAAATACTTGACGCACGTAGGAAATCTGCTTAGTTAACGTAGCCCCTGCGTGGCGGACTTTTAAATAACTACAGTAATTTATGAATATAATGAAGCATGGCTGTGAAGGGAATGTGCTGGAATGACAGCTAAGGTAAATTATTCGTGTAAACGTTTCAGTTTTTCGCCTGGTACGAAATGAAGGGAGCTAGGATTAGGGGCAGATAAGGATGTCACAAACCCAATTTGTCAAGGAGTGGGAGGACTAGATCCTATATTATATTCCCCAAGCTATCGTCTCCTAAATGAGTAAGCTAATGAATAATGGTCATTGACGCTAACCACATGAGTGGCGAGAGCTGTAAATCAGCAGGGGTGCATATTGAGTACTTCCGGGACGGCTGATGCCGCTTTTCGGGGAGTGGTACTAGGAGGACGAAAAGGATGGGACCGTGGGAAGTCGGTTCGAGTCGTCCTTCGGCATAGGAAACGAGCTGCTGGAAGGACGGCTTGGGGACCACACGCAGCCACCTCACAACCTGGCTCTAGGCAGTAAAATACCGGCAGCTGCCTTTCCCTCACTCACTCTCTCTCCCTCACACACACATACTCTCTCTCACTCTTTCTCTCTCTTATCTATTCGACTGGTCCTCATACTTCATTTCGATTAAACCGCCACCTCCTCTCTTGTCTACACCTCGACTCGCTCCTCCTAAAGCAGGGGCTTTTATCTCTCTTGCTACCTAGGGGTTTTTTATGTCGGCCCCTTAGCCACCCGTCTAAAGTTTCAACACACTTATCCAACAAATGAGGAGTAGGGAAAACAATAAAACTCTAAAACAATAGCTCTACAGGTTTAATCATTTCCATTCACGATATTCTGATTCTCTGTAACTGTCCCATATTTACATGGTTCTGTAAAGCCTAATTAAACCATAAAAGGCCGTCAAGCAGGGGCTGCGTTAACTAAGCACATTTCCCACGTGCGTCACGTATTTACATTTATCGCAAAACGAAAAAGTTCCATGAGAACAGTATTAGGAATTTTGGCTCCAAATAATGTGCTTCATAATATAACAGCTTCTTGTCAATAGAAGCTTGACATAAGTAGAAGTGGGGGTTGACTGAATCCCGAAAACTAAAAAAATGCAAATATCTCGGTTAGCATTCAAGGTAGTGAAAAAACGTACATAACTACATTTATAGGACATTACATTTGCAATAAAAGTGTTTCTGAACAAATTTTAGATCTGATGCATAATAAAGGAGATACTGAGAGTTTACGAAATTCCCCCCGCTAAGACCCCCACCCACTTGTCAGATTTCAGCCATTAACGAACATGAGCTATAGTTTAGAATAAAACGTTTAAATATTGAGTTTGGTGGCGATCAAAATAAAATTTCGACCGCTAGAGCATTAACGAATATATATATATATATATATATATATATATATATATATATATATATATATATATATATATATACAGTTTTGAAGGTACCTCATTTTAGTCATCCCTCGGTAGGATCGATGGATGTTTGAGGAAGTTTTTCGAAAATCTGGTCATGCTCAATAGCTGATTTCCCTAAAAGAAAATCAGCAAAAAGAAGGGGGAAAATGAAGTTAAAGATAAAAATCCATTTGAGAATAATTTTAAACAGCCTAACAACTGTTTATGGCTTGGAATGGTAAAGAAGGAATTTAAAGTTCAAAAAAGCTGTATTGGAGTTCCAAGAACAATATTTATCAGTAATTGTTATTGTTACGGATAGGCGGAGAGAGAGATAGAGAGAGGGTGAGAGAGAGAAGAGAGAGAGATAGAAAGAGGGTGAGAGAGAGAGAGAGAGAGAGAGAGAGAGAGAGAGAGGGGGGGAGTGAGAGAGAGAGAGAGAGAGAGAGAGAGAGAGAGAGAGAGGGGGGGGTGAGAGAGAGAGAGAGAGAGAGAGGGTGAGAGTGAGAGAGAGAGAAGAGAGAGAGAGAGAGGGGGGAGTGAGAGAGAGAGAGAGAGAGAGAGAGAGAGAGAGAGAGAGAGAGAGAGAGAGAGAGAGAGAGAGAGAGAGAGAGAGAGAGAGAAAGTGAGAGAGAATAAGTGTGATGAGAGACTTGAATGGACCTCATATTCGTCATCAAGGTAGTATCGGTGGAATTTGAAGAAATTTTTCTAAAATCGCTCCATAAGTAAAACCTCAATAACTGATATCCCTTGAGGGGAAATGTGCTAAATTATGCGTGTTTGTGTGAGTGTGTGTGTGCGTGTGTGTGTGAGTGTGTGTGTGCGTGTGTGAGTGTGTGTGACTAACTATTTGGAGTAGGATTACAGTTGGGAGTTTGTTGGTACAATTGGGAATCCAATTTATAGGAATGTTCTGATCATAAATATTTCAGTGATAATATGAATATGCAAGAGGATACCACTTTTTTCTTTTCTTTTCTTTACTTTTTTTCCTCTTTCTTTTCTTTCGACTGTTAGTTATTCTGAGATGAAGGTTTGGGAATTGGTGTTGAGAATTCAGATTGAAGACGGAGACGAGGTTTGATGGTGGCTGTGTGTGGTGGGTGGCTGAAAGAGCCAGGTTTACGATCCGCAGCGAGAGCTGCCGTTAAGCCGCCAAGATAAGGAATCGTGTAGCGGGCAGGTAGTTGTCCCATTCGCTCCGTATCAATTTCAGTAGCGCCCTTAACTGAAATGTCACCTCATTATCACATACCCATGCCTACGGGCCGGACAGAAAACATCAGGCTCATTCCCTTCTTCTCAACTCAGCCGGCCGTCGGCTCACGTTTTGTTTCATAAGGTTTTAGGGCGAAAAACTACTAGGTTCTCATCGCCCAGTAATATCTGTAACTCTGCTTTCGGATAAATATCTGAATTTTGTGAGTAAAATGTGTTTATGTAAGTTGTAAATATTGTTATATCCTCATTTATATCGTTATATCCATTTATAATTTAACCTACATCATAATTTTTATTTATTCACCATCTGGCAATACTTAAATCTATTTATAGTTAGTCATGTTGTTAACAATGGCAGGAATATATATTTTTTAAATATGTATTTTTCTTTTTTAGCAGATTTCCCTTAAGGGAAATAAGCTATTGAGGCCGTACTCAAGACGCGATTTTCGGAAATTTTCTTCAAATGTCCATCGATCCTACCCAGGAGATGACGAAAATGAGGTCCGTTCAAAATTATATATATATATATATATATATATAATTTATATTTGTTTGATCGTCGCAATTTTTGTTTGATCGTTACCAAACTCGATATTTAAATGGTTTATGGAAAAAGACAGATCAAGTTCGTTAATGGCTGAAATAGACCAGTGGGAGGATGGGGGTTAGAGGGGGGATTTTCGAATATTCGAAATATCTCCGTTACCATACGTCAAAAACATGTATAGAACCAATTTTATTCTCAATTAAATGTACTATAAATATAGTTCTATATATTTATTCTCTATCGTGAATATTAACTGAGATATTTGCATTTTTATTAAATTTGTGTCGATAACGGATGACAGTTTCCCGCCAAAAGCTAGTTCGGTGCCGTAACTGTTCAGCTCTCGTATGGAGATTTATCTATTGTATAACTTCACGTGGGAAATCTGCTTAGTTTACGGAGCCCCTGCGTGACGGACTTTTTCAGTATATAAAAGGATTTCAATCAGCTCAGAGGTCGTACTCATGAAACAATTTTCGAAAAATTTATTATTTCTATATATATCTTCGCCTGTTAACGCTCTATCAGTAGCTATCCTTATTTGATCGCTGCCAAACTCGATATATAACCGTTTCATACAAAATTAAAGGTCGAGCTCGTTAATGGCTGAAATCGAACTAGTGAGAGGGTGGGTCTAAAGGAGGGAAATTTCGAAAGTTCGAAATATCTTCGTTACTATACGTCCGATCGAAGAAATGTATAGAATCAATTTTATTCCGAAGAAAATTTTCTATAAATATTTGTATACACATTTAATTTCTATATTTAGTATTAACGGAGATATTTGCATTTTTTTTACTTTTCGGCCTTCAGCATACCTCCCCCGTACTCCTACTCATGTCATATTAACAATAAGCTGTTATATTATGAAGTACTTTATTTGAAGCCTAAATAACAAATATTGTTCTCATTGAACTTTTACGTTTTGAGATAAATGCAAATACGTGACGCACGTGGGAAATCTGCTTAGTTCCCGCAGCACCTGTGTGACGGACTTTTTTTTTCCATCCAGATACTAACGTGAACTTACACTAATACATATATACCTATTTACATTTACTTATATACATCATATTTGATGTCGTTTGTAGATTTAAATTTCTTTATACAAATTAATAATTTTCATAAAATTAAATTATTTATCCAGCTCTTTGGGTCATCTCACATTCTCATATAATAAAATACAAATGTAAATAAAATGTATTGAGCAGTGTGGTCCCAGAATATTATTATTTTTAATACTGTAATATATAATACTGTATTGAATCAAACTATTTTTCATTTACTTTATGAGCACATGTTTTTTTTATAAGGGTGGACGTAACATTAATTATTAATATGAAAAGTGGAAGATATAACTCGAAATCCCAGTAAGTGCTCACTAATTTTCTCTAGTTAGTCGCTTAGCCGTTTTCCCTATGCATTTGAGGTGGTATCGTCTATATAAAGGTCCCAATTGAATAAAAAATCAGAGAAGGTAGGTTAAGGCTGACACTAACACGGCAAGAAACTACACGAAGATGCTTTCCAAACGAATCCCATGTGTGGCAGGTCTTGGTCTTACATCCGCTGTAGACACAAAGTGTTATAAATATCAATGTTCAGATAAAAAAAAGAAAGGGAAATGAATATTTCCCATTCAACATAGCATCAATGAATAACGGATTTTTCTGGAGTCAGACAGACAGGTTTCTTCAACTCCCCAAATCTTAATTTATGTGACTTTATATACCGCGTTATGAAAACAGAAGACTGGAAACGTGTTTGAAAGATGATATGTATTAGCAATTTATCGGTGGATACATACAGATTGATGCTTATATGTTGCTTTTATGTCTTTGAGAAGGAGACAGGCGGGAGGCGGATCTTTGAAAAGAAGATCAAATGTCAACCATCATACTAAAGTCTAACTAATCCCCCAGATACCTAATTTATTACGTGACTGTGAAGGAAAATTAATCAGTATAGAATATTTTTATTATGTATAAGGAAAAGAAATGTCTTTGAGATTAAATTACAATGTTACCTTATTTTTATGTAAAGAAGGGAACAGCGATAATTTCATTTTATTAAAAGTGAATCCCAGTTTGCTACTCTACATTCACTTACAGGAAAATACTTTTATTTAAAACACGACATTTTGAAAAGCTCTTAAAATTAGCGATTTTCCTATGAAAAGTACCCAATAACAGTACGTCGCCTCCTATGATAACATTATTTTGTACAACTTCATGTGTACGCGTGTGTTAACCCACTAAGGACCACAATTTTCGTAGATTGTTACCAAACTAGATATTTTAACGTTCCATGAGCAAACAAAGAGTCCACCTGATTTATGAATGTAGACTGACTCAAGACATACAAAGACCCATATACCCCAAAGTTAAAGACTCATATTCCCGCAAGGCCCGATATTTTATTTTCAAAATACCTAAATTTATTAAAACAATAGCTTATGATATTCTTAAGCTGAGAGAGGAAAAAATAATATAATATTAATACTATGTATTTTTTTATTGGTTATTCAATTGTATTCCTTAATTGCTCTTATTTAATTTTTTTTTGGCAAGTTTAATTTTCATGTTCTTATTTATATTTTAATATACACACACATATATATATATATATATATATATATATATATATATATTCCTATATAAAAATGGTTAAATGTTTTGGCAAAATGCACATATAATGCAAATAACCATAGGATGTACAGAAAATAAAATCCCTCCACATAGGGTTACTATGTAGAGGAAATACGAGAGAACAGTTTCATAAATGTCTGAAAGCGATTTAGGAATTGGAATAGAAAACCGGTAAATTGTACAACTACAAAAATGTCCTTTATTCAGTATTGTATTAAAAAAATTTATATAATGTAACTTCTCGATTCTGAAATTGTTGTTTTGTACATTTTTTTACTATAAGTCTTGTATGAAATAGAGTATTAATAACGTCCACGATAGTTATTAATCGTTTAATGTCCGCCATAGTTTAATATATTACTCAAAATATAAAGAATTCATTGAAAATGTTTATTTATGTTTTTCTAGAACCATTGGGAATATAAAAAAATTTCGTTGGCTCAGCTTCATTTTGAAGGATGTTATCATCACGACATCGGAGATTTAATACATTTTTTTTTCGTGTTAGATATTTCATTTTTATGAGTCCAAAATTATCTTGGATAATCGCAAATATCAGGTAAAGCCCCTTAGTCTTTCTCAATGCCCGTCCTAAGGCACAGTTTTATATTTTTATACGAAGTTAACTCAAATTCACAAAATGTTCCAAGTGTGTGTGCCTTCCTTGTGGATAATTATTACTCATAATTACTTATATGAAATTCTTCTTACCCCGATAAGCGTAAATGTCAGGAGAAATATTTTGCCGTTGATGCCTGAAAGTACTTTTCGCAATCAATTTCAGAATTGATACATATACTGGTGGATTTGTTAACACCTGAATTTGGCATTATATTGTCTCTCCTCATTATTGGATTTATTGCTCTCATAACTCGTAGGTATTGCAACTTCATACTTTTATTGCATCAAAAATATATAGGTTTAGGAAGAACAGAGAGTCCCGTATAGAATTGTTCACATATTTCTCGAAGATTTCGGCATATTTAATTTATCTTTTAATTGCATCTAATCCTTACTGAGACAAATTAAAGTATTTCAGGCAAAAGAAAAGATCTTAAGGTGAAAACTATAACAAATTATAATTGTTGAATATAATCTAGGATTTTATTATTGTTGTATATTTATGATTACAGTTAAGTGGCTAATGTGGGTTATAGAACCTACCTGTTAAGAGATT
This sequence comes from Riptortus pedestris, assembly GCA_019009955.1. Lineage (NCBI taxonomy): Eukaryota > Metazoa > Arthropoda > Insecta > Hemiptera > Alydidae > Riptortus > Riptortus pedestris. Next base: position 113,753,023 of record CM032233.1, on the reverse strand, counting down.
ATATATTGTTTAACAAATTACCACTTGGTAAGGCTGATTGTAGTAAGGAGTTAGTTATTCTCCTGTGGAGATTAATTGTTATATTATGTTTTAAGTCACTTAGTAGTAAATACAATTTTTTTAAACTATATTTTTAAGAAACTATAACTTATTTTGTACAATTTTAGAAATTGAAAACAATTTTAAAATATTTATAATCATTGGGGGTTTTAGTTATACTAAAGAACAGCAGATACTTTAGGAGAACAGTCGGATGGCCTACCTCTAGCGTCTACTTATCAGATTATGATGGAAAAATTATTTTTCTACAGTATATGATTACAGTAAATAATTTTGAACAAGAAGAACCGCTGTAACATATTACGGTATACAGTAGTACGACGAAGCCTCCATGTCGAGAGCTTGTGCAGTCAGAGCTTGGCCTATTTCGTTCCGCAAGTCCCTCGGTTAGCAGCTCGAAGGAACGATGGGCTAGTTCCTCAGTGCTGACAGTTGCCGGTTGGTAGCTACAATCTCATTAATTAAAAGTCCCCCACGCTGGGGCTGCGTAATCTAAGCTGATTTCCCACGCGAAGCTTTACAATTGATACATATACGTACTGGTAACACCATCGTGAATATTAAGTGAATAAATACAAATATCAACAACAGAAATTGTCTGAATTGTAAAAAAAAACCAGTCAGCCAACCTCGCACAGCTGAATAGATAGATAGAAATATTCTAGACCGGAAAGTTAAAAACAATTCATGAAATATATCTGAATATAACATATTAATTTTATTGAAAACTATTAACTATAGCCTAGTGCTGTAATTTTCAATGAATCAGAATAATTTTTATCTCAATCGCCCAAATTTTAATAATCTAAGAACAAAAGAAAGGAGGGGGGAGGATCCATAGAACGTATTTACATATATTTCACAAAATAAAAGCTCAATGAAAACAATATTTGGTATTTAACCTTGTAATGAAGTCGTTCGTGATATAACAGCTTATTTTTAATATGACATGAGTAGGAGTGGGGGTTTACTATAAGCGTACAACTATAAAATCCAAATATCTCGATTAATATTTATGATACAGAAAATATGCATAGAACAACATTTATAGGCCATTTAATTTGAAATAAGATTGGACCCACACAACTCTTCGATCCGACGTATAGTAACGGAAATATTTAGATTTTTCGAAATTACCACCTCTAAACCAACCCTCCCACTGTTCAGATTAACGAACTTGATATTTCTTTTTACATAAAACGATTAAATATCATGTTTAGTGACAATCAAACAAAAATTACGACCGCTAGAGCGTTAACAGACAATATATATATAGTTTTGAAGGGATCTCATTTTCGTCATCTCCTGGGTAGGATCGATGAATATTTGAAGAAAATTCTCGAAAACCGCGTCGTGAGTACGACCTCAATAACTGATTTACCTCAATGGAAGATTAGGGAAAACTGCTAAAAGGTTCATCGCCACAGATGATGTGATGTATATGGTGAGAAATACTCCACAATTGTTCGTGGATCCGTTACCATGTTATTACCCCTATTGAACAAGGTAAGCCACAAGGTCATGGTTGGGAAGGAACCAAGCCTATCATTAAAAGTTACACTCTATAAATACCACTGTCACAGCTAACCCGCGCGCTCAGTAATTTCTCACTGCACTTACAAATGGCAATACTTTACAACTCATAAGGAAATTCACAATTATAAGCGAAACGACCACATTTTAGCGAATGTCTTCTGTGGAAATCAGCTATTGAGGTTTTATATTTGTTAGGATTTTATGAAACATAGCTTTAAATATTCATCGATTATATCTAGGAGAGGAGGAAAATGATATAGGTGAATATATATATATATATATATATATATATATATATATATATATATATATATATATATATAAAACATCTTAGTGTTTGCCGGCATAGTGCACGTCATTCGCCGATAATTGAAGAGAAATTTGTGTAATTCTATGGTTTATGTGATAGACCTTAATAGATTCCTTCATAGGGAGTATAGCTAACATGAAAATTTATTTATACACACACTCACAAAATATAATTCAAAATGATATTCCATCAATTATATATATTAATCTAGCATGTAGCAGCGACTCACATGCTCGTAAGTGAGTCGTTTGCTACTAAATAAGATATGTTTAAAAATACCAGATGTTTTAAAAACTACAGTTAGTCTTCAATTTCCAAATACCAACAAATACTAAAAAAAAATCATAAATTTATTTTACAGAAATAATACCACACGTAATCATTAAAGTCCGTCACTCAAAGGCTGCGTTAACTGAGTAGATTTAGCACGTTAGTCAAGTATTTCCATTTATCTCAAAACGTAAAAGTTCAATGAGAACAGTATTTAGTATTTAGGCTTCAAATAAAGTTCTTCATAGTATAACAGCTTATTGTTAATATGACATGATTAGGAATGGGGGTTTACTATAAGCGTAAAACTATAAAATCCAAATATCTCGGTTAGTATTTATGATAAAGAAAATATGTACAGAACAATATTTATAGAGGATTTAATTTGAAATATGATTGGTTCTACACACATCTTTGATCCGACGAATACTTTTAATTTTCGAAATTCCCCCCTCTGAATTCCCCATCCTACTGGTCGGATTTCAGCCATTAACGAACTTGATATGTAGTTTTACATAAAACGTTTAAATATCGAGTTTGGTAACGATAAAAAGAAATGCGACCGCTAGAGCGTTATCAGACAAGGTAAATAAATAAATAATTTTTATATAATTAATTAATAATTATATATATATATATATATATATATATATATATATAATTCGTACGTGTGTATGCCACTGAACTCCTCCTAAACGGCTTGACCGATTTGAGTGATTTTTTTTGTATGCGTTTGGGTGACGCCCTGGATGGTTTAGCGTCACAAATCAGCCCGGCAGACGGAGAAGGAGTGGTGGTCGTCAGGGAGGCCTAAAATTAAAAATAGAGATATTTCTTTTCCTGTTGGTTTTTCGGCAAATATCCAGAGGATAAAAGTGGTTTATTTCGCTATTTAGAGTAAACTTTGTTGTATTCACCTTTGTCGTATAACAAAGTATAAACGAGATATAGGAAAGTGGGAGCCAACAATTTTATTGGGCACTAACGATTGAACCGAACTTAACAAAACTCTGTATGTGAATTAGCATTTATTCTTCCATGATTATAAGCTATATTAAATTTTTTAGGTTCGAACGGGAGTGGGCATTTTTTTTAGGCAAACGTATAACATAACAAGTGTTGTTTTTTGTGTTACTAAAAGTAGCTTTGGTTTTAAACATAATATTATTAAGTTTAATATCCTAATCGCTTGAAATATCATGCAGGACAACGTATGCCGAGTCCTCTAGTATATATATATATATATATATATATATATATATATATATATATATATATATATATCGTGGGGTTACAAATGAAACACATTAAGTCAAAATTATCGATTTTCGGATTTTTATTGCATTTTGGCAAGAAATAGGAGATTCTATTGGTGAAACTCACCAAGTCGCCAGTGGTTCAAGCTAATTTGATTTATTAAAGTTAGTATTCATAAAGTTAAAAAAAAAAAAAAGATGTTTGAAGAGCGTTTTCTCAAAATCATATTTTTTGACTTAGTGTGTTTCGATTGTAACCTCACGATATATATATTGTAGATCTTCCGCCACAGATTTGTTAAGTAACACACAAACGATCAAGCAATATAATTATCACTGAGATATCTTCGAACCGTAATCATATTAATGTGGTACTTATCCTACATTGGGAGTGAGAGAGAAGAAAGTGAAAGAGCCAGTCTTTGACACATATAGGAAGGCGGGTATAGTAGAGGAGGAGCGGAGAGTAATGGGGCTAATCAGAGCGGTAATCAGTTAATAGGCTAATTAGACGTGGTATAGAGCTATGGTGTGACGGGCGAGAGCAAATAAAGCGTGTAAGCGGGAGCGGGGCAGCTTTGAGAGGCGGCACCTTATCTCGGGCAAGCATCTCTGATGGGCCAGCTCTTCCCTTGACCATGTGTATCTTGATCCCAAGGACCAGTCCCAATGATCCCCGTGTCCCAATCTACGCTCCACCGACCGCACCAAACCCAGATACCCCACTCCCAACCTGATACTAATTTATATAGTAATGAAGTCCGTCACGCAGCGGCTGCGTTAACTAACCACATTTCCCACGTATTTGCATTTACCCCAAAACGTAAAAGTTCAATGAGTATTTGGTATTTAGGCTTCAAATGAGGTGTTTCATAATATAACAGCTTATTGTTAATATGGCATAAGTAGGAGTGGGGCTTGACTGAAGGCCGAAAACAATAAAAAGTCCGTAACGCAGGGGCTGCGTAAACTAAGCAGATTTTCCACGTAAAGTTATAAAATAGAAAAATCTCCACACGAGTGCCGAACAGTTACGGAAACAGCCGAACTAGCTCGTCCGTTACACTTATTAAAAATGCAAATATCTCGGTTAATATTCAAGATAGAGAATAAATGTATATAACAATATTTACAGTAAATTAAATTTGCAATAAGAGTAGTTCTATATAATTTTTTGGTCCGACGTATAGTAACGGAGATATTTCGAATTTTTGAAATTCCCCCTCTAAACCCCCCTCCTACTGGTCCGTTTTCAGGTGTTAACGAACTTGATCTTTCTTTTTACATAAAACGAGTAAATACCGAGTTTGGTGTCGATTAAATAAAAATTCCGACCACTAGAGTGTTAACAGACAAATATATATAGTTTTGAACGGACCTCATTTTCGTCATCTCTTGACTAGGATCGATCGACATTTGAAGAAATGTTTCGAAAATCGCGTCATGAGTACGACCTCAATAGCTGATTTCCCTCAAGGAAAATCTGCTAAAATGCAAATATATCAGTTAATAATCAAGATAATAAAAAAAAACAAAAGAAAAAAAAAAACGTTTATAACAAGATTTATAGAACATTGCGTTTGCACTAAGATTGGTTTTATACAATTTTTCGATACGACTCAAAATAACAGATATTTTGAATTTTCGAAATTTTTCTCCTCTAAACCCTCGTTCTCACTCATCCGATTTCAGCCATTGACGAACTCGATTTTACGGATTACATAAAACAAGTAAATATCGAGTTTGGTAACGATTAAACAAAAATTAGACGCCCTAGTATATTTGTCTTTAACGCTAGAGCGTTAACAGACAAATATACTAGGGTGGGACTGAGGGTTTTATTAAATATCGTTATAAGTCGCAAATATTTCCACTTATCAAACAATAGATAAATATAATGACAGTATTAGGCATTTGATGCGATGTCAAGAATCTTGAGGAAGTAATTTAAAAGAACCAATGACGATTCTAGACCTCCGTAAATGAGCCTTTTCTGTTGACCTCACTTATTGGAAATAGATAAATGATTCTCAAATATTTGTATATTTCTTTTCTGATTTCAATTATAATTTTCATGTTGTGGTATAGACCGGTTGAAAGAGATAGTTTCGCCTTAAAAAATGCACTCTAAGACTTCCTGGCTAAACGTCTTTAAAACTATGTAAAACACACTAAATATAGCTAATTAAACAGTACATGAATAAACTCAAAAATTAATCTTGTTGGGTTCTATTCAGTACCATTAAAAAAAAGAAAAATTATTAATTTTGATTTATGGCTGTTTAATGACTATTGTGAACAGAGAGATAAGCTGGAAGTACTGGCTTAACAATTTCCCCTAATTATTTGATGATTTTATAGGTATTGCACGGTTTAAATACCATTGCAGGCTAACCATTATGAACTTTTAAGTACCGAAAGATGGAATTAGGAAAAGTTAAAAATCAATTATATTTTTAAGAGCACACTTTTGTTTAATGGCAATATTTTAAATAATATTATTATTGAATATGTCTCCAGAATAATTTGTTTAACTGATTTTATTTCTTCTTTCAGACGATCCTGAACTCTATGCACAAATACCAGCCCAGGTTTCATCTTGTCCGCGCGAATGACATTCTCAAACTCCCCTACTCTACGTTTAGGACGTACGTTTTTAAGGAGACGGAATTCATCGCCGTGACCGCCTACCAAAATGAAAAGGTAAGGACTCAATTTTGATTTTGATTTATGCGAGCTGGAATTGTATGTAGAATAAGAGAAAAGATTGAGCGAGAATTGCTGGATTCTGATGAATATTTTCAGTTAAGCGTTGAGTGTTACATTATAAAAAGACGGATCATTTTACAAATTTAGCGCCGTGAGACATCCAGTGTTTCTCATATTGGCATTCCGATTGTGCCTAATTCTTATCTTGGGAATTAGAAAACAAAGACAAATCAGGATATAGTATTCTACACAAACTTTTGCAGCCAATCCTAAGATTTTATCAAAATTATATTATTTTAAACCTTCCTTATCCAATATTTAAATTGATAACACAAATTAGACCTTCTAGTAATTACCATATCGAATTAACAGTAAATAACATTGTCTACGCCATAAACCCCAAACTAAAATGCACTCTTTGCAATATGAATGCGCCCGAGGAAATTTACCATATATTCCTCTATTGCCCAACTTACTTCGCAGTAAGGATCAAACTCATGAACAATATTGTTCTTGTAGATATTATAGCTGGTTCCATGATGTCATTAACATTTCATCTAGAGACAATCTAATATTACTTTATAAATATATTGCCAGTGTGCTAAAATGATCATTATTATTTTAGTAATATAAGCATCATTTATATGATTTTTTTTATGTAAGTTTTGTTTTTTTTAAAAAAGAAAAGGCAAAAAGGAGTTCTGTCAATATTTTTTCCTGCATTTATTATTATTTATTTTTGTTTTTTTTATGGTTGTGTTAAATCATTTTGTGTTTATTACCGTTTTTGTTTAGCCAAGGAAGTATTCTTTTTTTTTAAATTGAGAAATTTGTTATTAATTACACATAATCTAAAATTGCATCATAAAATAACTAATATACAATAAAACAATTATACAAGCGGAACGCCAATTGCAGGGGAATACACCTGTAAGCTATTCCAGTATCCAAAACTATTGACAAATTAATAAATTCTACATTCTTAAGGGTTTAATGCAGTTGGGCCACACTGTATTCAAAGAGTTACATTTCAACATGTAAACTCACGACGGGTCACCTCGATAGCTGTTTGAGATGAGCGGCACGCATAATCTCTCATATACAGCTTGATGTGGTTCAGTTATATTTCAGCGATGGAAAAAATGATTTTCGTCACTATGAGCGTTTTAAAATACTATATCAGCTAGTAAATCAACCTGTCTTGTTTAAATCAAAATACTTAATGTGTGATTATAAAAAAAAATTGGGCTGTGAGAGGGCAATCTTTATTGTATAAATGAGCAGAAAAATATCCGATTATTGTTTTTTTTTTTTCAACTTATATCTAAGCAATAAAATTAAATAATATGCGTGAGACAGTGTAAGTTGCCAGAGAATAAAATTAAGCTAAAAGAGTAAGGAGAAGAATTTCCTACACAATGTGCTTCTTAAAATATTCACTTATTGTCTGAAAATCAGTTATGGTGTTCAGTTAATGAGAGTTGCCGTTATTGTTCAGAGAATTGTCATAAAAATACACTTCAATGTAACACAAAACCTTTTGACACTAAAAATAGATCATACATTCAATTATAAAATATGTGTCATATAATCATATAATATCGAAGTAACTGAACAATTGGCAAGTCCATTTGTAAAGACAGATCTGTTGCTGTTATTGCTTGGTCCTATACAATTAATGTTTAAATAGAATAGAACCAAACTTTGATTGCATTATCAGTAATTTATCTCGACAATGTTAATTTTTACATGTGATAATAATCAATAGGTTTTACATGTATAGTGTGGTCACCATATTAACCCTCAATTCTTTCTATAGTGAGAACGTGAAAAACATGAAATTGTTGTAAAAGTTACTTTCTTACGCTGTCTCGATCTTCTACAGGCACACTTAAGCCCGCCCAAGTATGTGAAAGGCTCAACATCCCAGAGAAATATTTTTTAGAAAATCAACATTAGTAGTAGAAATTGTGCAGCTTCCTTTACTGCTATTTTTTATTTTCATTATCATCCCTTGGGAATGTATTAATGATATCAAGCGTGTATTATTTATGTATTTAACAATTTTCACTTGGTTTCAGATTACGCAGTTGAAAATAGATAACAACCCCTTTGCGAAAGGTTTTCGAGACACAGGAGCTGGAAAACGAGAAAAGAAGTTAGTACATATTTATTAATAATGGGACAATTATTTTCTTCTTCTGTTGGTTTTTTTGGACAAAAGGTAAACACTTTTCTTACGAGTATTAATAATTTATTCACGTAAATAATCTTAAATACGTATGCAGCAATATAATTTTGTTTACATAGTTGTATTTTTTTTCCATTATGCTTCTTCTACAACCTCATTTACAGATCCAATTTAGTCTAACAATCTCAATGTAAATGAATATTTTACATTAAAATAATTGAAGTGCCACTTTGTATAGAAAAACCTAACAGAAGAAGAGATAGAATGGTTTACTTACCTTTTGTTTTTCTGAAAATAATTCATGCCATATTAATTAGTAGAACGGAGTCATCTATTTTTTTTCTTAAAATATTTTACCTTATTTAATATTAATCGCTGTGGAGTTTATGATTTAAATTCGTTTATAATTTAAAAATATATGTGTACCTTATCATTCATAGTGTTAGAATAACTATTCTTCTATTGAAATATTAGGAAAATAGTTTTATTAATATAAAGACTTACTTAGAGGCTCCATTTCATTTCTTTAGATATTGAAATAGTTATAAACAGCCCATATAGCCAGTACTTTAGAAGAAATAGCTCTTTTGGCAGAGGCGAGGAGTACCAAACTCTAAAAATGCCATTTTATAAGACTAAGGTTATTGCTCGACTCCACTTATTAGGTACTAAAAATCAAAGTTTAATAGTTGGGAAGACAATTTACACAAGCATGCCCCCTTTGCGTTGATAGACAAAACACCCTTACGCACTTCATTCTTAAATGCCCTGTCATAGAAGAAACAATGTTATGAAAATCCCCAACATTCCACAGCAAGAAGACATAATCTTCATAGATAATCTTTATGACCTTATAGACACGAATAAGTTAAACTGCATATGCTTTCCTACTTAGAAGTCTTTACCTCAATGGGAAAAGAATTCAAATAATATAATTATTAAAATAAAGTAAAAGTTTTATTTTTTTCCCCTTTCTTTTCAGTAATTCTTGTATGTAGTATCTTAAAATTAATTCTCTGTTTATATTTAAGAAAGAAAAGAGAAACAGAAAAATCTAATCATAAAAATATGTCTGAACCCTTGCTATAAAATTGTAAAATTTTAAAAGCAATAAAAATATTCATTCAAAACACACCCTGAATTGATCTAGTCAACTATATTTAATGAAGTAGAATATGTTTGCCGACAATGATCTGGCTTTCCTTTCAAGTCCAACAGTTAAACACACACACGCACACTCCTTTTTCTTTAGAGTAACTAGCCCCTTGAAAGCTCCGTCCTCAAACGGAATTACCTCTGTGATGCCTTTCTAGTTGGAATATGTCAACTACACCCCTTGTGGGTCTTATTTAACATGTTGGTTTTCTTTGAAATCACGAGTTCCAAGGGTTCACAGAAAAAAAAAAAATACCTGAGACAACCTTTAGATATAATATAAAAGTCCGTCACGCAGGGGCTGCGTTAACTAAGCAGATTTCCCACGTACGTAACATATTTGCATTTATCTCAAAACGTACAAGTTCAATGAGGATAATATTAGCAGATTTCCCTTAAGGGAAATCAGCTATTGAGGTTGTACTCATGACGCGACTGTCGACATTTTTCTTCAAATGTCCATCGATCCTACCCAGGAGATGACGAAAATGAGGTCCGTTCAAAACTGTATATATATATTTGTCTGTTACCGCTCTAGCGGTCGCAATTTTTGTCTTATCGTTATCAAACTTGATATATAATCGTTTTATACAAAAAGAAAGATCAAGTTCGTTAACGGCTGAAATCGGAACAGGGGGAAGGGGGTTTAGAGGAGGAGAATTTTGAAAATTCTAAATATCTCTGTTATCATGCGTCGGATTTAAAAAGTGTATAGAACAATCTTATTGCAAATGTTATTTTCTATAAATGTTGAAGTGCACACTTTTTCACTATCTTGATTATTAACTGAGATATTTGCATTTTTTAGTTTTTGGTCTCCAAGAAAGCCTCACTCTTACTCATCTCAAATTAACAATATTCTATTATGTTATGAAGCACTTTATTTGAAGCTTAAATACCAAATATTGTTCTTATTGAACTTTTAAGTTTTGAGATAAATGCAAACACATGGCACACGTGGGAAATCTGCTTAGTTAACGCAGCCCCTGCGTGACGGACTTTTTTGGTACTTAGGTTTCGAATAAAGTGCTTCATAATATAACAGGTTATTGTTAATTTGAAATGAGTAGGAGAGGGGGTTTACTTAAGACCGAAGATTAAAAAATTAAAATATCTTGGTTAATATTCAAGATATTGAAAAAAACGTATATAACAACGTTTATAGAACATTACATTTGCAATAGGATTAATTCTATACAATTTTTCGATCCGACGTATAATAAGGGAGATATTTTGAATGTTCGAAATTCTCCCTTCTTAATCTCCCCTCTTACTTGTCGGATTCCAGCCGTTAATGAACTTGTCACTTTACATAATAAACTTAAATATCGTAGTTTGGTAACGATAAAAAAAAATGGTGAGCGCTAGAGCAGACACACACACATATATATATATATATATATATATATATATATATATATATATATATATATTCAACGTGTAGCCATAATGGGTCAATGAACAAAAACTTAAAACATCTGTTTTATTTAAATCCCCAACGCGTTCCTAGCTCTTTAGCCCCATATCAAGGGGATTTCTTCCTATCTCACTTTTACGTTCAACATCTACTTGCTAAACCACCAATGCCAAAATTTTGTGCGTTTGTATCACCAACATTTAAAGCCATCTTTCTAAATTTCATTACAATACATCTATATTGGTAGTTCTGAGTCGGTATTCTGGCAGGTGGAAGTGACTTCTAATGTAGCTCGGATGAAAGTATTGGCTACGCTTCCACTGTAACAATTTATTAAAACGGCAGAGCGCTTTCAAACATCCAGGACCTTCTGACACTGACGATAATGCACTGCATCGAAAGTGCTCTGCCGTTTTAATAAATTGTTACAGTGAAGCGTAGCCAATTATTTCATCCTCCCTGCACTATATTGGTTGTATAACAACAAGTCAATGATTAAGAAGAGTTTACTGTATGTAAAGAAATTTACCGAAAATCGCGTCATATCTCAATAGTCAACTTCCCTTAAAGGAGAATTGACTCTCAAAGCCTTCTCGGATTAATACTAGTTTTAGAAAATAAACTCAATATCGTTGGTAATCAATCAGTACTTAGTAAATTATAGAGTAAACTGCTTTAGCGAATGCGTTACGCATGTGGTTGACTAGTGGAGTGGGATGATTGAGACCTTACTTGATATTTATACTAGTCGCCCCAATGGCTTTTTATACGTTGACAGTGGAGCATCTGCATATATAAATACGTTGTTTGAGAGAAGAGGGCTCAGCTCGAAGCCAATAAAGCCAGCCACCCAGGCCAACTTTGACAGGAGTACTTTATTATGGGCCCATTAAGGCTCATTACCTGCCTGCCACTTGGCTGAACCCACTTCCTCTCCATTAAATATCGCACCTCTCCTAGTCTCCTTATGTTCTTCAAAAAATGTGTGGAGAAAAAATCCGTCACGCAGGAGCCGCACCAGTAAAAATGTACTTACTCTTTATTGATTTCAATTTTAATAGATCTCTCAGGATGTGTTAAAAATGAAACTTTAAAAATTAATGCTTAATGTACTTCACACTTCAAGACTACAGTATCGTGGATTATTAATATAATGAAAGGTCTACATTAAGCACATTATGACGAAAACTCATTTGGATGAAAGACATAGCAAGATGGCTAAAATAAACTGTTTGAGCGTTTGCATATTTCATTCTGAATATCAAATATAACATTTAGATACTATAACTTTTTTGAATTCCCTTGATAATTAATTTATGGCTTGTTCTCAACAATGACAGGAGGAATCCCAACACATGGCACATTTCTTGCTATTCTACGTAATGGGATACGGAATTTATTAAATTAAAAAAAAAAAAAAAACACGTAGGAGGCTGCGTAAACAGATCAGATTTCGCAAGTGGAGACATACTGATCTCATCTCACCACATATTCTCTATTTCGAAATAAAAATCCGATAAGTAGAAGTGGGGGCTTTACTGTAGGCTGAAAACAAGAAAGTATATACATACTAGTTATACAACTTGCTTAATATTTGAGTACCGAAAAAATGTGTAGAACTAGAATTGAAGCGTAGCATTAGTACAATATAACAAGATTTGTCTTATAGCATTTTCCGTCCAACTCTTAATAATGGATATATATCCGAATTTTCACTGCTAAAGAAACGAAGAAAAGAAGCACCCAGTTTTCTTATCAGCCAGTTGACATATAATACAACATTATTTTTGTATTTATTTACTTTCTATATTATACCGCATCTATTGTTCATTCATTAACGGTACTGTTAATGGAGGATCAATATTTCTTAGAACAGACCTAGAAAAACCTGCATTTTTTCATCGCTTTTGTTTTGTAGCTCATAGTTTCTCTTGAGCAAGAGTATTTATAGCATGCTATAAAAGATTCGAAACGGTTAGGCAGTCGTTAGAAGTCACTGGTTGGTGAGGAGGCATTACGGATAAAAACTGTGTGTTGATTTCGAATGCTCAATTCGGATATGAGTCAGAATAACTTCCTCTTTTCAGATTTTCTACATTATGTATTCGATGGCATGATTGTTTCTTTAATTTTTTGGAGTTTATGTCTAGTTTTCTTGGACATTCAAATACTTCACAGATAAATCTGGATGTTCACTGACTTCAGAAATTCTGAAGACTAAGTTGATAAAAAAAATCTGGGTTCAAAAAGTAAATAAATATAGATAATGGAAATGTCAGTCAAAACATACAGCTTTGTGGGACCGTTGTACTTGATATTTTATAGAATTAGCTCGGATATGCTAAATACATCTGTATATGTTTAATATATTTGCTGATCGATCTTCGAAAACGTTACACATCTCTCAATGATTTGGCCTCCTAAAAAAGTAGAATAATGATAGATACAGACTTTGTGTCGGCTTTTTCTCTCCGAACCAATTTAAAATGATAGACGAAAAGGCCTTGTCCTCCACAAATTTATATTATGTAAAGTCCACTTTCATAAAGTCTTAAGCAACCGGGCGACTGAATGAGCATTTTGCACAATTTTCCACAGTTATGTTGGTTTTTAATAGTACCATTACATTCAGAATTACATCTATCTTCAATCTGTGATGTTATTCGCCGAAAATTAATCCTAGGATACTTTACCTCCATAGAAAACCGATTCTACTTTCCCAAAAGTGTAGCGGCGGGTCACTGGAACACCTGGCTGCTGCAGTCATTCAAACTCTTAATGTAATTCGATGTTATTGATCAACTTTATCAATCATAATTACAATAATAAGCCTATTTACTACCAAATAAATCGGAACCTGATCACATTGTATTCTCAACAACATAAAAAACAAATCAAAATGAAAACCTGGAACCTGAAAAAAAATCCCATGCAAATGACATTGAAATCATTTCAAGTTTGCCGACATCGTATAATAGATGTTTAAGGGAAATATATTACAAAATTCTTCCTAAGTCATAGATCCAGCCTGTCAAAACCCAATCCTATTTAAATCATACTGAATATCTCTGGCTTCCTTTCCATATAAATTGTCGGAAAGGTGGCCCGAGGACAGCCAAACCTGTTGTGGTTGGCTTTGAGTGACCAAACGGCATGCCAGCCGTGTCACAATAGTAATCATGGGCTCTCAGCGGAAATGTACTGCTGAGATTAACTTTTTCCCCATTTTTTTTTCCCTGAAGGATTCATTAACCTATATGTTTAGAGCGGCAAGCCTGGAGTAAAGCGATAGGGACGCAAAATAATTAGTGTCATTATTTCTTCGGGTTTTAAAATATACGTTATATGGCCTGAACCTAACAGCCATGTTTTAAAGACGTAAAATATGACTTCTATTAATAATTATTTCATACGCTAGTAAGCTTACGGTTCTGAATTTGTGGGTCATAACGTCTTTATAAAAGTGTAAACTAACTCGCAATGCTACATATTATAAGACAATAGTTACAAATTATTTTTTTTTATCGAAATCATGAATTGTGAAGGTCCTTAAAAGTGAATACGTAACCGGTCAACATTTCTTTCAGTCCCTTGGAAAAGTCCAGTTACTAATGATTTACTAGATAATATGGACGAGTAATGAGTATAGCAATAATATTCGAACTCCTGTATGTAACAGTGTTTCCAAAATATTAATTTATTCAAAAACATACCAATATCGATCCCAGGCTTGTTAAACGTACGATATATATGACTTTCTCATTATTCATCCAGCAATATATTTTAAAATCAACAATTTAGTCCTGATAAATGCAGTACGACGATGCTTTATACTACATTGACTGAAAATCAGTTATTGAGGTAGTAGTCATAACGCGATTTTCAAATATATATATATATATATATATATATATATATATATATATATATATATTGGTTTCTATGTTTGTCTGTTAACGCTCAAGCGGTCGCCATTTCTGTTTGATCGTCACCAAACTTGATATTTAAATGTTTTATGTTAAACTAAAGATCAAGTTTGTTAAAGGCTGAAATCGGACAGGGGCGGGGGTTAGAAGGGGAATATATAATATCGAGCTTATTACAATTAAATTTACCACATATGTTGTTATATACATTTTTTCCCCCCCTCTAACTCCTTCTGCTCATTGGTTTTTTGTTTTTTTTACATAGAAATAGAGAACATGTGGTGAGATAGGATCACAAGTGGGTTATACCAGTTCGTGGGAAACTTGCTTGGTTTACGCAGCCCTGTGCGCCACTGAATTTTTTATGATGAGGCACAACGATCGTTCCCCATTTCTTATCTTCCGGTATTTCTTCTTCTACCGGAACATCCCAAATCACGTCATGAAGCTACTCGAAAAATTTTTCCCTTACATAACTCAGTAGTCCTGAACAAATCTCACCACCCAAATGATACGTATAAGGTTTGGGAGACTTGATTATACCTTCCTCATGAAAAGTTGTTTTATATCAACAAAAAAAAATATGGTTCGTTAGCTGAGCAGACTTGCCACGTGCTGGAATGACACGTACCAGGCCTACTCACATTCTGTTCTTTATTTCATCAGTAATAAGAATCCTATGTAAACAGTCCTTGAAATTTATGCTAGGTGATAGATGTTTGTTGATACAATTCCTTTAAGAAATCGACGTGTGAGGAAGAGGGAATGGAATCATCAAGAACATATAAAACGTCAGTCACGCAGGGGCTGCGTAAACTAAGCAGATTTCCCACGTGAAGTTTTACAATAGAGACATTTCACGAGAACCGAACAGTTACAGCTAGCCGGAAACTCACGACTGCAAACGAAGTTAGCCGATCTCATCATGTCCGTTACGCTCAATAAAATACAAATATCTCGGTTAATATTCAAGATAGAGAATAAATGTATATAACAATATTTATAGTAAATTTAATTTTCAATAAGATTGGTTCTATAAAAGTTTTCGATCCGACGTATAGTAACGGAGAAATTTCGAAAATCCCCCCTCAACCCCCCCCCCTTCCATGTGTCTGATTTCAGCTATTAACGAACTTGATCTGTATTTTTACATAAAACGTTTAAATATAAAGTTTGGTAACGATCAAACAAAAGTTGCGACCGCTAGAGCGACAACAGACAAATATATATATATATATATATATATATATATATATATATATATATATATATATATATATACATACACACAGAAACTTCTGGCACTAAGAAAAAGTACATTGGAGTACGGTGTTCGAAAATTCAGAAATATCTCCGTTTATGAGTCCAATTTAAAAATTTTATTAAACCAATCATGTAAAACTATATAAGTATATTCTTTATTTGTAGCTCTAAGCATTTTCTCATAAATCAAAAATTAAGCGAGCTATTAGTATTTTCTTGTATTCTGCCCACAATAAACCCCCACTGCTAATCTTCGAATTTCCTCTTAGAGAATAATTATTAATCAACAGTTATTAATGCAGTTACAGATATTTATCTGCATTGATATGATTCAAAATGAAAAGTGTTTTTTTTGTTAAAGGAAATTCACTTTTGAAATATAAAAACAAAGAAACAAATCTTGACTGGCCTACTTAGAGAGAAAGAGGGGACAATTAAACGGGCCCTTATCATATTAGGCACAAGACGTAAGGTATTTTTTAGGGAGTAACTGAGGGTAAATTACATCAGGGCCAATATATTGTTAAATTAGAAGAGGAGTGGAAAAAAAAAGTCAATCTTAATGGTCAATTAGCTTTTATAAATGAAGGTCCATTGTAATAGGGGGCTGACAGAATAGTCTGTTCTAATTATATAATAGAGCGTGCGGCCAATAACGTGGGTGGGTTGGTCATAACCCAGTATCAGCCTGGTTAGTCAATTAAAACTGTGGGCCAATAAGTTATCTGGGAAGACGCATCTCTTTCGTGACTCCCTCAGAATGAATGGATCTATGCCACCATTTAAACTATGTTTAATACATTACTAGCTACAATCATTCACCGTTCAGAGAGAAATGTTACACTACATTCTCTCACCCAGAATTGGAAAGGAATTCCATTCGAGAGCTGAATTGGTTATAACAGTCTTGAGTAGAACCAAACATGATGGAGTACATACATTTTGCTCTTGTTTTACCCATTATTGTTTATTTTTCCTCACTAGCGGGTGTATTGCACAAAGTAAATGTATATGCAGATATTGTTCGTATGTTTATGTTCAAATATTTTTACATTTCCTGAGATTATCCTACATTGTCGATCAGGGTTAACATGAAGGTTAGTAGCTACCCTTTATAGCACAAGACTGAAATGAGTTGAAATTCAAGTGGAGGTACTGACAATTATTTCAACACTGTTCATAAATTGAGTCCCTATCAGCCTTTCATAATATAGATATATAATCCTACATTGAATAAGTTTTGCCATGGCTCAATTATTGAACTAATTACCGAACCTGAAGTGGTGATGTATATTTTAGCAAATATCGTTCAGGGAGATCAGCTATTGAGGTTGTACTCATGACGTGATTTTTGAAAAAATGTCCATTGATTTTACTCAGGAGAGAACAAAAATGAGGTCCTTTAAATATATGTATATATATATATATATATATATATATATATATATATATATATATATATATATATATATATATATATGTTAATGCTCTATCAGTCATAATTTTTGTTTTATCGTTTAAAAAAATCGATATTTAAACGTTTTATGTAAAAACAATGAGAAAGTTCGTTAATGGTTGAAATCGGACATGTGGGAGGGGAGAGTGGTTAGAGGTGTGGAAATTCGAAAAATCTCCGTTATTATATGTACAATAAGCTGTTATATCGTGCACCACTTAATTCTAAGCTTATATACCAAATATTGTTTTCTATAAACCTTTATTTTGCGAGATACATGTAAATTCGTCGAGTGGCTACATCATGAATTATGATTTTACGCTATGGTAAATACCATACTCCACCGTATTTGCCAGTGTAAGGCAAATATTAAAATAATATTTTTAACTGACTAAAATCGGAACTCGAATGGAGCAGGGGGGAATTCTAAAGTTCAAAGTATCCCCGTTATTATGTGTCTCATCGTAAAATGTTATTGAACTAATCTTGTTAAAATACTGATGGTCAACAATTGTTGTTATGTGCATTATTTAGTAACTCAAATATGTTTGAGAGTTATTGGTACTTTCTGGTTTTCAGGTTTCAGTAAACCCCCATTTCTACTCATCATATGTTTACTACAGTGCGTGGAAAATCGTCTTACTTTACAAATTCATGTTTTTTGTAATATCAAAATCAGTTAACTAAAAAAAAAAAAAGTTCTCAATCGGGCCATCATAATAAATCTGTGCTCTGTTAACTGCCTGACAGAGCTATGCATAAATATAACGACAGCACATCACCAACATCCAACGTTGTAAAAATGGGAAGTACTTATATTATTTTTATGTACTACCCATGAAGCATTACACCATTAAACTTGGTGGATTTCGCATATGATTGAAGTTAAAAACAGATAAATTAAGAAGGCTACAATATTTAACACTTTGCATACACAATGTGAGCACTTATATGAGGGCTGAATGATGTTTTATTTTTACACGTTTTATATCAGTGATAGGTAGCATGCAGTTTGAAAGGAGTAATTTTTGATGGAGAAAAAGGAGTGGCTATAAAGTCGCGTAGTGATGGACCAGTTTCAGAGTCAAACTGAATTAATCTACATTAATAGAAGCCATACATAAAATGTGTTGAAGGTTTTATAACTGAATACGAAGCACTGTTGCACGGAAGAGCTAAGAGGTGACAGATAAAATATAAAGGGTATAAATTCTACCTGGCAACCTGATTTACTTAGTGCAAGTGGATTCCACCGGTAAAATATCTAATTAATGACTCAAGATATGAATGAAACACTTTATCTCAGTTATTAAAGGCTAGGTGTATATATTAAAAGGGAAACCTTCTTTGCAGTCCCAATCAATTTATTTTTTAGTTTCAATCGCAAGAGAATCGTCATCTCAAAACGGAGTAGCCTATAATAAAAATATATAAATATAATAACCATATATATATATAAACTAGCTGAGGTACCCGGCTTCGCTCGGGAAATCATTTGAGGTGGAAAGATGGTATTTTGTTTTTGGTAAGGTTTCTACGTGTACAAAAACTACACTTCCAGTCTGGGCGCATTGTTTTCCAGTAAGGCTCAGTTGGGCGACTTATGGATAAGAAATTTTAGATTTGCAGAATAAATGAAAATAAGTCCCCAATCATTCCCCCTCCACTATTGGACACACCGTGAATAATTCAAATCATAATCATGGTTAGAATTCATTATAATTAAATGTCATCTATAATGTAAATATATGTAAAAGACTGTCTAATTACTGTATGACGTGAAGTAACTATCGGCACTCTTTCTGAAATATATATTTCATTGTAAATTCCTCTATTTCCAAATTGTAGAGGTCTCAAAATTGAAAAGTCAGAATCACAAATGAAATTGACACCTGAAAGACGTCTTTACATTATTAACCCTACAACAGAATGAAGTCTTCAGAACAAACATTTTGTGTATATTTTAAAATATAATTTATTCTAGTATATAAAAATAAAAATAGAATTATAATAATATTTTAGCTTTAGTTTTTCTTGATGAAAGATCATCTCAGCAATAGTTTTATAGGGCTCTCTTTTTTTCTTTCTTTACTGCAAAATTAATAAAAAAGAGTATATTAAGAAGTTGAATGTATATAGAACTCAAGTCAATTCAGGTGACAAAAAAAAATCAAATATTCTTACTCATGATCAAATCGAGCTCTATTGTGAACTATATTTAACCAATCTTGTTAAAACTATTATGTTCTACAATTGTTGTTCAGTAAATTTTAGTATTAACTTGAATATTCAGCAAATTATGTGTTATTTTTTGTTGTCAGCCTTTACCAAACAGGAATAATTGACGAATTTAATATCATACTTTCTCGTTTTCCGCCTACTATGTCCACACTTTTACTTATCGGATTTTTTACTTAGAAATATAAAATATATGGTGAGATGACATTTTCAGTGTGTCATTCCAGCACCAGGGAAATGTGGTTAGTTTACGCATCCCCGCCGTCATGTACTTTTTGGATAATGGGCAGTATGTATCGACTGGTTACATTGAAGAGGGCGTTCAATATCCCCTGAATTAAAAGTACCGTTGTCAACTTTTGAAAAAAAAGTTTTACAGTACAATCTGATTGGCTATGAGATATATTGGTATAATTTCTGATCATCATAGCATTCTGACCTGCTACCCTATATTATTTTACGGGCCATCATACTTGATACTCTTTGTAGTTCTTTATGATTGTACTGTTATAGCTTAGGTGATTAAAGAATGAAATGCTTCTTTATAGGATATTTGTAAAGCTGTTTCGTGCAGCGATTCCTCTTCTCTCTTCGTTGTTCCTCTATATGGAAAGCCCAAGTTAATTTTTGACCAAATGTTACTCTTAACTATTTTAGTATTGTCACTCTATTAATAGTATGTCAATGCACGTAAGTGTCTATTGAAGTAATTATTCAGCTTATAGTAAATATTATGTAATTCGATTGTCAGTGTTAAATGTTAATTTATGACCATTTGTCAGTAATTCTAGTCGCCATATTAGCAATTAATTGTAGTTCAAGGAATTCTTTTGACATAAGTATTACAATGTCATCTGTAAATGTAACAAGTACAATATTTTGTGATAACTGTTTTACTTAGTTCGGTTTTGTCTTTTGTGCCAAATAAAATTGTTCACTTCCGCTATAGGTTTTTAGCGTATATCTCGTTTATAATTCGGTATACGAAAAAAAAAATATAACAAAAGTTACTCTAAATAACAAAATAAACAACTTTTGTTATGTTTACATTTGACAAAAAACCAATAGTAAACGAAATATCGTTTTTTTTTAATTTCAGAATTCTTTTGACATAAGTATTACAATGTCATCTGTAAATGTAACAAGTACAATATTTTGTTATAACTGACTTAATAAATCGTTCACAATTAAGTTCCTAAGAAGGAGGATTTTTTGCAATTACGTTGCTAGTGTCTGTGCTAGAATTATTTTAACGCTATTAGTTATTACATATGTTTTTATGTCCTGGAAAATGTTGGAACCAGTATGTAAATATTTTTGAATCAATTGAGTTGCCTCAGTAACATTCATGGCCACCATACATTATCAAATGCCTTTTTAATGTCAAGTGATATGAGTGTTGTGTGATATTTTGCTCATTAAATTAGAAATGGATGCGATTGTCATTTTGTTAGAGGTTTAAATCAAAGTTGATTTGGATGCACCAATCCTTTGGAATAAAATTGATGTTTGAGTATACGACATTGTCACTCGTTTTTGGCTTTAAAGTAAGGCTTATATTTAGCAAAACATTTATTTTTCGTTTTGATTCATATATGAACTTCCCTGCGATAAAATCAGGTTATTAGCAGATTGAAACCTTGTTTTTTAGCCAAGAGGAGGATTATGAATTTCGGTTTCAACATATTAGAGACTGGCACCACTACACGAACAGTCTATAGAGATTGCTGGATAGATAGATATAAAAATCACTTTCAAATAGAAACGGGTTTTATTTCCGACAAAAAAAGACTTACGATTTCCGAAGTTATGAGGAAATTTTTGAGGATTTGGGGACTCCCTGAAAGCAAAAATTTACAAAACTGGAACTATCCAATAAATTACTGCTTTTGGAACTTGCTTATACTGGCACAAAAATAGACAGCGATTCTAGTAAGCCTGTGTATGCTATTCCTAAGTTTAGGAGTAGGTTTGCGGAAAAGGTTTTGAAGGTGTTTATGTTCTTCTAAGGAAGAATGCCGGGGTATTGTTGCTCTGTGAGGGGGGGGGGGTGTTGTAAGCACACATTCTACTGTGCGTGATGTGCAGGAGGGTGGGGGGGGGGGTTGTTTATTTCAGCACTAGTCCCCTCTCTCTCTCCCAGCAGCTAATCAATGGTTTGCACACCGCCCTACCATCTAGCGGCAGCCCCTTCAACTTCTTACCGCTCCCCTAACCTACCCACCTCTCTTACACGCTCTCTCTCTCTCTCTCTCTCTCTCTCTCTCTCTCTCTCTCTCTCTCTCTCTCTCTCTCTCACTCTCTCTCTCCCTCTCACACTCTCTCTCTCTCTCTCTCTCTCACTCTCACTCTCACTCTCACTCTCTCTCTCTCTCTCTCTCTCTCTCTCTCTCTCTCTCTCTCTCTCTCTCACTCTCTCTCTCTCTCTCTCTCTCTCTCTCTCTCTCTCTCTCTCTCTCTCTCTCTCTCTCTCTCTCTCTCTCTCTCTCCCTCTCTCTCTCCCTCTCCCTCTCTCCCTCTCTCTCTCCCTCTCTCTCTCTCTCTCTCTCTCTCCCTCTCTCTCTCTCTCTCCCTCTCTCCCGCTCTCCCTCCCTCCCTCTCCCTCTCCCTCTCCCTCTCCCTCTCCTTCTCCCTCTCCCTCTCACTCTCCCTCTCACTCTCCCTCCCTCTCACTCTCACGCTCACTCTCACTCTCACTCTCACGCTCACTCTCACGCTCATGCTCTCTCTCTCTCTCTCTCTCTCTCTCTCTCTCTCTCTCTCTCTCTCTCTCTCTCTCTCTCTCTCTCTCTCTCTCTCTCTCCCCCTCACTCTCACTCTCACTCTCCCACTCCCTCTCACTCTCACTCTCTCTCTCTCTCTCTCTCACTCTCACTCTCCCTCTCATTCTCTCTCTTATCTCTCTCTCTCTCTCTCTCTCTCTCTCTCTATATATATATATATATATATATATATATATATATATAATTGTAACTTCTGTCTGTACATTGATTTTTTTCTCGATATTTCACGATAACTTTTCGTTTCACATATCATAGACAACTTATGGGAAAAAAAATTTAGATTTGAAGAATAAATGAAAATAAGTCTCTAATCATTCCCTCTCCACTGTTTGACACACCATGAATAATTCAAATTGTAATCATGGATAGCATTTATTATAATTAAATATCATCTATAATGTACGTATTTTGTATATACAATCTAGCTAATATACCCGTCAATGCCCGGGAAATCATCGTTGACTGACTAATGATTGCATTTATATAGAAAATCGTTGAAAAACCAATTGGAATCGGAGTACCGCTATTTTTAATTTCAGGCCTCCCTTACAACCCCCACTCCTGGCCGTCCCTAGAAATGTTAGTATAGCTTATTATAATAAAGGCATTAGTGCTAATACGCATACCGAGTTTTATTAATTTCGGTTAAGTCTTTTGTTCCAAATAAAATTGTTGACTCCCGCTATAATTTTTAGCGTATAACTCCTTTATACTTCGGTATACGGCGAGAGTGTATATAACAAAAGTTACTCTAAATAACAAAATAAACAACTTCTGTTCTGTGCATATTTCCGGAAACCCTAATAGGAAACGAAATGTCACTATTTTTAATTTCAGGCCTCCCTTATAACCCCCACTCGTGTTCGTCTCAGAGAATATTACACCGTTATGTGAAACGAAAAGATATCGTGAAATTTCGAGAAAAAAAAATCAATGTATAGAAACAATTTTATATATAAGTCCACATGTATTTGTAACTTTTAGAAGTTACAATTTTATATATAAGTCCACATCTCATTAAGTTCCCAATTTAAAAATTAAAAATCGTATATATCCAAAAGCATTCATCGGGAGCTTTTCAACTGACTATTTAATACTTCTAGGCTTCTATGTCTCTTATTGCTCCTCCCCCTTCCATTCCATTCACAAGGTAAGGCTAATTTTGAGTGCGCGACTATTAATTACGATACAAGAATTAGTATTTGCAAATGGATAACTAATTGTCAAATGTATTAACGCATGAGTTAGCATTCAATGTTCTGAACGATATAAAGACAGTGGGAAAGTCTGTCTAATGACCCTAAAAATATGCTTTCTTAGGGTATTAAATAATTATAATAATTCAAAATTCGGACTCGACAAATCAATGTCTTTAAACCAGATAATGTTCATATAAATAAGTAGACGATAATGACCCCTAAACGCGACACAGAAGGTGTTGTGAGAAAGGGTATTGGAGAGGATGGACTCCTAGGATATGAGAGAGGAAGATTAAGGGGATCAGTAGGGGTGGGTCGAGGGAAGGCATCGCGTCAGGGGATTGAGAAGAAAAGAGCTAACCTAATATCCGCAAATTAGAGGCTACCCCTAATCCCCTTTAAATTGCAATTTATTCCCTAGTGTTAGAAAAATGCTTGAAGGAAAGGGCGTCGCGCGGCCCGCTCACAGACTCCCCCGTCCCCAGGCATCGGTAAATTGAAATACCACCCCTCTCATCAGATAAGGGTGTTAAAAAGGTTAAAATGAAGCGAGGGGCCGCAACCCCTAATTGCGGAAGCTTGCCCTAACTACCCCTTAAATGTCGTATCTCTAATAGAGCCACCCCTTAAATGTGAGGCTTTGGTGACTTTTTTTAAACGTGACCTTTCACCGCGTCCCCAGGTGAATATCATATCCCCTATTCTTGTCCCCTACTTCCATACGTCACCCTTTATTCGCAGGCCACAGACCGCGAGCTTTCCTAAATCAATATGCTCTTCTTCAAACCCACTATTCCTGAATGAACTTATTATTTTGAAAAGTACCATAGAAATGGGAGCAAAATGTTTGTACACATTTGTGGGTTATCTACTTGGTTTTATAGAAGAATAAGAGGTACAGGCAAAAGATCCCCAAATCATGATTCTCAACTGATCAAGATCGCCAATATTTTTTTTAACTAATTAAATAAATTCCGGAGCAAGAAAAGCCCCGAGTAGTTCCCGATTCTTTTACAGTTACATTGCACCGAAAAATCAGAAAGATATCGTCATGATTAACACATTAACGAAGTCAAATTGCAGACGAGATTTTCATATGAGAAAATTTCAGTATCCAGGTGTAGAAAATATCAAGGAGACCCCAATAAAGCGCTCCAAGCGTAAATTTTGTGGGGATTGTGGGGAAGAGGTCCGAAATGAAGGTAGCTGTTAAATTGAGTAAGAGAGGAGGATTGAAGCGATAGGAGAGAGAAACCAAGGGTGCGGAGCTCAGCAAATCTCCTAATTTCCCTTTTATCCCTTTATTGGTTCCGCATTTCCTGTTTACCATTTCCCTCATCGATCCACCTCCCGGTATACACTCCTTGCCGCTCGATTACTTCGCTCCTCTTTCTCCTGCTAGGAAATGAAGAAGGTCAGGTCAAAGCCACTCTTAAGGTCATCACCAGTATTCTCTAACGGGACGAAATACCAACTATTGCAATCAACAAACCTCACTAAAAGTAATTTTTGAATTTTCAGGGAAACACATCTAAAATTATTCTATAATAATTGGAACTTCATGGTTGCCTTTATTACACGAACTTAGATTTGGCTCATTCAGTTCAGGCCTGAAAACATATGGCTACAGCTACTGGGGAAATGACTAGGAGAGGAAAATGGAAGGGATTATAAGGGAAATAAATGCTGATGTTTGTGATGTCAGCAGGACGGGCGTTCCCCAGACGCAACTTAAGACCAAGTGATTGCTACCGGGACAGTAGAATCTCAAACAAATGCGGTGTAAACAATCTTGTGAGTCCATTCAACACATTACAGCAAAATGTGAAGTACTTTCTGGGTCCGAATACTTACAAAGGAATAATAACGTGCCAAAAGTACGCCAAGTTCTAACAGAGGAATTCGGCATGGAAGACAGAAAGATAGCTTATTATTAATCCCCCCCAAAAATATTAGAAAAATATAATTTGCAACAATGATAACCGATCTGGTATTCTCATTATTGACAACGTCAATATAACTGCTGAAATTGCAGTTCCCCATGATGAGGGAGTATACGAAAATCCTATGTCCGTGAATATAATGAAATAAGGAATGAGTGGAGTAGGAATGGAGTGATATTGATATTGCCAGAATAGTGCGAAATAAATTAAGTTTTAAATTCCCGCTAATGCCCAAGCTTTTCATAGCTGTTGACACAAAGATTTTCATTTATACTGTCACACAATGTTTTTATTTTGTGGAAGTAATTTTAATGTCAGAATGAATTGTAAATATACAGAGCTCTAGCCCTCAAGCCACGAACTCATACCAAAAAGGAATTCGAATGCCAAATCTTAGCAATCCTATGACTACGATGAATCAGAGAAATGAATTTCATCCTATCTGTAGAACAATGGAGATAGGAGACAATTCCATGGGACAATGCATTTTGAGGCAATTGCCACTTGGAGATAATAACATTCTGAAAAATAAGGGATTAATAGGGGAGTGATAAGGGAAAGAGGTTGATATCAATCTGAGGGTAAGCCCAGGAGACCACAAACCACAGTCCACCGATAACTATCCCCTACCCGATTCTTCTTATGCCTGACCCCAGGCTAACCCTTAGTTCTGCCTCACATCAATAAAGAATCCCTTCCAATACTCCTGTACCAAAGACGTCTATAGAATTACAATTACTTGGGGGGCCATTTTCTGGTCCCTGTCACCTTCGTTACATCGAAGAACAAATTTTTTCAGACTAGATAATACGTTTATTCTGAGACGTCTAGTAAGCTGAATTCGGGATCAATAAAATAAAGTAAGATATACATTACTACATAAATTTGTGAAATTGGAGTTAAATTTCATAGGTAGGGGAGAGTAGGGTAAAACCGGGTAGCCGGGAGCAAAGCGGGTTCCTCCTCTTAGCCGTTGTGTGCACTGCAGTCGTGTGGATAAAGGTGGAACAGCGATCCACCTTCGAAGAAGAAACAGGGGTCATTACGCCAAATCGTTAGTCGTGCTTTTTTATTTCAGTGACAATAATTCAATTTTCGTGGAGCCTGCTTATGATTTTGATGGAAAAGGTTTTTGGTTGTACTGCACTCTTATTCCAATTAGAATACAGGCATGTAGTTCCCTTTGCACAAGTTTTAATTACCTTTATTTTAGCACTAAGTAATTGTCTTTAGCGTTTGGAATGCCCGAACGACGCAATGTTTTATTTAAATTTTACGCGCGGGGTAAAACCGGGTAGCAGCTATGCCACGATTCTCGAAACATGAAAAGTATAATTTTACCTAATTTTGTTTAATTATTTCACTGTAAAAGCATGTATAATGACAAACAATATGATAAATCTTGCAACTATGAATTTACTTTTTGAAATAGCTAAAAAGATTAATGTTGTTATTTGTTTATGTTTTTACTTTATTTTTTTGTATTGTTCCAAAAAAAGGGGGTTTGTTTTAATGCATCAAACAACATTTTTTATAAACAAAAAAACATTAATTTGATTAAAAATCTTTACATTTTTATTTTCCCATAAGAAAAACATATGTACCCAGTTTTACCCTACTAGTGGGGTAAAACCGGGCAAAATGACTTTTTACAAAAAAAAAAAAGTAGGGTAAAACTTCTTTAAAAATTTAGATTTTGTTTTTGAAACTGTAGTTACTTTAACAGATAAGTAGACTTTATTTCAACAAAACTTTACTTATTTGTGGTTTCTGGAAGCCTTAAAACCTTAGATACCCAGTTTTACCCCACTTTCCCCTAATTGACATTAAAAAACAAGCTCATTCGATGTCTGCATATACTAATAAGATAAACCTGCATATCTAAGAAAAAATACTTTTTGTCTGAAATAATGCTATTAATTAATCTGGCATACTTGTGCATATTAAACGAAGGTAAATTTATGTGTAGTAAATAACTGCAGTTTTATATTTTTCTTTATAAATGAAGGATTAAAGAACTCAGCTTATAATAATCTTTTTTTGCAGGCAAGCCCTTCTCCAAAGGCCGCAGGAAGAGGGTAAAAAACAGGAAACGCGGCAAGAACACGAGGAAGAAAAGCTCCTAGACGTAGTTGGAACATCTGAACCACCTTTCCGTATACCACCTCACCACCACAGAGGTACAATGAAATACCTATATTTCATTTCTTAACCTTTTAAAATGAAGTAATTTAAAACTAATACATAAACTATATTATAGTCGCTTTCCTTCTATTCCATAAGGTAATGTGTGTTAAGTGAACTTTTGGTGTGGAATCCAATCCTAAAATATGCGTGACCTATAGTTTCAAGCTCGTTTACACTTGGCCATTGGTCTTTCATTAAGCAGCATTAAGAGTTACCGGAAGTATATCCACTTGAAAGGTTGTCGACTGATCAGGAGTAATAAACACATGCTTCAAAATGGTTGGAGTGTAAATCATATGCTATTCAAAAGACAAACGTGCGATTTAACCATTGATCGAATAAAATATTCCAGGTTCATAAAACTTAAAACAGAATAATTTAACAAATTAGTTTTCCCAAAAATAATTGTTGAATATTTATATACAATAACAGATTTATTTTTGTAAAAAAATTCTCTATTAGCAATTTTCAATTCTCACAATATTGGGGGAGCCCCCCCCCCCAAACTCCCCGTTAGCCGAACTTGCTAATTAAATAGATATAAAGATTATAAAATCAGGTTATTTTCTAAGATTCATAGGAATGTATTTGTATAATAGTTTCGAAAACATATTATTCCCAATAATGATAATACCCTGTACAAAATCATGGTCGTTCGACTTCCTCTAACATTTTTGTCTGCCTCAGTAAGACGACGAAACGAAATTGCAATTTTCGTTCAAAAATGTAGTTTTTAAAATCATTAAAAGTCAAGGCTTTGAAGGTTTGGCACACATTATCTTAATTTTTTATTTTTCTATTATTGTTGCATAATACTAATTTTAAAATGGGACTTTCATGTGCGAATTATGACAGCTTTCTTTTGCAATGATTTATTACATTATTTATCAAGTGGCTTATCTTCCTTGATTTTACATATACATGCATTCATATACAATATAAAATCTTCTTGAATGCCAATGAACATTTTAGTAAAAATCATTTGTACATTAAAGAGTAGAACTAAAGAGTGGCATGTCTGCTAGTGCTCAACATTTTCTCGTAGAAATTATTACAGATAGCAAGTAATAAAAATGCCAAATAAAAAAAAAAACACTTTTTTTTATTAAATAAGAAAAAAAATTATAAATGTTCATTCATTTTGATTATTTATCAAACGCAAAAATTTAATTGCCGGTAGACGTTATCATTAAGTAATAATCAGTCTGAATAAACAGCAGATTTTAAAATAATAATTATAGTTTAAGTTATCTTGGTTTGAGTATTTCTAAGTATTAGTATAAGTTTATTAAATTGGTTTAAGCACTTCATATATTTACCATTCGAAGATTATTTAAATCCACGTTGGTTGAATGCAGAAGAAAGTATTTAGTCTCAGAAGAATTAAGAAACTTTTTATTAAGGCCTACCTAATTAGGGTAACAAATATTCGCTCAAACAAAAGATTTGCAGCCCAACAAATGAGACAAGGATTAAAATCTAATTCTTTCAGAAAACAATTTAGCAGTTGTTCAAGTGCACTGCACATCAAGTAACTTCTTAGTTACTGATTATAATAAATAAGTTAAAATTACAAGAAAATATTAGGCTTTTTTTCTCTCTGCGGTTCGAGATATTAAGCATTACTTTATACAAAATGTTTTCATTTTCAGCCTCTGGAAGTCATATACAGAACGAATTTGGCCACAAATATAATTTCATTCAGCCTCAGAATAAACTCAGGTCAACATATAATTCTGTCAAGGAAAAAATCTTGAATTCCGACTATATTTTATCTATTGGCAGTAATTTCCCTCTTCATTTTTTTTCATTTTGGATGAAAAGTAATAACCTCATGATTCTGAAGTGGCTCAATATTTAAACCAGTGAGTGGATCCTGACAAAACAGAAGAAACAAATGAAGAATATATTAGGAAGATTGGATAAACTTACCATCAAGAGAGAAGAGAGAAGATGGAATTAAAATGTAAAACCACACGTTATTTGTTTAAGACGTCGCATATTCAATTTAAAGCTAAAAAAGGGTTATCGCAAACAAGTAATCCTTCCTTACTGTACTGACCAATTTCATTACTCAGGAATTGAGAGTTAAACTTGGATACTTTTTTCATTAATCATCATGATATTTCCAATATTTATGAATTTTTCAATCAATTATTGTGCTCTAAAAAGTAAAAAAATAAAACAACAGACCACGCATTAAAAATATAAATGTACACTTCATACCTTACCTTGAGTAGGGTCAAATTCATTTATTAACAGACAAAAGTAACTCCTAATATCATACATACTTTGGCGTAATGATTTTGACATTTGTGGTCAAATTGTTAAACAAAAACGTGTGGGGAAGAAAGAAGATGTCCTTTTCTTGATGGATGGACGAAGTAGGCTTACATGATGGATAAGAAAGTAGGGTCAAATGTTCTGTACACCTATTAAAACAAAATACTGAGCTTTTGCCAACGGAGTTCATGGTTTTCTCCTTGATTTGTCGGCTTGTGTTTTGTTCTGAGGCATTAGAAGTAATTCTCTTTTAGTATAATAAAAAAAACGATCGTATTGGCAAACAAACGTGAAACTCTGGTTTGGAAAAGTAGCCCGCTGATTTGCACATCTCTTCTTCGCAGGCAAGCAGTCCAAAGCACACAGCCGGCAAATCTTCATTTCGCCGAAAATTTGTGAACTCCTTCAACAAAAAATAAAAAATTTAACTTGTTATCTCTGTCATAATTTAATATGTCTCTCTAACGAATGTCAAGATTTCTTCATGCATAGGTATCAAGAATAAATTTAATAGTGAGCTGTACGCCCCAGACAAAATTCACAAGTCAAAAGATGTGTGTGTGTTATTTTTCCTCTTTTGGGCGAAATCTGAATTTTTATGCAAAATCATTGACTCACTAACTCTGAAAAATAAAACATTGGTAGTATTTAAGATCTGTCTTAAAATACCTTAGCATGTCGACGTTATGTTGATATTTCCAAATCAATCACGTGACGAGCTATGAACAGATTTTAAACATTTAATTCCTAAATTTATTTTCAAAAGTATTCCTAAAAACTATGTACAAACATAAATTAAGTCTAAATAAAAAAAATCATTCAAGTTTACTTAGAAAATAAGAAAAATATTTCCAATACACAAAAGTTAGCATTCATTTGTGAAAAAAGATCGCTGGAAATGATGATTCTTTGAGTAGAATAGAGCAAGATATATTTATTTATATTCTTATCTTTTGTAACGTGTTATTTTATTAATTTTTGTCAAAGTGTATCTTAAAAAATATTGGTAGACGTCAACTGCTCGTTTTTATAGTACAAAAATAATATTCAGTAGGAGGCCTGGAAAAAATAATTTAATGTCGACAGTATCTTCTTGTACACGATAAAAATAATTTTCGATTCTAAAAAATTGTATTAAATGGGAGTTCATAAGTATAACTTGCGTTCCCAGGACCACTACTGCACAACAACCACAATCGGGGTTGGTAAATTTCTAGAACAGTTTTTCTTTCGGAATTTAGATATTGAAACATTTCTCATTTCTAAAATATTTTTTATTTAAAACTAGAACTGTTATCTTAAAGTCCATCAGGACAGTAGTGTTATATAATTCATTCAAAAAACAAATCAAGTCATTCGGATGTAAGTGATGCACCGGCTACCTCGATATCTCTAACAGGGAACAGAATCAAATCAAAAGGTTTTATCTTTAATCTATGAAAATAAAATATTTTCGTCGGTCATGGTGTTGCTTTTCCATAAAAAGACATAATTTATTATGTGTCGGCAGTAATCTTATTAGACAGTAATGTTTCCCTTTCCCAACCTCTTATCTTTGCCATCAAGAATCATAATTATGTACATGGAGCATTTCTCTGGGACCACATTTATTGATAAATGATCGATAAGAAGGTAGGATATCAAATGCTTTACTAAAATGGATCCTGAAGGAGGAAAGGGGAGGGGTAGACCTAACCTATATCTTAAAATTACTTTAATCTCCTAAGAGAGTAAAAACAAATAAATTTTAATATTAGGAAAACAAAATATCTTGAAAAACATTTAGTCCATGATCCCGATATCGTATTCGACATATCTTGGTGTGTATGCTTTAACGCCTTAGTAGTTTTCTTTTCTAGTTCCACAGCTATGGATGGTAGATTCCCCTCTCTTGTCAGTTATAACTCGCCGAATTTCATTTGTGGTAGTACTCATTTCATTGCCTTTTATTATCTGAGGCACAGAAAGTATTTTCTGTTCTTATTTGATTAAACAGCGATTATCATAGCAGTTTAAAGATGAAATCGCCATTCTAGCAAAGTTGCTAGCAGGCTAAGAAGAAATTTAAATTCAGTTTTACAAAATAAAATAATTTTTAGTTCTATTTAAGAGGTTATGGGTATGAGCTTTTGGTGATTGCGACGACCTTTCATTGAATTTTTATTAATTATGTATTCAAAATTACACAAACTACATGACACTAGTACAACGTCATTCTATGCAATAAATGCTATCATATTGGTAATCCGTAAGCCTAGTTTTTCAATAAACAATGTAGAAAATTCAAATAATGTTAATCGCTGTGGGCGGGAAACGGAAGATATTTTATATCCGAAATATCCATAAGAAAACTCGTTCTATTTAGAGGTACCAGTATTGGGGAAATTCGTAAAGGGGTCGCTTTCAAATAGTCCACTGTAAGTATTAATCGAATTCAGTGTAAAAATAATAAATGTTAGTAATTTTTTGCTGCTCTTGGTCAATTGCGTAACAGTAGCTAGTAGTGCTCATTGAGAATATTTGATTGTATTTGCTACTTGATTTGCTAATTTTGAGTAGGTTGGTTCACAGGTGAGACTGAAAGCGGGAGGCGCGGGGACGGGGACAGTGAAGCCGAGAGCAGCTGTGAGTCAGAGAGTGGGCCTGGATTTAGACCGCCGACCCCACTCGACCAGCCAGCCGCACCAGGACCTTCCGGTAGGAATTATAACCATTTTCAATCTTCTATATAGATCCATTATATCCGTTCGTATCTAGTGGGTCTTGGTCCATCTCAGGCCCCAGTCAATTTGCGTAACTTAGGCGAAGATACAGCGGCACGGGGAACGGAAATAACTTGAACACCGTGTAGTACAAAAAGAGTTTTCACATAGGGGCTGCGTAACTAAGCAGATTTCCCGCGTAAAGTTTTATAATAGGGAAATCTGCATACTAGTAACAGTCGTAGTAACGAGTCTCTAAACCAGTTACACGAGAGCCAAACAGTTACGGAAACGGCCGAACTAGCTTTCGGGGGATATTCACGAATAGACCCGACATCAGCCGATCTCACACATGTCCGTTATCCGCACACACTTAATAAAAACGCAAATATCTCGGTTAATATTCAAGGTAGAGAATAAATGTATGCAACAATATTTATAGTACATTTAATTTGCAATAAAATTGGTTCTGTACAAGTTTTCGATCCGACTTATAGTAACGGAGATATTTAGAATATTTAAAAATCCTCCCCTCTTCACCCCCCCCCCTCCCACGGGTCCGATTTCAGCCATTAACAAACATGATCTTTCTTTTTACGTAAAACGCTTAAAATAGTTATTAAAGTTTGGTAACAATTTTGAACGGACCTCGTTTTCGTCATCTCCTGGGTAGGATCGATGGACATTTGAAGAATTTTTTTCGATAATCGCGTCATGAGTACAACCTCAATAGCTGACTTCCCTTGAGGGAAATCTGCTAATAAAGTTGTGATGGGGAAAAAATGACTAAAGAAAATAATAAAAATTACGTTAGGCTCTGGCAAGCTCAAATAAGGGGCATAGGTCTGTAAATATATAAAAAATGCAGCTTACATCTAAGGTAGCGGTTCAAATTTTTTTGGTAACGGGACCCAGCAAAATACTTGACGGAACCCTAAAATAAAAGTCCGTCATGCAGGGGCTGAGTAAACTAAGCAGATTTCCCACGTGAAGCTTTACAATAGAGAAGTCCGCCTAATAACAGCTGCAGTAGGAAGGGATCTCTAAACCTATTCACGAGGGACGAATAGTTCTGGAAACGGCCACCAGAGCTCTCGGCGGAGAGTCCGGAACATGGCGGGGTTCCGTCGACCACACACACAATACAAATGCAAATATCTCGGTTAATATTCAAGATACAGAATAAATGTATAGAACAATATTTATAGTACATTTAATTTACAATAAGATTGATTCTTTACAATTTTTCGATCCGACGCATAATAACGGAGATATTTTGAATTTTCAAAAATCCCCCCTCTAGACCCCCCCTCCCACTGGTCCGATTTCAGCCATTAACGAACTTGATCTTTCTTTTTACGTAAAACGCTTAAAATAGTTATTAAAGTTTGGTAACGATCACACAAAAATTGCGACCGCTAGAGCGTTAACAGACAAATATATATATATATATATATATATATATATATATATATATATATATATATATAGATATATATATAATTTTGAACGGTCCTCATTTTCGTCATCTCCTGGGTAGGATCGATGGACATTTGAGGAAATTTTTCAAAACTCGCGTCATGAGTACGACCTCAATAGCTGATTTCCTTTAAGGGAAATCTGCTAAAACGAAAATGCCTTTACGTGCATACTATATTAATAATCATTATACTATTGCAATGCAACAGTTACTTATTACATGACAAATATAATAATAGAAGTGCTAAAAAAAATCTAATGGGAGGTATAAAACTTTTTTTTGTCATCAATTGGTTGATATCAGGTTTCATAGAAGAGAGTTGAAGGCTTATATCATGTACGGCGTCCTGTGTATTGTGACATTTTGTTTTCGTTGCTGCATAGGTTGAGAATCCTGTTTCGGACATGTATGTTGTTGGGAACGGGAGAAGAACATCCAGGGCCATTTTGACAAGCATTGGATATTCATCACCAAAAATCGTTGAGTGGCGTTGTTTAGAACTCCATACTTGTCTTTGATGCCATTTCCGAAAAAGATTCGTATATCTCGTTGGACATACTTTCGAGCTTTTGTATGTTGGGTAAAAAGGGATTTTGAATCCATGAAATCATTTTGGATATGATGCTTCAAAGAGTCACCCGAGCGCACGTATCGTGGAACAATCGATCAGAAAAAGAGGTGATTTGATTTTTGTCTAAATTCTTGCGGAGCCCCCACAGCAGTTTCGCTGAACCCTGAGTATTAAAATCATCAAAATTTGTGAGTCAGGAGTGTACCATACTCACTGAAGTGTTTCCAACATTTGCTGTAGTTTTTCACACACGCTTCTGGTTCGAACTCGAGAAATTATTTGTTACTTTTAGTTAAGGTTATTTTAGAATGTGGAAGAAGATTTGTCTAGTTTTGTGTCTGGATTAAGGTTTCGTGATTACTTTTGTCCTATGAATTGCTTATATGTAGAACAGTTTTGTTAAACATTTTAAGATTCATGCCATAGGTTCAGATATTATTTCAATCTTCTTCTGTGTTGTTTTCAATAAAAAACTTATAGTTTCATTTAGTTATCTTATCTTTAAGGATACACTCATGATGATATAATCTAGAGTAATACACTATTTATTCTTATTTTTGATAATTTAATAGTGAATTCTAATGTGAGTATTTGTGTTTGCAGGCAGTCATCTTGGTAGCGGGGAATATCCTTCACCGAACATCTCCGTGGGTCCACCAATCCACCCGGCACCCCACCTCCTGCCGTACCTGTATTCACCGAGCCTATACCCAGGAGCGAACCCTCACCACCTCCTAGCCCCCGGCCCTCCCTTAGGTTCGCTGTTCTCGCCACACCACGGCGTCACCCCTAGCCTCCTGTTCAACGCCCAGCTAGCCCTTGCAGCACAACACCCAGCAGCGTTCTTCGGCCAGGGCTACCCGGGACTCCACCCGAGGCTGGGCTCACACCGCTACGCACCTTACAGCCTCCCACCGATCGGAGGCTCACCTTCAGCCTTCGAAGCGGTCCCTCTCCCCAGCCCAACACCTCCACGGCCACCTACACCACCTCCAACGACGCCAACCCCTCCAAAGCCTGAAACAACCCCTAGTGAACTGAAAAGCATAGAGAAGATGGTAAACGGACTCGAAGTGAAAACACCGGACCTGTTGAGCCATGTGAAAGTGGAAGACAAATAGGCTGCGTTTAGTGAATCACGATGCCTTTCTTCTTGGACTCATTCACTTGTAAATTTCCAGTTTTATATCTATCTGTGATTTAATACGAGGGTCCATCGAAATGATAGGTAATCCTCGTATGAATATCTGCCGGAAAAAGGCCAGTCAGAACTAGAGACTCGCATTGGCCCCACAAATGGTGCTACTGGCGGATATTTTTGATGATAATTATGTGCAAGTGTCTACTGGCGTAAAAGATTTTTTCTTCTATTGTGATGTCACAATATATTAACAATTCGATGTGCCTATAAAGGTACTAGAATTGCGCTCATCATAGGCAAAGGAAAATTTTCATATTTATAATGTGTCAAACGTGTGAAGTTCTGAAAATATTTGTGAAGTTTGACAATGACAGTAAACATGAAAATGTGTATATTTGTCATAGATAATCCCGTTTTGCTTTTTTCTTTTGTCAATGGATTGCAATTTTCGAATACGTAGCTGTTGTAAAAGAGCTGATTCCTATATTTATGTGGAGAAATAAATGTCTTTGTATATATGTGTAACACCAAACACTTATTACATCTGTCCTATATCTAGGTGTCTCTTTCCTTCAATGTGCAACATCTATTCTTTTATGATTGTTCTCATTCAGAAAATAGACGGAAGAGCGACATCCAACTTTGTTTCAGGAAAGATAAATCTCGTTCTTCTCTCTATTACATTCTTAAAAAGAATATTTATTTAAAAGAATGTATTAATATTTTAATACTTGAAGTTATATACGTAATAGTGTTTTTCAAAAACACTGTTATCATATCGTTTTGTGTATAACATATAGACAATATTGTAATAAATATTATTAGGGAAAACTTTCCTTTGCTTTTATAGTCGTAAATACATAATTACTGTATCAAGGGTTTTGTTGGTTGGCAAACAAATAATAAAGTAAACAATAATACTGACAAAAATAAACGAATCAGTTCTAAAGACAGGGGCAACGAGGCAGAGACGGTACTTGCCTTAAATCTCACCACCCACCCCCATGTTCCTCCTCAATAAGACAACTTGTATTTGCTCTTCACTCAATACAATATCATACAAAAGAGTTCTGAATTACTTTTAAGAATCAGAAACAAATGTCATTTATAAATATACCGTTTGTATTTTTCGGGTGCATGTGTTCCGTTTGAAAACTATCACGTTTCATTTATTGTTTTTGTTTTCTATTATTACATTTTTTTTTTGTTTTTATTTATTTAACTCAATTTGGCGTTAATTGTGAAATTCATTCGCATTATCGTCGGATTTTTCATTCATTTTGTAATAATACTATTAACATATGCAGACATTTTATTTAATTATTATATAAATATATAAATATTATATATATAAATATATATACATATTGAACATACATTATATAAATAAGATTTTTAAATTATTTCTCTAATTTGTATAACATGTAAAAGATGACAGGTAGACTAACCTTTTGAGGTTATCGTGTTAAAAAAACATAAGTAGTATGTTATGATGTTTGACTATATTTCTTACAAGAGGTTCCCCTATAAACTTGTTAGCCTGACTTCTGTTGTTAGAGAATGTTATTTTACCAAAGGGGCACTTCACCCTACAATATTGTTTGTAATGAATAGTGTTTACCCTGCGTCTCAACAATTGTTTGTAATATTGCCAATTTATTTGTTGAAATTTTCCCCATCGAGTTTTTTTTTTATTTTCTTTCAAGATTGGTGTGTGTAGCAATGCTTGCACAAATTGTTGAGCTGTATTATTATAAATCGTCAGATTTCGTAAAACTTGTACATTTTCTGAATACAAAAAAAATGTGTATAATTGAAATGCAAGTATATATATTTGAGTGGAAAGCAGCAATAATAATTAAGCAAATAGCCTATTTAAAATTTAGTATTGTATTATATTATGTGAGCAAATAGTTGTGGCTATAATTCCAAAACAGTAAATAAATGTGAATACAAATATATAATTTATTTAAAATCCCTAGAGTTGTAAGTTAACTTTCAAATAGCTCCTACCCTTTTTGCAGGTGATATTACATATTTTAGTTTTCAAGAGTTGGTTTCAACGGATGCTTAAATGTAACACAAGGTAAGTAAGTTATGCCTTTTCTGTATTAGACTGTCTGTCTTGATAACTTAGATTTAAGTTTAACTATTTATACTGTATTGAACTGTTAAAGAGTTTTACGAAGCAATTGTTAATTCCTTTGTCCATCATTAGACAAGTACAAAAAAGTGAGTAAGTAAGAAGGAAAATGTATATTAATTACAGCCTTTTTTTGGGGGTGAAGGAATCCTTATAGGAACTAACACGTCAGTCAAGTAGGAGCTGCGTAAACTAAGCACATTTCTAATCTGCTGGTATGACTCACTAGTGGTCTCAACACATATTCCGACTGAAAAACAGAGAGTACGGATTATTCGCTTAATACTTCAGTTATGATAAAGTGCTTAGAGAAACAATTGTAGATATTTTAACAAGATTGGTTCTATTACATCCCCCCCTATTCCTGATCCAATTTCTGCCAAAAAAAAAAATATGCTGATTATTTTTGACTGACATGGTTAATTATCGAGTATGGTATATATCAAATGCACATACAGAGAAACGTAAAAACTTGGTGATGACTTCATGTCACAAAGAATTAGCATGTATATCACATAATAAAGGTCTTTTGAAAACAATATTTGTTATTTAAGATTAGAATAAACAATGTATAGAAAAATATTGGTAGAGTATTTAACAAGATTGTTTCTTTAAGCGACTCATTAACCACAAATATTATCTTTAGTGTTGACTGAAACGGTTAAATACTGAGTATGCGATGGATCCGATAAACATTTACGAGTTAAGGACGTAAACTCTTAATGATGGCACCATCAAACAACGTAATTGCATGTATCTCGCACAGTATAAGTTCAATGAAAACAACATTTAGTATTTACAATTAGAAAAATTTGGTTCACAATAACAGCTTACTTGTTAATATGACATGAGTAGGAGTGGGGGGTTACTAATGGCTGAAAACTAAAAAATGCAACTATTTAGGTTAATATTCATGATAGCGAAAATAGGTATATAACAACATTGATAGAACGTTACATTTGCAATAAGGTTGGTTCTATATAATCTTTTGATTCGACTCATATTAACGGGGGTATTAATAATTTTCGAAATACCCCACTAAACCGCCCCTCTTACTGGTCGGATTCCAGCCATTGACGAACTTGATCTTTAGTTTTACATAAAACTTTTAAATAGCGAGTTTAGTCACGATCAAACAAAAATTGCGACAGCTAGAGCGTTAACAGACAAATATACACAGTTTTGAACGGACCTCATTTTCGTCATCTCCTAGGCAGGGTCGATATGAAATTGAGGACATTTTTCAAAAATCGCGTCAAGAGTATGACCTCGATAGTTGATTTCCCTTAAGGGAAGTATGCTAAAACCATAATAGAAGACGTTCAAGTATTATTAGTTTGTTTTAAAAAAGGTTTACTCGTATGAAATCAATTACAATTAATTTTCATTGCATACTCCACTGGAGGAAACCTAAGTAATCCAATGTATGAAAAATATTTAAAACCCAAAGAGTTTTCTAATATCTACCATCAGTATAATAATTATATAAAATAAAATTAATTTTATACATTTTTGGAACTCTGAAAATATAGAACATTCATTTTTACTTTTGTTTCGCATGCTTCTACTGTAATTGTAAATTAATGTTATTGTGACACGCCTTATAATTGACAAACAACAACAAACTTACTTCTTTCTTAAAGGTACCTATTAATTATTTTTTACTCAGTAATTATGAAAAATATAAAGGAGTTTTATTTTACTCATCTTTCGAAAAAATATCCTTCAAACATAATTTTTATTAATACATAATAATTAGAATTTTGTCAATAATGGCCTAAACAACAGTGAAAGTTAAGAATATAATAGTAAGCAAAAAGTTAAAAATTAAATTATTTTTAATTTAATTTAATTTTTAACTTTTTGCTTTTGCCAATCCATTACCCAGAGCCTGCGTAAACTAAGCAGATTTTCCACGTTTTGTAGTAACACACTCGTAACTTCATCTCAACATATATTCTCTACTTTTAAGTCAAAATTAGATGAGTAGAATTCGATGTGTTAATGCAGTTTTAAAATACGAAAATAATAATAGCGCTCTTAATATTTTAGTTACGAGAAAATTAATAGAACAA
Organism: Riptortus pedestris; assembly: GCA_019009955.1. NCBI lineage: Eukaryota > Metazoa > Arthropoda > Insecta > Hemiptera > Alydidae > Riptortus > Riptortus pedestris. The sequence goes on along the minus strand of CM032233.1, from coordinate 113,712,729 downwards.
CAATTGTAGAGCATCGATAGTTTGACAAGATTAGGTTTATAACATTTTTCAATACGTCTCATAATAAGAGATATATTAATCGATTCATTGTCGTCGAATATTTCAGTTAATATTTGAGATAGACAAATAGTGTAACAACATTTATAGAACATTTCATTTGCAACAAGATTCGCGTGATCAATTTTTCGACCCAACTCATAATAACGGAGATATTTCGCAATTTCGATATAACCCCCCTCCCCACCCACTGGTCCAATTTAAGACGTTAAAGAACTTGACCTTTAGTTTTGCATTAACCATTTACATATCAAGTTTGGTAACGATTAAACAAAAAGTCCTACACACAGGGGCTGCGTAAACTAAGCAGATTTCCCTCGAGAAGTCCTACAATAGATAAATCTACATACTGCTGACACTTAACTACACCATGCATATTAAATGAGTTAATGCAAACAGTAATAAGAAATCTTTCAGTCAATTTTAATAGCCTCACATCGGAAAGCGTCTGAAATGTAAAAAAAACAGGTTCGCCAACCTCTCAGTGATGAATATTCGTCACCGGAAAAAAAAAATTACTGAAATATATCTATAACATATTAATTTTATTGAAAACTATTTACTATACCTAGTACTGTAATTTATAATGAATGAGAATAATTTTTATCTCAATCACTCAAATTTTAGTAATCCAAAAAAAAAAAGGCGGGAGGATCAACAAAACATATTTACATGCATCTCGTATAATAAAGGTCTCTTGAAAACAATATTTCGTATTTAAGCTTCGAATGAAGAGGTCTATTATATAACTGAGTAATGTTTATGTGACATGGGTAGGAGTAGAGGTTTACTGAGAGCTGAAAACTGAAAAATGCAAATATCTCGGTTAATAATCAAGATAGAGAATAAAGGTATATAACAATATTTATAGTACATTTAATTTGCAATAAGATCAGCTCTACACATGTTTTTCATCGGAAGTATAGTAACAGATATATTTTGAATTTTTGAAAATCCCCCACTCTAACCACCCCCCTTATCACTGTCCGATTTAAGCCATTAACGAACTTGATCTTTCTTTTCTTATTAACCATAAGAAATTATGATTGATCTTTACTTTTTTTATTTAACCATTCCCCTCCCCCCTCTAAACCTCCCTTCCCACTGGTTTCAGCCCTTAACGAACTTGATCTTTTTTTTTTACATTAGACGATTAAATATCGCGTTTGGTAACGATCAAACAAAAATTACGACAGCTAGAGCGTTAATAGACAAATATATATATATATATATATATCTATATATATATATATATATATGTGTGTGTGTGTGTGTGTGTGTGTGTGTGTGTGTGTGTGTGTGCGTGTCTGTTAACGCTCTCAATAATAGCGGTCGTAATTTTTGAACGGACCTCATTTTCGTGTCCAAGGGACGATTGATTGATTTGAAGACATTTTTCAAAAATCGCGTCATGATTTCAACTTCAATAGGTAATTAACGATATAACAGCTTTAAATGAAAATCGCATTGAATAAAAGTGGTGGTTTATTGTGGCCTAGAAATGAAAAGAATAAGCTATTACTCCATAAATGGTTGTGTCAGAAAATATCTATAGTTCACCAATTGTGCACTACGAACTATATTTATAATAAAATATTTTTGGGGGCCAAGATACGAAAACAGAGGTATTAATGATTTCATACTAGTAATATAAATAGTATAAGCATTGAGTTTATTGAGTTAAATGTAGCAATCTACAAACCAGAATACGGATAAGGAATGATTGAAAAGGTGGTTTGGAAATAAAGAAGACTGGTAATCTCAAGACCAACATTGGAGTAAGTAGTAAAATAATAAATGATACAACGGAACACTATTGTAAAATAAGGTAATCTAAGGGGCATACGTAGATGAAACTATCTGTAATATATTTAAACTCTCAGCTTTCAAACCATGAATGATCTGACCATGGCATTCACTGGTTTATATTGGAGGATATTTAGCCAGGTTTGATGAGTTTTTTATTGTTCACTGCACTACATATTTATTGTTGCTACAGTGGAATTACTTCGAGAATTCACAATACATTTATTCTTGGATAGCATTCTGCGGAAGCTAACGGAAATCCAAAGTATGTTCACTGTCTTCCCTAATTTTTTTCGTGGTTATGAGGACTTCGCGCTTAAGGACTGTGCTGCGTGAACCACCCCAATTTTGTTTTTGTTCACCACTGCCTGTTGTTAATTAATTATTCCTTACGCAAATATTAAGCAATCAGTTTATTTTCTTGCAGCCGACAATTATGGTGAAGTAACCTCATCGTGAAGCAACTTACTAAAAATCACAAAGCCAGCCTGCATATTGAGGGGACCTACATTTTATTACGGGAAAAATAGAGAATTTAACGATAGATGACCTCGTATGCCTATATTTACGCAGTTTATTATTTTTATTTTTGGCTTAATTATTTCATAATATCATTCCAGTAGTACGACAACTATTTAGGTACCTGCCTAATATTTCTATTATTCATGCCAATTATTATTATTATTATTTATTAACGTCCACTTTTTGCAACTCAGGCTAATAGGGACGGGTTATCTACAGGTTACCACCCTTTTCTAGCCAAGGTGGGATTTTAGGATGTTACTTAATGAATTTCGTCACTAAATAATTTCCTTTGCCCAGGCGAGAATCGAACTCACCACTCTAACCTTTACCATGTGAGATAAAGGTCTGCGCTTTAACTCGCATGGCTAACCTGAGCCCCTCATGTCAATTAGTTATTAGGAAAAATTAAAATAGACAACGGTTAAACAAATATTATTTCTCAATTTTACTTTATTTTCAAGCTTTGAGTGGGAGATGCTCCTTTTTAATGATAAAACTCAATTCAGGCTTGATCATTGCTTCGATGTTCTGTATAATTTAAATCAATTCATTCATTAATTGACCTGAAGAAAAGTAGTTTCCGAAAAATTACTAAGCTTAGCCAGCAGGAACACATGTTATAATATCATGTTGCGACAAAGTTTTCACAATATTTGCTAATGTTTCAATGCGTCAAAATGGCACCTGAGTGTAATTTTACATCTCCTAATTATTTTTACTTCACTTTTTATTTATTTATTTTTATATTAGATAGAGCCTCATGCAACTGGCAGCCTCCGCCCGTTGTACCTTGTAGTTGCACCATTGAATTATTCGCCAGGCCTTCTATTGGTACGGCAATGTTTTTATTGTATATTTATATACAGAACTGAGATTCGACATGTTTTTATAAATCTGTGAAGTTATCTCTTACCATCTTTTTGGAGGCACTTGATGAGTTAAGCATTAGATATGATATTTCAGTTTCATATTCGTATATCTTCTTTATTAAAGAACAGATGTAAACAATTTTATTATTTAAGCTGGTGTAAGACACTTTGTGATGTATTGGTACATAATGAACTTCAGATGTTATGGAGTAAAGGAAACCTGACGCTACAAATAACTGCGATAATGATAGAGTTACAAAAAATACGTAAAGCGTCATTAATGCGATTAATAATGTAACATTTCTCCATTCTTCAAAAGAGAAAAAGATATTTACGATTCATATATTACACTTCTCCGTATTTGCCATCATTAACCAATTCAGCCTTTATGTATACTTGAAATGTAAAAAAATATTGAGTTGGGAAACGATGAAATGAATTGCGATCACTAGAGAGTTAACATAAATATATAAAGGATAAGAACAGACCACATTTATCGTTAAGGTCAGGCGAACAGAGATTCAAAGGTTAAAAAAAAAAACAGTCATGTCATCGTTCATATTGCATTTTTTGGTTGTATTTGGTACGTATTTGCTATTTTCTCTCACTTTACTTCGGCTATCCGAACTACAAATGTCGTCAAACCCACAATAATCTTGCCATTGATTTACCTGGCCTTTCCAGAGTAGTTTCATTACACATTTATTCTTTCTTGTACAAATTAAGAGAAGTATTATAATAGCGAAAAATTGCGGTTTCAGATTTTAGCAAATTATCCACTTAACCTTTCCGGGACCCGTTTTGACTAGTTTCGGCGTCAATTTGTTCCTATACAAATTTTCGATCCCACTTATAGTAACGGAGATATTTCGAATTTTCGAAATTCCTCCCCTCTGACCCCCTCCACTGGTCCGATTTCAACCTTTAACGAACTTGATCTTTGGTTTTGCGTGAAACGCTTATATATCGAGTTTAAGCTATTAAGTTTAAGCTAGAGCGGTAACAGACAAATCAGGTCGTACTTATGACGCGGTTTTGGAAATTCTTCTTCAAATGTCCATCGATCCTACCCAGGAGATGACGAAAATTTCCCTCTATGGAAATCAGCTAAAAACGGACTGAGGCTTTGGCCTACACCGGCTTCGTCTATACTGATAAGCAGATACAACTTGGCACCAGATACTAGCATAAAGCGATTCATGGTTACAATCGATATTACTATAATATCATATATACAATCGATGTTAGTATTACAAATAATTGGAGGCGTCAATATGAGGGAAAAGGAATCATCTAGGAGATGACTTCATATTGTGCTATTTTGTGGTCAAATACATGGAATCAGGGGACATTAGAAGAATGTTTTAAGCCATATGTGGGCAACAACCGGTCCGTGGTGGTTTGATCCGGCCCACCAGACATTTTTGAAAAACGCAATTAAACAAAAATATTACACTACTTACTCCGAATGAGGAAGACTATGAACGATTTGTGCGTTTGGAAGTACTTACAAATGCGAACAGTTCTTTACAATGATGAAATTTAATAAATCAAAACATAATTTGGAAAATTCTTTTCGTCTTTGTATCAGTGAAATTAATTCAAACATCGATGGATTAGTTTCCCAAATTCAAGCTCAAGTGTCTTATTAATTTCGGTGTCGCTATTAAACTTTCGTTGTTTGAAATAATTTCAAATTTTACAATTAAATTATAATGTTGTATCTATTTTTTTCATTTAATTTTGTTATTTTAATAAATTGTATTATAATTACAGTGTTTTATAATTTCATGTCTGATATCTATAGTTAAATATTATGAACACTACGTTAAAATACACTACTTTTAAAAGCGGCCCGCGAACGTGTTTACACAATAAAATTTTGCCCGCAACATGCCATAGGTTGCCCCTACCTGTTTTTAAACCAATGTTTAGTAAACAACATTTACAGTTAATTTACATCCACTTAGGGAAAACTGTTAATAAGAAATGTACATAGTGGGTTTTCAACCCGATTTAAAGTATTGTTCAGAGTTAAAGGAACATATTCGGGTCCGGCAGCGGTTAAATCGTTGCCGAAGGCATTATTTGTGGCAAGGGATCGTAGAGTCTACTCAATAAACATTCGATAACTTATTCCAAAAAATAAATGAAGTTATTTCCAAACAGAAAGAAGAGATTAGAATCGATGTAATGAGTTTTAATGGGGGTTGGATAAAGTGATTATAGGTTTGGTAGCTTAGCTATCAGGAGGTGGGGCAAGTGATTGCCCTATATCAATTGATCTTAATAATACATTTATGGACGATCATCCTCATAACCAGCCCCCCGCTACGCCAGTCCTATTAGTTCCGTTACACCTTCATTTAGTTCGCCCGGATTTATAGATGATCCCATTATCACTGGCCTCCCTTGTTTAGTGAGACGGAAAATTCGTATTAGGTCTATGATGTAGAAAAAAATCCGTCACGCAGGGGCTGCGTAAACTAAGCAGATTTCCCTCGTGAAGTTTAGTAATAGATAAATATACATACTGCTAACACAACAACGCCGTGAATAAATACAAACGGAAATAAATGTTTCATCCAATTTCAATAACCTGCCGACAGGAAGCGTTAGGTTAGAAATGTAAACAAACGGGTCGGCCTGCGTCACACCGGAAAGAAAAACAATTACTGAAATATATCAGAATATAACACATTAATTTTATTGAGAACTATTTACTATATCTACTAGTGTAATTTATAATGAGTCAGAATAATTGTTATCTCAATCAATAAAATTTTAGTAGTAGGAGTCACCAGGGGATATTTGCATGTTTCTCGTATAATAAAAGTCTCTTGAATACAATTTTTGGTATTTAAACTTCCAATAATGTGATTTATTATGTAGCAGAGTATTGTTTACGTAACATGAGTAGAAGTGGCGGTTTGCTGAAAACTGAAAAATGCAAATATCTCGGTTAATATTCAAGATAGAGAATAAATGTATATAACAATATTTATAGTAAATTTAATTTGCAATAAGATTGATTTTGTACAATTTTTCGATCCGACGAATAGTAACGGAGATATTTTGAATTTTCGAAAATCCTCCCCTCTAAACCCCCCCCCTCCCCGTGGTCCGATTTCAGCCGTTAACGAACTTGATCTTTCTTTTTACATAAAACGATTAAATATCGAGTTTGGTAACGATCAAACAAAAATTGCGACCGCTAGAGCGGTAACAGACAAATATATATATATATATATATATATATATATATATATATATATATACAGTTTTGAACGGACCTCATTTTCGTCATCTACTAGGTAGGATCGATGGACATTTGAAGAAAAATTTCGAAAATTGCGTCATGAGTACAACCTCAATAGCTGATTTCCCTTGAGGGAAATCTGCTAAAAAGTCCGTCACGTAGGGGCTGCGTAAACTAAGCAGATTTCCCACGTGAAGTTTTACAATAGAGAAATTTCAGAATAGAGAGTCAAACAGTTACGGGAATGGCCCGAACTAGCTCTTGACGGAAACTCATGCCGATCTCATCTCAGAAGCTGAAAACAGAAAAATGCAAATATCTCGGTTAATATTCAAGATACAGAATAAATGTACATAACTTTATTTATAGTCAATTTAATTTGCAATAAGATTGATTCTATATAATATTTCGATCCGACGTATAGTAACGGAGATATTTTGAATTTTCGAAAATTTTCCCCTCTAAACCTTCCCTCCCAATGGTCCCACTGGTCCGATTATAGCCATTAACGACTTGATCTTTATTTTTGCATAAAACGTTTAAATATCGAGTTTTGTAACGATCCAATGTAAATTGCGACCGCTAGAGCGTTAACAGACATATATATAATTTTGAACGGACCTCATTTTCGTCATCTCCTGGGTAGGATCGTTGGACATTTGAAGAAATTTTTCGAAACTCGCGTCATGAGTAGGACCTCAATAGCTGATTTCCCTTAAGGGAAATCTGCCAAAAATCGGATGATGTAATCCTTTGCATGGCTTGCTTAATAAATGAAGCACCTTGAGCGTAATTTGGGAACGTTTAAGGGCTCAGCAGTATAAAAGTCCGTCACATAAAGGTCGCGTAAACTAAACAGATTCCCCACGTGTAGGTATGACACATTATGACATTACCACATAATCTCTACTTCTAATGGAGGCTGAAAACAAGAATGTAGGAATAATACATGAGTTACAAAAACGTCCTTCACACAGGGGCTTGCGTTAACTAAGCAGATTTCCCACGTGTGCCACGTATTTGTATTTACCTCAAAACGTAAAAGATCAATTAGAACAATATTTGGTATTTAGGTTTAAAATAATGTGCTTCATAAGGTAACAGCTTATTGTGGGGCTGAGCGGGGGTTTACTGAAGACCGAAAACTAAAAAATTCAAATATCTTGGTTAATAAACAAGGTAGAGAAAACGTAAAAAAAAAATTTATTGAGAATTACATTTACAATAAGCTTGGTTCTATAAAATTTTTCGATCCGACGTATAGTAAGGGTGATATTTCGAATTTTCGAAATTCCCTCCTCTAACCCCCCCCCCCTCCAACTGATCCGATTCACAGCTGCCACTCCCCTTAACAGCTGCAATTGTTTTAATGCATTGCTTAGAATTGGTGTGTCATAATTGTGTCCCCTGAAGAATCTTTTCAGTCCATATTCTACCTCATATTATTCTCACGTACTTCTCCAGGGACCATAACTTTGGAATTTACAATGGAACGCCATACTTTTTAAGATTGATTATTGTAGAAGATTAAATTATAAAAAGGATTTATATCTATGAATTTTTCGATTTGACGCATCCATTAGTCGTAAAATGCAAAAACACACGTTTTTAAATCAAATTATTATTTATCTCAGAAATGGTACATTTTATTGTAAAATGTTCCAACAAAATCATCTTTGAAATAAGACTACGGGAAACGGAATGGATTCCGTAATAAAAAAGTATTTAAATCGAAGTAACGCAAAAGTATTCATGAATGAATCCAAAAAATGTTTACTTCATAAAACATCAACATGACATAAAACGTTCTTAGAACTATTTTATTTTAAACCAATTACTTAGTCGGGATTTGGGCGGGCTGGTGGAGGTCCGTCATCAACGGAAGGATCAAAAGGTCACACACACCTCCACTCTTAATCCTTATTAAGAGTGGAGGTATGTTTGACTTTTTGACCCTTCCGTCAATTACTTAGTAATTATTTGTCAAAGGAATACAAGTTTCATGTAAAAATCAAAAACTAGATTTTTGTTTGCACTACAACACACTTTACAAATGTACGAGAATACGTCATTCCTCATTTATTCCCGTAAATGACGGTACTCAAAATCCCTTTCGGCTCTGAAGTATGTGTATTTCTGCTACTGAAATTTAAATTATTGACAATCTGATTTTATTTTTCATTTCTTCAATATTCTGCAACCTATTCTGATAAACAATGTCTTTGTCCCTCCCCCATAGAAAATAATCCATTACGGTCAGATGGGGTGACCTTTGTGGCCATTCAATGTGCAAGCTGCGACTGTTACTACGTTGGGGAAAGATTTCATTTATTGTTGAACGAACAGTGATTGAGAAGTGGGAAGGAAATCCGTCAAACTGCAGCCACATTTCATTTCATTACATTAGGGGTATGTTATCTATTAAATTTAGAAATGTTTCACTTAGGAAGCGGTTGAAGACTGCACCATTCAATGTTTAAACAAAAAAAGCTTCATGATCCTTCCCTGGTAGATACCACACCAAACATTAACTTTAAAGCAATGCTGCTGGTCATCATAACGAACCCCTTTTTGCGGATGTCATTTAGCGCAATAACGCATGTACTGTCGATTCACTTCCGCAGTGCTACTCAAGTTACTTTTCTAAGAAGGTTATGAGGCTGAATATGGACTGAAAAGATTCTTCAGGGGTCACAATTACAGAACACCAATTCTCTGCCACGCACCGTAACAAATTCAAATTTTAAGGAGGGTGGTACGCGAACTTGGGACACCCTGTATATATATAGTTATGAGTGGCGGACCTAATAGTTAGGATATATAGGCATTTGTAGCGATGTTTAGAAAATCAGGTCAAGAGTATCAACTTCACTAACAGCTTTCGTTTGAGGGAAATATGCTAAAATCTAATGTGCTCACACTTGACTTCCTGAGCTCGTATTAAGTTGAAAAGCTAGATTTAAAATCATTTAATAAAATTATACAGAATAATCCAGCATCCAAACTGGATATATAAGTGTTTCATGCAAAATTAAAGATCAAGTTCGTTAATGGCAAAAGTCGAACAATATGGGAGGGGGAGGGGTTTAGATGGGGAGAATTTTGAAATATCTCCGTAACTACATATCGGAACGAAAACTTGTATAGAACTAATCTTATTGTAAATTTAATTGTCTATAAATGTGTTTTATACGTATTTTCTCTAATATGAATATTAACTGAGATATTAGGAATGTCCAGTTTTCCTTAAACCCCACTCCTAGTCATGTCATAATAGCTCTAAGGTGTTATAACATAAACCTGTTTATTCTAGGCTTAAATACGAAATATTATTTTAAAGATACCTTTATTATGCGAGATACATGCATAAGAAGTATAGTATTCCATTAGAAATTCCAAAGTTATGGTCGCTGGAGAAGTACTGGTGAAGGTTATGAAGATGAATATGGACTGAAAAGATTTTTCAGGGCTTACAATTATGGCGCACCAAGTCTCAGCCTTGCACTAAAACAATTGCAGATTTTAGGGGGGGGGGTGTCACGCGTTCTTGGGACACCCTGTATAGTTCATTATTTTCATATGGATAATTTTGAACGGACCTCATTTTCGTCATCTCATAGGTTGGATCGAAAATTCGAAATATCTCCGTTACTATACGTCGGAACGAAAACTTGCATAAAACTAATCTTATTGTAAATTTAATTGTCTATAAATGTTGTGATTTACGTATTTTCTCTAATAAGAATATTAACCAAGATGTTTGGAATTTTTAGTTTTCAGTCTTTAGTAAACCCCCACTCCTAGTCATAATAAAACTAAGCGGTTATAACATAAACCTGTTTATTGTAGGCATAAATGCTAAATATTGTTTTCAGAAGACCTTTATTGAGACCTGTTAAATGCAAATTCTTTGTGCGATGTCGTCATCAGTTAAGGTATTACGTTCTTGTCTGGAAAACGTTCATTTGATCTGTACCACCTGCATAAATCAGTCATGGAATAGTAGGGGTATAGAAGTGGGATTTTAAAATTCAAGATATTTCTGTTATTATAAGTTGGATCGTAAAATGTTATAAAGCCAATCTTGTTAAACTATTGATGATCTACTTTGGTAACTTTCTGCCACAATTATGGCACACCAAGTCTCAGCCTTGCACTAAAACAATTGCAGATTTTAGGGGGGGGGGTGTGGCACGCGTTCTATGGACACCCTGTATAATTCATTATTTCCATTTTAATTTTGAACGGACCTAATTTTCGTCATCTCGTAGGTTGGATCGATGGACATTTGAGGAACTTTTTCGAAAATCGCGTCATGAGTGGAACTTCAATAGCTGATGTCCCCCAAGGGAAATCAGCTTAAAACAATTATGTGTAAAAGCTTAGCCGATAAGCTCAAAATAAGTAAAAGTAATTATTTAAACAAAGAAGTGATCTTACATTGAGCTTAGAGTTTTGACTAATACTAAAAATTTTGTTTTTCATTATATTTCATATTAAAAAAAACGTGAAAATCAATTTTCATATCCATCATTGGGATTGGTTTAGTGATTGGGATATATCGATTGATGTAGGCCATTATATATAAGGCTGAACAGGAGGGCTACTCCTCGCGTGAGACGCCTCACTCACACACCCTAATAACCCATTCAATTAACTTCATATTTCTCCTCTGGATATTTTAATTTTATTGCTTTATAATATATCTAGTTTATTTCTAATTTCCTAATCAAATTTTGGATGAATAAATGATTTTTTAGAAAATAAATAATATTTAGTAAATATAGTAGTGCAATTAAAAAAAGTCCGTCACGCAGGGGCTGCGTAAACTATGGAGATTTCCCACGTGAAGTTTTACAGTAAGTGAATCTATATACACTTAAAACCACCGTGAATATTAAGTGAATACATAAAAACGGTAGTGAGAAATCTTTCAATAAATTTCTGGAATATATCAGAATATGATATATTAATTTACTGAAAACTATTTAAGATATCTAGTACTGTAATTTATAATAAATCAGCATATTTTTCATCTCAATCAGTCAAATTTTAGTAGTCCAAGAACGAAAGAAGGAGGGGATCAACAGATCGTATTTGCATGCAGCTCACAAAGTAGAAGAAACAATATTTGGTATTTAACCTTGGAATGAAGTGGTTCATGACCTATCAGTTTATTATTAATATGAGTTGAGTAGGAGTGGGGGTTTGCTAACGTCTGAAATCTTCAAATATCTCAGTTAATATTCAAGATAGAGAATAAATGTATACAGTAAATTTTATAGTACTTTTAATTTGTAATAAGATTGGTTCTATACAATTTTTCGATCCGACTAATAGGAACGGAGATATTTCGAAGATCCTCCCCTCTAAACTACCCCTCCCACTGGTCTGATTTCAGCCATTAACGAACTTGATCTTACGTTTTATATAAAACGATTAAATATCAAATTCAGTAACGATCAAGCAATAATTATGATCACTAGGTTATGGACAGACAAATATATATATATATATATATATATATATATATATATATATATATATAATTTTGAACGAACCTGATAACCGTCTTCTAGGTAGGATCGATGGACAAAAGAAATCTTTCAAAAATCGCGTCATGAGTACGACCTCAATAGCTGGGAATCTGCTTAAAAAACATACCTTCTCTTTATGTACCACAAGTTCAAAATAAAAATCCGTCACGCAGGGGCTGCGTTAACTGAACAAATTTCCCGGGTATAACCTAGTATTGATCTCTTCTCCACTCATATTTTCTATAACTAAAATTTCGAATTTGAGTGGGAATATTTTAACTACAAATAAATGAATACAGGAATAATTGTTGAGCAACAATAGTTTAGCAAGATTGATTCAAGAACAAGTTATGATACGACTTAAAAAAATGGAGATATTTTGAATTTTCTTAATTTCCCTCCCTCTGTTCCTGGTCCCATTTCAGCCATTAACGACTATGATCTTTGTTGTTGATTTAAACCATGGGTCTCCAAACTTTCCAGCCTTAGGGCCATACTGATTACTCCAGTAAGTTCCGAGGGCCAAAACCATATTATCATTGTTGCCGGTGGTAAAAAGTGAAATAGTCCACTGATGAAAAAAAAAGCCCGAAAAAGTACGCAACGTTTAAAAAAGACTGCAAATCGGACTAAAGTCCGCAAAACGGCAACACTGCATATTATTAATTTTCGGGTCATTATCTGTAATTTCTCTGTAATGTTATGAGTAGTTAGCCCATGTCCATATCAATTTAGATGACATATTAATAATTATTCAACATAAAATTAGAATACTTCAGTAAGCTAAATTTAATTTGCTATGAAAAATATGTTCTCTAAAAGGAGTTTTCAAGTATGCTAGCTCTCCGCGGGCCGGACAAAATCTGTCCGCGTGCCGGATGTGGCCCTCGGGCCGTAGTTTGGAGACCCCTGCTTTAAACGGTTAAATATTGATTATCTTATACATGAAATACATCATTTTCCAATAAAGAAGTAAAATCTTATATGATGACGTCAGTACACAACGTATTTGCAGTTATCTCTCAAAGTAAAAGTTCAATGAAACAATATTTGGTACATAAGCTCCAAATTAAGTGTTTCATGATATGAAAGCTCTGAAAATAACAGTATAAAACAATTACAAGAACAACTAATTAATTTTGGTGGGTTGCCTGTAATGAGATTTTTTAATGAAAAATATTATTCTTCAAAGTGGTTGTTATGGCTCCAATAATACCCTTTTATGATACTTCTTCCAAGTAGCAACACATAACTACATAATCAACTATGATTTTTATGGTCCATTTACTCCCATAAAACTACTATATATGGCATTCTTAATCCTCGGTGTTATAGATTTTATGAAAAGAGGTTTATTTTATTTCTTAGTCCCGCATAATAGATAATGGATTCTCACAACTTAAAATTTATTAAATTTTAACTGCCGGATATTGGGATTTTTTCATAGTTTAAAAGATAGTTATTGTTCTTTATAATGCAAGAATTTTCACGACAGAACACCTACGCCATCAGTAGACCCGTTAAAATATTTTATTTATTTTACTTCCTTTATATTTCATACGGAAGAAACGAATTTTCAGTTTTCAGTTGTCAACGGAATTATCCATTGTAGCAGATTTGCCGTAAGGGAATTCAGCAATTGAGGTTTTACTTATGACGCGATTTTCGAAACATTTCCTCAGATACCCATCGATGGGAGGAGATGAAGAAAATGAGGTCCATTCAAAACTATTGTATGTATATTTGCCTATTAACTCTCTAGCGGTCGTAATTTATGCTTAGTTATTTACGTTACCAAACTCGATATTGAAACTTTTTATGTAAAAATAAAGTTAGGTAACGGCTGATATCGGACCGGTGAGAGGTGAGTTAAAGTGGGGAATTTCGAAAATTCAAAATATCTCCTTTATTATGTGTCGGATCGGAAAAATGTATAGAATCAATATTATTGCTAATGTAATGTTGTTATGAACATGATTTCTCTATATTGATTATTATCCGAGATATTTCCGTATTTTAGTTTTCGGAGATGAAAACAATATGTGGTATTTAAGCATTGATTATGTGGTTCATGGTTTACAAATTTATTGTTAATATGATATGGGTAGTAGTGGGAGTTTACTGAAGGATGAAAAAAAAAAAAAATGAAAACATCTCGGGTAATAATCAAGATAGTGAAAAAACAAATACAGTTACATTTATAGAACAAGTAATTTCCAATAAGATGGTTTCTATTCAATTTTTCGATCCGACGCATAAAAACGGGAATGTTCCGAATTTTCGAAATTCCCCCTCTAAACCAACCTTGCAACTGAAAAAAACGTGTGTACATCTAATAGTCCGGAGAAACTTGAAATTTTTTGTTTTCAACAGCCTCTAAACTCCTCCCTTTGTCAATTTCAATCAAAAAGGAGATATGCACAACTAGATCTTATAAGAGTACTAAATATTAAATTTCAAAAATAAGAGCAAACGTTTAAATTAAGGGAAATCACCTACTGATGCAGTATTCATGACGCGATCTTCGAAAATTTTCCTCAAAGCCCTTTGATCCTACCTAGGACGAAAATGAGGTCCATTCAAAACTGTGGTTATGAGTATATATCTATATATATATATAAAATTGTAACCTCTGTCTGTACATTGATTTTTTTCGCGAAATTTCAAGATAACTTTTCGTTTCACATGTCATAGACACCATAACTGCATTTTTTTTCTTTGGTGTCTGTTTGTTTGTTTGTTTGTTTATTTGTTTGTTTGTTTGTTACCTTTTCACGCATAAACGGCTGAACCGAATTTTATGAAACGTGGTATGTATATTACTACTAGCCCAACTTAGACTTTAGGCTATATTAATATTTTCTAAGACAAATAGGAGTGGGGGTTATAAGGGAGGCCTGAAATTAAAAATAGCGATATTTCGTTTCATATTGCTTTTTCAGCAAATATGCCCATAACAAAAGTTGTTTATTTTGTAATTTAGAGTAACTTTTGTTATATGCACATTTGCCGTATACGGAAGTATAAATGAGTTATACGCTAAAAACTATAGCGGGAGTCCACAATTTTATTTGGCACAAAAGACTCAACCGAACTAAACCAAACTCGGTATGTGAATTAGCACTAACGCCTTCCTTATAATAAGCCATACTAACATTTCTAGGAACGGGAAGGAGTGGGGGTTATAAGGAAGGCCTGAAATTAATAATAGTGGTATTTCGTTTCCTATTGCATTTTCGGCAAATATGCACATAACAAAAGTTGTTTATTTTGTTATTTAGAGAAACTGTTTATATACACTATTGTCGTATACCGAAGTATAAAGGCGTTATACGCTAAAAATTATAGAGGGAGTCAACAATTTGGAGGACAGTGAAGACTTACATCAAAAATTAATTTTATTATTATCAAATGCCAACAACGGGTATTAACCCTAAACACTAGGACGGGTAAATGTCAAAATATTGTGCAAAGTAAAGCCTTGCCAAAAAAATACCATCACCATTCAGCCTCAATATATATATATATATATATATATATATATATATATATATACTAGCTCAGATATTGTCATATTTTCCTCCTGTGCATTATGCATAGATTTGAATTATTAAGGAGAAAATATTGATATACATTTGAATTAATTTTTTCAGGTGAGGTACCTGGTAGTTCATATTGAAAAGAAGTGTTGAGCAAATTTCTCTAAATAACAAAATAAACAACTTTTGTTATGTGCATATTTGCCGAAACCCCAATAGGAAATCATTATTATTAATTTCAGGCCTCCCTTATAACCCCCACTCCTGCCCGTCCCTAGAAATTTTAGTATGGCTTATTATAATGAAGGCGTTAGTACTAATTCACATACCGAGTTTGGTTTAATTCGGTTGAGTCTGGGTCAGTAGTAATATACATACCAAGTTTCATAAAATTCGGTTCAGCCGTTTATGCGTGAAAAGGTAACAAACAAACAAACAAACACGAAAGAAACAAAATGTAGTTATGGTGTCTATGACATGTGAAACGAAAAGTTATAGTGAAATTTCGCGAAAAAATCAATGTACAGACAGAGGTTACAATTTTATTTATATATATATATATATATATATATATATATATATATATATATATATATATATATATTTGTATGTTGACGATCTAGCAATCGGAATTTTTATTTTATCGTTGCCAAACTCGATATTTAAATATTTTATGTAAAACTAAGGATCTAGTTCGTTAATGACAGAAATTCAACCAGTGTGAAGGGGGTTTAGAGGGAGAGAATTTCGAAAATGTTTAATACCTCCGTTATGTGTCAAACCGAAAAATTGGTAGAACATCGATTATCCGAACTAAAGTTGTCAGAGGTGGTTCGGATAATCAAAAGTTCGGATAATCAAAAGTTTTATTTATTTTGTATTTATTTATTTTCTTATAAATAATAAGGAAAAGGGAGATCTAAAATAACTTCGTAAAAAAACAAAAACAAGTTTGTTTATTTATTTAAACATAGTATGTATGAGCATAGTGAAGAAACGAGTGTTATGAAATACATACATACATACATATGTATAAGTTGTCTAATTGAGCCATATGTACAATACAAATACAATGTACACCTCACAAAGAACGGTTTGAAACTGAAAGTAAGCTATCCACAACCAGTTATATGAACGGAAAGGGTTTCACAGAATCTAATGCAATGAACAAATTAGGTAGTGTATACAGTTCTAAGTAAACCAATGCTATTCAACGTCTAATTTCATTGAACACACATTGAACCAGATACAAATATGTAACGAATCAGTTTCTGAGAAATAATTAATGATGGCTTCCGTTATAGACGTACTGAGAAAAATAATTTTATTTTTGTTTAATTTTATTCAAAGTAACAATAATTTTAACATACCAATAAGTAAATTAAATGATCAGTTTAATTAAAATTACACTAAAAAATAAAAAAAAATAAAAATAAAAAAACTAGTTCCGATAATCGAACGTTCGGATAATTGCCGTTCGGATAATCGACGCTCCACACAAATCTTATTGCAAATGTAAAGTTCTATAGAGGGTGTTGTGTACGGTTTTTCACTATCTTCATTATTAACCGAGATATTAGAATGTTTTAGTTTTCGGCCTTCAGTAAAGCCCCGCTCCTACTCATGTCATATTAACAATAAGTTGTTACATTATGAAGCACATTTGCATATTTGAAGCCTATATACCCTTCCTGCCACGGGTCGGATTTCAGCCATTAACGAACTTGGTCTTTATCGTTACATAAAAAGTTTATATAATATAGACTTTGGTAACGATCAAACAAGAATTGTGAAAGTTAGAGCGTTGTAAGAGGACGGGGCGTTTTAATGATGGAAAAATTAAAAACTTTCAAATTTCTCCGTACGTATTAGAGCTACAACACAATTGTATTGCATGTTTTTTGGTTTATTATTTATAGTTCTAAAAATATGTTCTATGAGATTTTCCTACCTGACGCATTGGAATGGAGATATCGTACATTACATGATGAAATGGATCAATTTTAACCCAAATGTAATCCAATATTAAGATCATAATAAAAAAAAATTTGTAATCTAATCAAATTAATAACTTACGTCAAAAAGTTTAATAAATATCAAAAGGTCTGTTTCTATAAAACATCCATTGAAATTCAAAACAAAGACGTAATACTATTGCTGTGTGTGTCGGGTAGGCCTCTTTTAAAATAAGATCATTTTTAATAACCCGATCACTTCATAGTAAATGTTTGTTAAACTAAACTATGAATCAATTTTATTTATTTTCTCTGATATTTTATGTGCACTATTAACTGTAAAATTTACATTCAGATTTTAAGCTATAGTTACTTCAGGTACCACGGGGTTCCGAGCCATAAATTTGCATATGGACGACCTGTATTATGTAGTAAGATACTAAAACCCCTCCGAATCATAAAAATCCAGAATATTATATAGTGCTCCAGTGATAATAGGTTGTATTCAAGCAGCTGTCTATAATTTTATTGAACAACTTAAAAAATTAATCTTATATTTATTCAGTTATTTCTAGACAACTTTAGTATAAATCTGTACGTAGTTTAAATCAGAGATTATTTATTTAAACCTTAATTACATTGAAGTCCGTCATGCAACGGCTTGTGTAAAATAAGCATATTTCCTACGTAATGGTGTAATATACTTGTGATCTCATCTTAACACACTTCTCTATTTTTATCTAAAAATTCCGTCACACAGGGGCGGCGTTAACTAAGCAGATTTCCCACGTACATATTTGCATTTATCTCAAAACTTTAAAGTTCAACGAGAACAATATTTGGTATTTAGGCTTCAAATAATGTGCTTCAAAATATAACAGTTTATTATTATTCAGTCCATGTTCAACCTCGGAACCTTCTCCAGCGACCATAACTTTGGGATTTTCAGTAGAATGCCATAGTTTTGATGACGGATTATTGCAGAAAATCAAGTTCTAAACCAAGTTTATATCGGTGAATTTTTCGATTTGATGCATCCATTAGCGGTAAAATGCACAAATCTTTATTTCAGAATCGACACATGAAAAATGGTGAGGCATAAATATTGTAGCTAACAAAATTATGTTTGAAACAAGTCGATGGGAAAAGGGATGGATTATGAAATTAAAAAAAAAAAAGTATTTAAAACGAAATAACGCCCAAGAATTCTGGAATGAATCAAAAAAATGTTGACTTCAAAAAGCATCAACAACAAAAAACATCCTTACAATTAACTTATTATAAACTAATTACGTAGAAATTATTTTTCAGAGGAATACTTTTGTTCACCTGCATAGCTTCATGTAAAAATAACAGAAACCAGTTTTTTCTTTGCACTACAATACAGCTGTAAGTATTTACAAATGTTCGAAAATGCGTCCTCCGCATCTGGTATCTGAACTCTTTTTGACACAGTTAAACCTTTTGACACTGTGTATGTCTGCCACGGGAATATAATTTATCGCCTATCTGATTTTATTTTGTATACCTTCAACATTCTGGGGCCTGTTCTGGTAGATGTGCCGTTGGCCGTCCTCCATAGAAAAAAATAACCCATTACTGTCAGATTGGGTGACCTGGACGGCCACTCAATGTGCAAGCTGTGACAGATACTACGTTGGGGAAACATTTCTCTTATTGTTGATCGAGTAGTGATTGAGAAGTGGGAAGGAGATCCGTCAAGCTGCAGCCACATTTCATTTCTTTGCATCAGAGGTATTTCTTCTATTTAATTTAGAAAGCAATTGAAGACTGTACCATTTAATGTTTTATCAAAACAAATGTGGGCCAATAATTCTTATCTGGAAAATACCGCTCCTGTTTTTTTACATGAAACTATCTAGGTGGGAAAATGTATTCCTTTACAAATAGTTACCAAGTAATTAGTTTAAAATAAATTAATTCTAAGAACGTTTTTTTGTTATGTTGATGTTTTTTGAAGTAGACATTTTTATTTTTGTTTCAAAATCCATCCCTTTTCCCGTAAACTTATATTTACAACTTCAAATCTTATGTACTAAAACCACCAAAAATAATAAATAATAATAAACACTGCTAACAAGCAAAAAATAAAACTAAAATTCTTAAATATTAGAATATATGCAGAAAACGCACACCATTCCTGCCATCTCAGCAACTGGAAGGCCGTCCTATCTCCAGACACTTCTTCCGAGGACTCCCATTCTGCACAATCCTTATAGAAGCTCCACATCTGGAAGGCCAGGTTCCGTCCTCCCGACGTTGCTAGTTTCTGTCTGCCGCTCCAACACAGTCCATATCCTGTAGGATGTCCGCAGAACTCCTATTGTCATCCAAGCAATGGTACTATGGGTGACTCCGGGCTTGGCTAATTCCTGTGCTGACTTTCTCGACCATAGTCCCTTCTAGGAAAGAGTTATGGGGAGTACACACATCTTATGTCTAGGCACGCTAGTCAGCTCAGCAGCAGCTCTAGGGATCCATAGCCGATCGTACTGCAGGAACTTGAAAAGGAAAGGAAATTAAGCCCGCTTCATCGAAGGTGCCTCTGCTACTCACCACATGCACATCAATTAATGTGGTTCTTTCTCGATAATAATGAGACCGGGCCTTCCCCAGACTCCATCCTTAACAAGAGTGGTCTCCTTTAACACAGTCAGCCCCCTCCTCTGGAAATTCTTCTCCAGAAAGTCGACCAAGCCAAGGTGCCTCAGCGTCCTAATGCCTTCCACCAAAGGGCACTTCTGCACATATGTGCTGCATTTTCCAGGTCGCGGCACCCTGCTCTGAAACCAATGCCCACCTCCCGCCCTCTACAGCCCCTGGACAACCTTATTTTAATCGGGAGTCATCCTGGATACAAACAAAGGAACCGGGCATACTCCAGTGAGCCGACCTGCATCTCGGCGAATTCAAGCCGTTGTGGCCTTTACCACGTCAGCCTGGGTTAAATCATGTCCATCCGTCACCTCAGGATGTTCAAGCGCATAGAAAACCCTAGGATCTGGATGAATCTCACCAGAAAGGAATTGATGTCCCATCACTCTGCTTACCTCCTCATTAAGCCCCACGTCCTTGAAAGCGGCTATTAACCGAGAAAACCTTTTCTCACGCCAGAATGGAACGTACTGATTAAGGTTACCAACTCCAAGCCCACCAACCTTAACAGGGGAATGAAGAAGCGAACTGGGAGTGTCAAAAGGGAGGTGAAGCCAACCTCTAAAAGCCTTCCTGACAAGAACATCTGCTTGACGAAGGGCTGCAAGCTTGACACGGCCAAGTACCAGCCTATGATATAGTCTCGATAGGTAGAATGTCAGGAGGATTTCCATCTTTTGTTGGGGTTTAAGTGGAGCTCCGCCTATCCTATGAAATCCCTCCTCCAATCCAATAGGGTCACCATTACACTCCAATCACTCCAAAACGGACTCCCGGATATTCCCATGTGTCCTGAATCCCCAGATTCCCAATATCACGCTCCTGAAGCACACACCCAGCATCCTGCAGATGGGGTTAAAGTTACAGACCGCCACTTAGCCGGATTCAACTTCAACTCATAGTCACAAAGACCTTCCACCCTGGTCCAAGTCGTCGGCGTAGGCAAAACAAAGATTCTGGACTTTCCAAGAAGGAAACCAACCCTTTCTGGGAGCCCCGTGATTACATGGTCCATTGCCATGTTGAAGAGGAAAGGTGAAAGAGGGTCACCTTACCTAGCTCCCCGCGCAGGCCTCATTAAATGTATGTGTTTGTGTGTCACCGGACCATCCCCTAAGTAGGATTGATGTCGATTTGAACAATATATTGGAAATGTCGCCGTGAGTACAACTTGAGTAGGTGATTTGCGTTAAGGGTGGATGGGGGTGGAGGGTGGTTGGCGTGTGATAGGGGTGGGGAGTTGCGTGTCGTAGCTCTGCTCCCGGCCCAATAACGACACGTCCGCTCCAGCTCTGTCACAGCCAACTCCCCCTAGACCCGTCCCCCTCACTTTTCTCCTTCTATTTTAATCTCCCCAAGATCAATCCAACCCCTCACGGATAATTATAATGTCACTTGGTTGAAATTCATTCCGTTTTTAAAAAGATCCGTCACGCAGGGGCTGCGTTAACTAAGCAGATTTCTCACGTCGTGACGCAAGTGAGGAATATGCTTAGTTAACGAAGCCTCTGCTTGACGGACTGTTTTAAAAATAGAATGAATTTCAACCAAGTGGCATTATAATTGAATTAAACTCAAGACGTAAAAATTCAATGAGAACTGGAATTGGTATTTGGGCATCAAATAAAGTTCTTCATAATATAACAGCTTATTGTTAATATGACGTGACTAGGGGTGGGGCTTTATTGAAGGCCGAAAACTAAAAAATGCTAATATCTCTATCTTCATATATGTGAATAAACGTACATAACAACATTTATGGAACATTACATTTGCAATAAGATTGGTTCAATACAAATTTTCGATCAGATGCATAATAACGTATATATTAAGAATTTTCAAGATTCCCCTTATAAAAAACCCTCCACCCTGTCCGATTTCAGCCCTTAACGAGCTTCCTCTTTATTTCTGCTTAAAACGTTTAAATATCAAGTTTGGTAACGATTAGACAAAAACTACGACCACTAGAACGTTAGCAGACAAATCACACATGACAGATTTACAGAAGTAAATCTACACACACACACACCCACACGCACGCACACACACACACACACACACACACACACACACACACACACACTCTCTCACACACACATACACATATAGGGTTGGTGGACATTTGAGGAAATGTTTGGAATATCGTGTCATGAGTACGACCTCAATAGCTAATTTTCCTGAGGCGAAATCATTCAAAAATCAAGAACAACTTTGTTATAATCTGCGGGACGTTGTTCAGAAGCTGGTTTAAAATTCACTCCGACTGATAAAACAGAGATATTTCGAATTTTCAATTCCACCCCAACATTGCCATCAAACAAAAGACGCGATCCTGTGTAGCAGATTTCCGATAAGGGAAATCAGCTATTGAGGTCGTACTCATGATGCGAGTTTCGAAAAATTTCTTCAAATGTCCATCGATCCTACCCAGGAGATGACGAAAATGAGGTCCGTTCAAAATTGTATATATATATATATATATATATATATATATATATATATATATATATATTTGTCTGTTAACGCTCTAGCGGTTGCAATTTTTATCGTTACCAAACTCGATATTTAGTCGTTTTATGTAAAAATAAAGATTAAGTTCGTTAATGGCTGAAACCAGTGGGAGGGGGGGGGGTTTAGAGGGGAGGATTTTTGATAATTCGAAATATCTCCGTTACTATACGTCGGATCGAAATATTATATAGAATCAATCTTATTGCAAATTAAATTTACTATAAATATTGTTATACACGTTTATTCTCTATCTTGAATATTAACCGAGATATTTGCATTTTTCTGTTTTCAGCTTCTGAGATGAGATCGGCTAACTTCGGATCTAGTCATGAGTTTCCGTCAAGAGCTAGTTCGAGCCGTTCCCGTAACTGTTTGACTCTCTATTCTGAAATTTCTCTATTGTGAAACTTCACGTGGGAAATCTGCTTAGTTTACGCAGCCCCTGCGTGACGGACTTTTATTTGGGTGTGCAAGGTAAATAGCAGGTTAGAGTAGCTACAAGCTAGAAGTTGTGTTTGTTGGTTTGTGACAAGGCTTAGAATCCAGTAGTTGGTTTCACCCAGGTGACATCTCCGATGTAGGATTAGGTTCATTGTGTCAGGAGTGCGCAGATGTACCACATAAACCGAATAGTACCTAGGACGCAGTACATAGGACGCTAGTGAGTGAAATGTATCCATCTTCAAGTTGGCAATATTAGTGGCTATTCAAATTATCTTGCACAACTATAACCGAAAGATAAACTAATTGAAAAATAAATTAATTGAAGGTTTTCAAGTATTTTGGCTAAGCCAGAGTGCGAAACTCAGTCCAAGGCTCTACTTAATCTAGGAGGACACAATGATTACAACACATGTTTTTCATGAATTCGTATTGTTTTTATTTATTTATTTTGGAGCGTTCGCAGCGAGGCGATATTGCTCATAAAAAAAAACAAAAAAAACAATGTATATAAACAAAATACAAAAATGAAAACAGTAACAAGAAAAAATTAAACAATACAAACTAAGAACGCAAACAAATAACAAAACGCAACTAAATAAAACTCAACTAAATAACAGAAAGCAATCAAATTACAAAACTCAACTAAATAACAGAACGCAATCAAATAACAAAACTCAACGAAAAAAAAACAAAACACGAAACAACAAATAAAAGAAAATAAACAAAAACAAAATATCTTGTAAGGAAACTAGACAATTAAAAACTATAAAGACTAATAAAATTACGTAAAGAATTATATACTTTCAATGCTCAAAAACAAAACTAAAATCAAATAAATAATGTTTAGTATGTACAACAAAATGAACAGATTAAATTTTCTAAAATCTAAAATATTTACAATCATATGCTCTCACTTTCTTTATCACAAATACAAACACACACAAACAAACACAAGCACACACACATACAGTTTAGCTGGAGTTTAAAATATTTAATTTAAGAAGGATTAAAAAGGATTTTAAAATGTAATACTTCTAAATTTGTGAGTATATGTTAATGTCATGTAAATGCTGGAGTATTATGTGAATGTGCGGGCTACCTTCAGTAAGTAAGTCGTGTAAGTCATGAGGGATCTTTAGATGGTCACGTCTTTTGCATATAGAATAGTGTCTGTTGGTTAAAAATGGATTTCATTCTTTCATAATAAAGATTGAGTTGATATAAGCTAGGCAACCACTAATATCGTTTTAAATATGAATAAAAGAGAACATTCTTGACAATTAACCCTAGAATGGTAGTGATATTATTTCCCGCTTAATGGTATTGATACGTAAATTTTACGTGTGCAACTGGTAATTGGTGAAATTATTCAAAATTTGTTAATGTTTGTGACTATTTTTTTATTTTATTAAAACATACACTTATCTTTAACTTATATCTACGTTAATATCTAATAATGTGCACGACATTCCTTTCAGGCGCTTTGTTCGAGACACGTTCCGGAGGTTGTGTGCTCCATTCATATCCATTCTTACCAAGCACAACCCCACCTTCTACATTTATTGTGACTGATTTGTCAATATTGTGTGGTTGAGAGGTTTTAGGTTTTTATCCTCTGTGTTTGTTCTCTTTCTTTGATTGCCTAGATGTCTTCTAAAATTTTCTCACTCTCATCGCTATCTAGCCCACTCTGTGTTGCAATTATTTCCGGAGGCTCAACCTCCTCATCACTTGGAGAATACTCCGGATCATCATCGCTCTCCTATCCATAACCATCTATGTATTTCATAATTGTCATTTTCCCCATCTGAGTCATCGGATAATTCTTTCAACAAATTTCCGATTTCTTCATCCAATGAATATTTTTTCTCCATTTTTCCGAAACTATAAACAGATTATTTATATTCTTTTTATACATCTTTGACTTTTTTATATTCAAAAATAAAAGTTAAAAACATTAAAAGAAAATAAATTATAATATAAAAAATAAATTGGAAGAAAATAAATTGAGAATAACATTAACTAAGTTATAGCATAAAAACCGGTTATTAGTAGTGATATGTAAATTTTACGTGCCAAAAAGTTGCGGTTAATGGTATTGATACGTAAATATTACGTGTCGTTTTTATTTCAAAAAATAGTATTGGATGTGTGGGAAGGTTCACTTAGCTGCACTTGGCGGAGGTCAAGTCCGAACTGTCTGGAGGGCTCATAGCTGAGGGGTGGGGGTGGTGGGGTTGTTAACGGCCCTTTGATAACAGTTCAAACCAGATCATACGTAATTTTTACGTACACTACCATTCTAGGGTTAAAAAGCAGATGTGGACACCGTGTGACCTTACTCTCCTGACTAATTAAATATACGATATGTCTTGATGCGCTTCATTTCAAATGATTTCATTTATCTCCGTTCATAACACATGGGCTCGAGGAAGGCTTAAAAAATGTATAGAAATTTCCATGTTAAACAATAATAGTTCTCTAACAGATAATGAAAATTTTTGATTACCTACCACTCTAATCGCTCCACCCACCTCGTCAGTCGATATTTGAGAAAACTTGGACGTTCTCAATTAGAAGGCACAACAGTCCTCAATGTGAAACATCAACATTATAGGGCAAGTATTTTAGCAGATTTCCCTTAAGGGAAATCAGCTATTGAGGTTGTACTCATGACGGAATTTTCGACATTTTTCTTCAAATGTCCATCGATCGTATCTAGTAGATGACGAAAATGAGGTCCGATCAAAACTGGATATATATATATATATATATATATATATATATATATATATATATATATATATATATATATATATGTCTGTTACCGCTCTAGCGGTCGCAATTTTTGTTTGATCGTTACCAAACTCGATATTTAGTCGTTTTATGTAAAAAGGAAGATCAAGTTCGTTAACGGCTGAAACCGGACCAGTGGGAGGGGGGGGTTTAAAGGGGAGGATTTTCGAAAATTCGAAATATATCTGTTACTGAACGTCGGATCGAAAACTTGTATATAACCAATCTTATTGCAAATTAAATTTACTATAAATATTGTTATACACGTTTATTCTCTATCTTGAATATTAACCGAGATATTTGCATTTTTCAGTTTTCAGCAAACCGCCACTTCTACTCATGTTACGTAAACAATACTCTGCTACATAATAAATCACATTATTGAAAGTTTAAATACCAAAAATTGTATTCAAGAGACCTGTATTATATGAGATACATGCAAATATGTCCTGGTGACTCCCCCCCTCCCATCTTAAAGTTTTGGACTACTAAAATTTTATTGATTGAGATAACAATTATTCTGACTCATTATTAATTACAGTACTAGATATAGTAAATATTTCTCAATAAAATTAATGTGTTATATTCTGATATATTTCAGTAATTGTCTTTCTTTCCGGTGTGAGGCAGGCCGACCAGTTTGTTTACATTTCTAACCTAACGCTTCCTGTCGGCAGGTTATTGAAATTGGATGAAACATTTCTTATTTCCGTTTGTATTTATTCACGGTGTTGTTGTGTTACCAGTATGTATATTTATCTATTACTGAACGAGGGAAATCTGCTTAGTTTACGCTGCCCCTGCGTTACGGACTTTTTTTGAGTTATGCGAGGTACATACATACATACGCATGAACATACAGATGTCACGTCTAAACTAGTCTAAATGGGTCCAGGGAAGGTAAAACAGATAATACAGTTGAATGTTGAAACAGAAAAAGTTCCGCTATAACACTTTCTTCGCTCCTACAAGAAAGTAAAGTCCGTCACGCAAGGGCTGCGTAAACTAAGCAGACTTCCCACGTGACGTTTTACAATAGAGAAATCTGCCTACTAAGAACAGTAGTGGTAATGAATCTCTAAACCAATTGACGAGGGACGAACAGTTACGGAAACGGCCGAACTAGCTTTCGGCGGAAACTCCCGAATATAGCCTAGCCGACTTCTACCGACCTTACACACAATACAAATGCAATTAATATCTCGGTTAATATTCAAGATACAGAATAAACGTATAAAACAATATTTATAGTAAATGTAATGTGCAATAATATTGATTCAATACAACTTTTCGATCCGACGCATAATAACGGAGATATTTCGAATTTTCTAAAATCACCCCTCTATATATATATATATATATATATATATATATATATATATATATATATATATTTTTATGTGGGCGTTTTGAAAATTAAGGTCTCCTATTTGGGGGGGGGAGATGATTATTTACCTACTGTTCTACATATTCGCCTTGACGATCAATAACTTTTTGCATTCTGTTTACCAGCTTTTTAATGCCGGTGCCGTACCACTCTCCCGCCGCGTCACGAAGCCAACTGACGACTGCTTCTTGAACTTGAAGGTGTTTCTTGAGAGCGGGAATCAAGTGGTAGTCGCTGGGGGCAAGGTCCGGGCTGTAAGGAGGGTGGTCGATGATATCCCAGCCGAATCCATTGAGTAGGGTGGTCGTTTGATGTGACACATGTGGACGCGCATTGTCATGAAGTTCAAGAAGCAGTCGTCAGTTGGCTTCGTGGCGCGGCGGGAGAGTGGTAAGGCACCGGCATTAAAAACCTGGTAAACAGAATGCAAAAAGTTAATGATCGTCAAGGCGAATATGTAGAAAAATAGGTAAATATTCAACCCTTCCAACGATGTAACCAAAGTTGTAAATAAATTAAATTTTCTATGAAAAAAAAAAAAATAGGAGACCTTACTTTTCAATACGCCCACGTATATATAATTAGATAATTTTGAACTGACCTCTTTTTTCGTCCTCTCCTGGGTAGGATCATTTGAAGAAATTTATAGAAAATCGCGTCATGAGTACGGCCTCAATAGTTGATTTCCCTTAAGGAAAATCTGCTAAAAACATCTTTATAGTTTCCTCATTACAAAATTATGTCCCCTGAAGTTGTAGACAGGGATTCATTCTCAAAACACTATCTTCAAGATCATTAAAATGTTCTTTTAGCAGATTGCTAAATAGCTATTGTGGCCGTACTCCTGGCGCGATTTTCGAATAACGTTCTCAACTGTCCATCGATTCAACATCAGGAGATGACGAATATGAGGCCAGGACAAAACCGATATATATATATATATATATATATATATATATATATATATATATATATATATATATTTGTCTATTAACACACTAGAATCGATATTTAAACGTTTTATGTAAAACTAAAGATCGAGTTCGTTAACGGCTGAAATTCGACAAGAAGGAAGGGGGTTTAGAGAAGAGAATTTCGAAAATTCTTAATATCTCCGTTGTTATGCGTCGGTCGAAATATTGTATAGAACCAATCTTATTGCAAATATAATGTTATATAAATGTTGTTATGCACGTTTTTTTTCACTGTGTTTGTTATTAACGGAGATACTCGCAGTTTTCAGTACTCGGCATTCAGTAAATCCCTACTGCTACACATGTCATATTAAAAATACGCTGTTATATTACGAAGCACTTTATTTGAAACCTAAATACCAAATATTGTTCTCATTGAACATTTACTTTTTGAGACAAATGCAAATTTTTTCAAATTGCTTAGGTAACGCACCCCCTGCTAGACAGACGTTTTTGTAATATGCGTGTTTTCTTTGTGATAATTAGCAATAATTTAATTGCTTTTTCTGTTGAAATTTTATCACGTCTTTTCAGATACGATCTGTATTAGTATGTTCATAAACTGTAACTTGTTTTTTCCTGTATTAAGGTTATGCCATCACTAACATATTTTTTTCGTCATTGGCCTGCCTTCCAATTTAAAGGTAGATGAATATTTGGATATTAGGATACACTTTATATTAAAATTCGCAAATTCCTAATATGTTGTTCGCCATTTAAGAGTCTCGTTAATCATCAACCTAAAAATAAAACATTCACAATTTTTTCTCCGTGGGCGGTAATTTTTCCCATTTACCTAATTCTCATTCATTGGTTGTTGAGTTCTCGAGTAGTCAAATCCGGTTCGACGGGTTTCAAATCATTTAAATATCATAAATAATACGGAGTGAGCCATTCCCTACACTAAATGGCGAATTCAAAGCATATATTAGAATATATATTTGAGTTTAAAACAACCAAATGAGTTACTTCATCCTGTCCTGTTTAGATTTATGCTAGTATTAAGTTTCATTGTGTGAAAAACAATTCCACTGTCTTCCCCATATATTATACATTTAATTATAAATTATTTCAACAAATTATAATTTTTATATAAAAATAGATTGATTTCAAATTCTCTCACACTTACGTTAACATACTTGGTATTTTTTAAACGAAATATGAATGTACTAACAATATTTCGAAATATAATATATACTAGTCTGTCAACGCTCTAAAGGCCGCTGATAAATTACGACTTCAATAGCTGATTTCCCTTAGAGAAATCTGCTAAAATGACAGAGAATACTAGGGAAGCTGGCAGATTTCCCTCTAAGAGGAATCTTGCACACGTGATGTAATCTAGACATTCACATCTCCGTATTTCTTTTAGTAACTATTCTAAGTAAACAAGATTTCAGACGTAAACTGGACATAATGTTGAGTAAAAATGTCCGTCACGCAGGGGCTCCGTAAACTAACCAGATTTCCCTCGTGAAGTTCAACAATAGATAAATCTACATACTGGTAACACAACACCACCGTGAATATTAAGTGAATAAATACAAAAGATAATAATAAATCTTTTAGTAAATTTTTATAATTTCCCGACGGGAGGCGTCTGAAATGTAAATAAACAGGTTTGACAACCTCTCACCGGAAAGAAAAGTCCGTCCCGCAGGGGATGCGTAAACTAAGCAGATTTCCCAAGTGAAGTTTAACAATCGATAAATCTACATACTGGTAACACAACACTAGCGTCAATATTAAATGAATAAATACAAACGGGAAGCGTCTGAAATGTAATCAAACAGGTCTGCCAACGTCTCACCGGAAAGAAAAACAATTACTGAAATATATCTGAAAACCTTTATTGCAAACTATTTAGTATATCTAGTACTGTAATTTATAATGAATCAGAATAATTTTTATCGCAATCACTCAAATGTTAATAGTCCAAGAACTAAAGAAAGGAGGGGGGGGGAGGGTTATCAACAGACCGTATTTGCATATATCTCACAAAGTAGAAGCTTACACCAGTCTCTAAACCAATTTCAAGAGAGCCAAACAGTTAAGGAAATGGTGAACTAACTTTCGGACAATAGCCGATCTCATCTCGTCCGATATCCGCACACACTTAATAAAAATGCAAATATCTCGTTTAATATTCAAGATAGAAAATAAATGTATATAACAATGTTTATAATGAATTTAATTTGTTGTATGATTGGCTCTTTACAATTTTTCGATCCGATGTATAGTAAAGAACTTGGAGGTGCACAACAGTCCTAAATGTGAAATTCCAACATATGGAGATATACAAACAACGGACATTCAACGGAGACATCATCAATGAACAGCTCAACACTAGCTCGGACACGATCTTCAGACCACTACAACTATTTAAAAGGAATAATAAACGGAAGACGCCAACGGACGGACTCACGCAGGATTACCAACAGACAAAGCGACGACGCAGGTAGTTCCATATTGTATTTAATCCTTTATTTATCTATGATACATCATTTTAATGTATAATAACAATGTTACAAATATCACATTATACCCGTATCTACATATCAAACTATGTACACCAGACCACAACAATAACACTAGAAATGTAAACACCCATACGGATGAGGACAATGACCCACTACACGATAACAATTTACCTGAACACTAGTTAAAACGCACCTCGTTTGACAGATCTGAATGGTAAGTAAACAGATCTAATAAAACGTAAACAACTCACCACACAATTTACCTGAACACTAACACAACCCGTTGACAGATCTGAGTGGTAAGTAAACAAATCTCGATTTAAAACGTAAACAACCCACCATACGAAAACAATTTACCTGAACATCAACATCCCTCGTTTGACAGATCTTAGTGGTAAGTAAACAGATCTGGACTAAACGTAAACAACTAATACGGTGAACAGAGCATAAAACCCACTGACTGACGGACAACCAACTCAGTACAACTATTGACAGGCTTGAAGATGATGCCATCACATCGAAAGCGCTTGCCAGCGGTACTCAACCATCAGCCGGTGACGACGGTCTCCACCGAGAGGTATGACAATAGTATCATTTATATTGGCGGTTCTAACCCTTTATTTGAATTGCCAGAAATATATAAATAGATGATGGGCGCATCATCAAAAGACACGTCATTAATTTCATAAATAACTGCATATATTAATAACATAAACATACCTTGATTAACTCCCTTTAATTCCAAAATGTAAACATCAGAAAACAATTTGTAGTGTAACATAATAATAATAATACAACCACACAAAACCATATGTTAACAAAAGAAAAACAATAATCATATTTTAACGAGAGTAAATATTAAAGAATCATATGTAACATATACATATAGGGGAGAGTAGCAGGGAGCAACCGGGTACCTCCTCTTAGCCGTTGTGTGTACTGCAGTCGGGCTGATAACGGAGCAACTACAATCCACCTTTGAAGAATAAGCAGCGGCCATTACGCCAAATCATTAGTCTTGCTTGTTTTGGGTCAGTGACAATAATTCAATTTTCGTGTAACCTGCTTATGATTTTGGTGGAAAAGGTATTTGATTGTACTGATCTCTTATTCCAATTAGAATACAGGCATTTAGTTCACTTAGAACAAGTTTTAATTACCTTTATTTTAGCACTAAGTAATTGTCTTTTATTTAAACTTTACGCGTGGGGTAAAACAGGGTAGCAGCTATCCTACGATTCTGGAAACATGAAGAGTATAATTTTACCTAATTTTGTTTAATTATTTCACTCTAAAAGCATGTATTATGACAAACAATATGGTAAATCTTGCAAATATGAATTTACTTTTTGAAATATATAATTGTTTTGAAATAGCTAAAAAGATTGATATTGTTATTTGTTTATATTTTTACTTTATTTTTTTGTATTGTTCCCAAAAGGGGGTTTGTTTTAATGCATCAAACAAAATTTTTTATTATCAAAAAAACATTAATTTGATTAAAAATCTTTACATTTTTATTTCCCCACAAGGAAAGCACGTGTACCCGGTTTTACCCTACAAGTGCAAAGTTACTTTTTACAAAAAAAATAGAGTAAAACTTCTTTAAAAATTTATATTTTGTTTTTGAAACTGTAGTTACGTTAACAGATAAATAGACTTTATTTCAACAAAACATTACTTATTTGTGGTAAAAATTGTGGTTTCTAGAAGCCTTCAAACCTCAGCTACCCGGTTTTACCCCACTTTACCCTACAGTTTTGAAAGGACCTCATTTTCGTAATCTCCTGGGTTAGATCGATGGACTTTTGAGGAACACTTTGTCATGAGTAAGACCTCAATAGCTGATTTCCCCGAACGTGATAATTTCTGGTTGCTTTTTGGGCCTCGTTGATCCGTCGATAGCAACTTTAATCGGTGTCCGAATTACCTTGTCATTCTTCAAATTTTTCTTCTTCAACTGTATCCAGGTCTTCATCTCCTATTTCATATTCTACAGCAGAAGGAACGTGATGTACACCACCACTTTCTTCATCCACGTCTACCTCAAATAATAGTCTATGTGTTTTCATCACATCTTCATCATTTGTAATATCATAAAAAATGCTTAGGAAAGACATTTTTGTTCTGGAACAAACAAAATTTAAAATCAAAAGTACAAATTAATAAATTTTGTATTACGTTAAAACAAAAGTTGTCGCGCTGTATCTCACAGATGTTCTCCCTCCCATGTTAATAAAATAAATTTACTCTCATTAGTATTGCTATAAAATGTTTTAATGTATTGTTTTAGATGGATTTACAATGAAGGACAATAATTATAAAATAAACACCAATACTTACAAGAGAGGTCGCGCTGTATCCAGGAGATCGATCGTAATCTGACAACTCTATGTTAAATGTTTGAAAGTCTTTACTAGCCTGGCTAGGCTCGGCACCCCCTTCTAGCAAGATAGGAAGCACGGCACCAGTCCCTTCGCAAAGGGTGTCTCACAATAAAATATGAAAGCTATCAGCGATCTCACAGATCAGGCCCGACTACTGGAGTGTTAAGAGAGTCACTAATTTTCGCTAATGAGTCAATAAATAAATTCAACCTCCTTTAAAAATATTGTGCTTGCCTTTTGGAAGAAATGATTGCAGTTTCAAATTTTATTGAAAGATTACTTATTTCGTTTACATAGTAACTCTATGTGGAGGGATTTATATTTTTCTGCACATCCCATGCATATTTATACTTTATGTGCATTTTGTCAAATTTTTTAACAATTTTATATGTAATAATATATATATATATATATATATATATATATATATATATATATACCTATTAAAAAAGCGTGAATAAGTACAGGAAAATTAAACTTGACAAAATATTTACAAAGAAAAGATTTACGCTCTTAATGAAATATCGGTACTTGTGTATTATACCCATCACATGCTAGTTACAATGTAGAGAGCGCCACTGTTTAGGCCTGAAGTACTACGATTGCTCACCACCAAAGGAAGTTATCTTTTGGTTTTGTTGCGTTTGCTGTTTATTTCTTGTGCGTTAGTGTGTATTCCTTTAAAAATGCTTATTTGGGATTTGCCAAAAAGTGAAGAAGAGGCAGTGAAATATTTCCAGGTGATATTAAATATTTTGCCTAAGAGTCGCAAGTGTTCTAAATTCCATAATATGAAAAGTTATTGTGGGAAAAGGATGTTTTGGAAGTGTAATAGAAGAGAGTGTGGTGAGCAATTGGGCCTTCGGATTGGGAATTGGTTTGAAGGAAGCAAAATTCCATTTTCTACTGCGTGCATTTCCATTTAAAAAGTGTGTTATATTTTATTTATTATTATAACTCCTTATAAGGTTATAATATAATTATAACCTCCTTTTCCGGCGAGCAATCGTAGTACTTAAGGCATAAAACAGCGGCGCACTCTACATTGTAACTAGCATGTGTTGGGTATAACACACAAGTACCGAAATATCTCTATCTTTGAGCCTGTGCAAAATATAAATGTGTCTGATGCGAAGCATTTGAAGAAAAGTGTGAAGTATGTTAGATCATCTTATAATGACTGCCGGCGAGAAATCCACTTACCTATAAAGAAAGAATTGGAGTGGAAGAGGTAAAGTGCATTTGTGAAAGTGCACCATTCCGGAGAGACGGACGGATTCCTGGGCTGGAGGAGGTAAGGGCAGTAAATAAGAGGTGATGGAAGCTGGATCGGTGGGATATGTAAAGGGCTTGGACTGTTTAATAGAGGCCGAGACAAAGCACAAAGCCGCCGGCCGTCTCTCCCTTCATCAACTCCCCTTACTTCTTTTTAGTCGGACGTTCTGGCCTTTTTTATACTACAGACCCAATTCAACTTCACCTTTCTCCCCTCCCTCCCACGAACTTTTCACACACGCTCTTACTCTCTTTTGCACGGTGAATTAGCAGATTTCCCTCAATCATCTATTCAGCTTGTACTCATGACGCGATTTAATCCTAATAACTTTCTCAAATACCTATCGAGTCTACCTTAAAAATCCCTAACAAAGTCCGTCACGCAAGGGCTTCCCCCCCCCTCCCCTACTCCTGACTAAAGATGAAAGACCAAAAGAAAAATCATGCATAGAAAAAGGGCATGCGAAGAAAACTAAGCGAAAGAAAACGTGCAAGTATGCTAAATAAAAACATGTAACTCATGTAAACACGCATATACACGGGATATACACATACATACTGGGCTGTGATGTAGGATAAGGATTTTGGATGAGGATTGCCTTTTTCTGTAATTTATTTATTATCATTTTAAGGCGGTTTTGTAGATATGAATCCGAGTGCTGGTTCTCTGAGGAGACGTGCTGAAGATGATCTGCGCAGGGTCACAGTCTATAATGATAGCTAAGGTAAAACGAAAGATAGTCGGAGGGTAGGCTAATAGGAGGAAGGGTTAGTAAATGGAGATACATAGATGTGTTATTGTTTAAGTGTCAGTGTGAGTGTTGTATGTTAGAAGACTGTGTGTCTATTGTTCCAGTAGGTCTACTAGTCTTGTAGTGAGGTTTGTTGGTCCTTGCCATCGTTCTGGTCGTACCGGTCTTGGGAAGTCGTCCAACAGTCGGTTGTCGGTGCTTTGTAGTCCTTCATAGAATTTGTGGTAGCGTCGTCTGATGAAAGAGGCGATTGTGGGTATGTTGAGCAGTTGGTGTAGTTCTGGTGCTTTGGTTTGTCTCAAGGATGTATGATATGTGATAGTTTTCAGGATAGAGTTTTGAAACTGCTGAAGCTGTGTAAGAGCAGACGGAAGAAGAAATCGAAAGAGGGGTGTTCCGTATGTTAGTGTGGGGCGTAAGACTCCAGTGTATATTAGTTTCTTCAGTCCGAGTGTGAGCGTCTGTGATCTGAGTATGCGACCAAGGGAGCGGGCTTTTGTCCTGACCTGCTTTAGCTTCCTTGTGAAATTGATTGATGAAGTGTTGATCTGTTCCGATAGTTTTATTGTTTTGTTTAGTATCCTAAAGCTACCTGGGCGTTTCGCGAATCCGCTACTCTTTCCGAAGGTGAACAGTATCGCGTCTATCTTTGTCGGGTTTACTGTGATGTTTATGTCATTCAGTCCTTTTGTCACGTCGTTACAAGCTCTCTCGGCGAGTGTGAGTGCGTGTTTGTATGATATCGATGTGCTATATATCGCGATATCGTCGGCATAGGTGGCTATTTTTGCATGTGTGTATTGTTTGCCGACGATATGTCCTGTGTATATGTTGAACAGTATAGGTGCAAGCACTGACCCTTAAGGCACACCGCAAGGGATAGGCTGTGGGCGCGAGAGGCTTGTTCCTACCCTATCAGTCATAGTATGTCCGTCTAAGAAGGAGTTTATTATGTTATAGAGTTGTTCTGGGCAGCTGTTTGTTCTGAGTTTAATGAGCAGTGTTTTATGTTAGACAGAGTCGAAAGCTTTAGTGCAGTCTTGGAGATGAGTCTGTGGTACGGTTTCTGTTCATGTTGTTAGTGATGTGTGATTGGAGCCTTACTAACTGGTGTTCGGAGCTGTGTCGTGCGCGGAAACCAAACTGTTCGGCAGGGATTAAATTCTCCTCTGCACAGTACTCTTTAAGGTAGATCAGGATTATCTTCTCATAAATCTTATAGAGGTCTGCGTAAACTAAGCAGATTAGTGTAGTTTTGCAAAAGATAAATTTGCCTGCTGATAACACTCAACACCACCGTGAATATTAAATGAATAAATAAAAACAGTAATGAGAAATCTTTCAGTAAATTTTAATAACCAACCAACAGGAAGCGTCTGATTTGTAAACAAACAGGTCTACCATCCTTTCAGATTTGAACAAATAGTTAGATAGAAATATTCTTCTAACATACTAATTTTATTGAAAACTATTTATTATATTTAGTACTGTAAAATATAATGAATCAGAATTATTTTTATCTCAATCACTCAAATGTTAGTAGTCTAAGAACTTAAGACAAGAGAAGGGGGGGGGGGGGTCATATTTGCTAGCACTAGTGCTCGTATCTCGTATAATAAAGGTCTCTTGAAAACAATATTTGGTATTTAATCTTCTAATAAAGTGGTTTATTATATATCAGAGTATTGTCTATGTGACATGAGTAGAACTGGGGGTTTGCTGAAGGCCGAACCCTGAAAAATGCAAATGTCTGGGTTAATATTCAAGATAGAGAATAAATGCATATAACAATATTTGTAGTACACGTACATTGCAATAAGATTGGCTCTGTATCATTTTTCGATCCGAAGTATAGTAACGGAGATATTTCGAATTTTCAAAACTTTCCCAACCTAACCCCCCCCTCATTTCCCCCTTGTCCGAATTTTGAATGACACACTTGTATATGGAGTTTGGTAACGATAAATCAATATTTGCGACCGCTAGAACGGTAACACACACACACATATATATATATATATATATATAATTTTGAATGGACCTCATTTTCGTCATCTCCTATATCGGGTCGACGGACATTTGAAGAAATTGATCGAAATTCGCGTCATGAGAACGACCTTAATAGCTGATTTCCCTTAAGGGAAATCTGCTAAAAGTCTGTCACGCTTCGGTCTGCACCACAGTTATTTATTAAAGGTACGTCATTTAAAGTACTAGAAAATTCGAACTTCTTAATGTTTTGAATCAATAATTTAAGTAAAGCAAAGCAGATAACACTCTAGCGGAAGTTGTTGGGAGGTTAACACGATGAATTGTGTTAACTTATTTCCTGTAAACTGTTGTATTAGCTTTCTACTCGTATATAATGAAGCTCAGATTAGTTTTTGACAGGAAATGGTTATTATAGATGGTATTCAATTATAATAAATGATATCCATCATTATGATTTAATTATTCACGGTGTGTCAAACAGTAGAGAGGAAGAAACTCAATACACACAAACAAACTTATTATACGAAGAAATAGTGAGACATATACACCACCGAATTCTAAACAAATGGCAATCAGAATGGATGGAAGTAAAGAACCACCTCCGCAGTATCAAAAGTACTATTAAGGAGTGGCCATCGAACCATAGGAGTACTAGACGGGAGGAAGTTGTTCTTGCCAGACTCAGGATCGGCCACACATACCTGACACATAAACACTTAATGACAAGGACTGATAACCCTATATGCAAATACTGCAACAAACACCTTACGATAAAACACATACTGACAGACTGTATCTAACGAAAAAACCTTCACATACCCCACGATATGACAGAACTATTAACTGACAGAAGCCAATATATTCCACAAATTCTAACATATCTAAGACACATAAACATTTACAAAAACATATAGCACAAAATAGAATAGGTCTACACTTAAAAAGATTTAAAAGGGTTAACTTTTATTATATTCTTTAGACAAAGCACGGATATGAGAAACAATCAGATATCAAAGGAATATTTTCCATAATAAACAATAATAAAGTACAACAAAGGTAAGTGCATGAGGGAAAATATATTATTTAAATTATGCCAATCACCATCGCTGTGGGGCACAAACCAAATAATAATAATAATAAATGCAAATTCGTGACGCACGCGGCAAATCTGCTTAGTTAAGGCATCCCTTACGTGACGGACTTTTATTTATTTCTATCAAATTTAAGTGTGTCCAATTCGTAATGGTTTTTATATAAGATCGCCTCGTCGTGTCATCTGTTCACTTGGCCTTGCGTTAAATGTCTATTTAATTTCTCTCTAGTTGTTAAGCGAGTTGTGACAGTTTTCTTTCCATTTTACTCATCGCATCATGTATAGTCCAAGTGTATTTGACAATCTTTTTATAAATGATCGATCATAGTGTCAACGAGTTCTCTGACGTCAGGACCATGCTTGACGCTCCTTGGGAATAATGTGGTATACGTGTTATGGAAGTTAATTATTTTGCAAATAAAAAGTATACAGAAACAAATAAAAGTATGTCACGCAGGGGCTGACTAGGCAGATTTCCCTCGTGAAGTTTAACAATAGATACATCTAAATACTGGTAACACAGCAATACCGTGAATATTAAGTGAATAAATACAAACGGTAATAAGAAATCTTCAGTCACTTTTAATAACCTCCCAATGGAAAGCGTCTGAAATGTAAACAAACAGGTATGCCGACCTCTCACCACAAAGAAAAACAATTACTGAAATATATCAGAATATAGCATATTAATTTTATTGAAAACTATTTACTATAACAATGGAATTCTATAACAAGAGTAGGAGGGGGGGTCAAGAGAACGTATTTGCATATATCTCACAAAGTAGAAGTTCAATTCGAAAAATTGTATAAAACCAATCTTATTGCAAATTACATTTACTATAAATATTGTTATATACATTTATTCTCAATCTTGAATATTAACCGAGATATTTGCATTTTTATTAAGTGTAACGGACGAGCTATGGTCGCTCCTATTCGTTCCCGCAGAAAGCTAGTTCGGCCGTTTCCGTAACTGTTCGGCACTCGTATGGAGATTTCTCTATTGTGTAACTTCAGGTGGGAAATCTGGTTAGTTTACGCAGCCCCTGCGTGACGGACCTTTTTATTTAGTGACGTATCGATATAAATAGGCTGGCTTGACCCACTATACTTTGGTAAGCGATTCTCTGAATGGCTCAGCTAGTGGAAGGTCCTCCATAATGATGTTGCAGCTAGTTTAGTTACCTCTTTGCTTTATATTTTCTCCAGACAAGAAGTCATGTGGACGCGAAACAGGTGGGGAAATAAAATGGTTTAAATAATCATTTGAGCTTTCCGTTTTTGTTGACCTTCCGCCATCGATTGGAATTCCTTTTAGCAGATTTCCCTTAAGGAAAATCATCTATTTAGGTCGACGCGATTTTCGAAAAATTTCTTCAAATGTCCATCAATCCTAATCAGGAGATTACGAAAATGAGGTATGTTCGAAAACATATATATTTGTCTGTTAACACTCTAGCAGTCGTAATTTTTGTTTGATCGTTACCAAATTCGATATTTACTCGTTGTATGGAAATAGAAAATTATAATAAAATAGCTGAAATCGGACCAGTGGGAGGAGGATTTTCGAAAATTCTAAATATCTCCTTTACTACACATCGGATAGAAAAATGATATAGAATCAATCTTATTGCAAATGGAGAGTTCTATAAATGTTGTTATGCACATGTCTCTATATTGAATATTTTTTTTAATATTTATTCGTTTATTTGCAACAACATATTTAAATATTTCAACTCCCAATAGAGTTGGTCACTCCGGGAAGTTAGACCATAATCCCTTCGGGGAAGGCCTTTAAAGAGTAAAACATAAGTAGTTTTATAAAATTTTAAAGTTTATAAGTAATATTGTTTATTAGTGAATTTGTATTTTGTACCTTATAATCATGTATATATTAATTTTGTTAACTATTACTTTCCACATTTCTCTTTATAATAAAGGCTAAATTCAATCATTCATTCATTTAAATATTACAAACAAATGATATGATAATAAGAATGGCTTGATTATTGTCTTGAGGTGGGGAGTTGTTCATTGATCCATCCAATACCCACAGTGGAGGCAACATTGGGTTGTATTTTGGAGTTAAACTGTACACTACACGAGAAGATCTCTTGGCCATTTACGCTTCAGACGTTAAATTGGGTTTTCTGGAATATGGGTAGATGACAGTGATTCGACTAAAGGATTAGGGTGTGCAGGAAGGAGAGAGTGGAATTTCTGATATCGGGATTTGGGGAGGGTATGGACAAAAGGAATATTGAGTTCGTCATGTAGAGTTAAATTGGATACGTAAAATGGGGAATCTGTAATTTTGCAGAGTATTCTGGATTGGAGGGTTTGGATTTTGTTGCAATTTGTAGGTTTAGTGGAACCCCAAAGTTCAAGTCCATATGTCCATGTTGGTCAGAGCACTGTCGTATAAATCAACGTTTGTTATTCAGTGATAGTTTAGATCTGTTGCCAAGTAGTCTTAGTAGAAGTCTGTACCGACGATTCACTTCTTATCTTTTTAATGTGATGTGGGGTTTCCAAGTTAGTCATATTGAATATTAACGGAGATATTTGCATTTTTATTAAGTGTGTGCGGATAACGGACGAGATGTGAATTGGCTGATGTCGGTTCTATTCGTGAGTTTCCACCGAAAGCCAGTTCGGCCGTTTCCGTAACTGTTCGGCTCTAGTGATATTGGTTTAGAGACTCGTTACTAGTATGTAGATTTCTCTATTGTAAAAATTCGCGTGGGAAATCTGCTGAGTTTACCCATTACGTCCCCTGCGTGACGTACTTTTTTGGTTTAGATTGGGTCTGAATAAAGGTTTGATCAGTGGCCTAGGGAGTCTGGTCAATAGATTTGGCAAAGGATTGGCGTGCGTTATCGTGAACTTCTGGAATTTAGAGAGGGATTAAGATTATTTTTTATCTAGAATTGATCAAAAAGGGTCCTAGTCAATTAACTTATTCGTGAGGTAAGGAAGGGCTGGAGAGCTTGACAGGGGCTGAACAAAGATTTAATTAGTAGATGAGTATGATCAGAAGTAACGTCATTAAGAGCATGGAGCAAGGAATGGATTTTTTTTAAGACATGAGTGTTGAACAAGTCTATTATAGCCGACAGGCACGAGAGTAAAATGCTTACAAAGATCTTTAAAAAAAAAAAGTTTAAATTTTGGTATGAAATGGGTTTTGACTCCTAATATTACATTAAACGGATTGACCAAAACGATGCAATAAAGTTTAGAGCTACGTATTCTTCATAATTTTTAATTTCTGATTATTTGGTAGGAATCAAGAAAAAAGTCATAAGTTGCTGAATCAAGGATTACATAAATACAGGAAATTTCATGGGACAACCGAGTACAATAACGAAAGGCTTAAGGATTGCGCCTTCTTGCCGAAGCACAATGCAACGTGTGTTCGATGAACAGCCAGTAATGGCGGCATTTTCCGACAGGTATTACAATATCGAAGTAGAAGTTTAGAATAACATCATTGGTCACTAAAAATGGGCTTGAAGATTCGAATTGCTAACGTAGGATACCCCGACAGAATCGAAGATGAAATAAGTATTTTTCCAAATAAGAA
Organism: Riptortus pedestris; assembly: GCA_019009955.1. Taxonomy (NCBI): domain Eukaryota; kingdom Metazoa; phylum Arthropoda; class Insecta; order Hemiptera; family Alydidae; genus Riptortus; species Riptortus pedestris. The sequence goes on along the minus strand of CM032233.1, from coordinate 113,670,829 downwards.
ATCATAAATCTCTTCGGCGACAAATAAAGCCTTGTATAAGCGAGTGGCCATCCAGCAGACGTGACAATAGACGAGGCGAAGTTGTACTAACGAGACTTAGGATAGGACACTCACATTTAACGCACTCATACCTCATGACGAGAACAGAAGGACCTCTCTGCAGAACATGCCATTAATCATTAACCATCAAACACATACTGACTAACTGCACGAACATTAAATACTTAGAGACCCCACATAACTGTACGAACTTCTTACAGACAGGAGCCCACATGTCGACAATACACTAAATCACCTTTAAAAATTGAATTTGTTTTACAAAATTTAACTACTCTCCTTTTTTATTTTGAATTACTAAAAAAAAAACACGTAAATTTAAAATATTGTACTACTCTTTCTGTGGGATAAATTTTGACGTTGTAGGATCTCCTCTTCAATTTAATGGACGAATTACGTTTACAGTATACATATTTGAAAATAAAATTAACAAATGATAGGTGAATCATTGAGGACTACTCTAATCCATTATCAAGGCATTTACCCACCAGTTTTCGATAAAGAAAATCAGTTATTGTGGATGTTGCCGGTGAGAGGGTTAAAAACAAAAAATTTAAATGATCTTCCGTATTTAATATTTTTTGTTTATTTTTATTTATTCTTACAATAATTGCATTTCGCGACTGGGGCGATTTAGCTACGAATTAGTTAAATTCCTTTAATCACTTTATTATATTCCCGTAAGTATGCTCATTTCTGCAAATATTTTCAATATTGTTCTACATTATAATTTTTTGAAACTGTTTGTTACGTTTCAAGTAGTGTAATACGCGGTCTATACTCGTATACGGGCTACGGTCAAGTAGTAATTCAGTCAAAGTGTATGGTAGGTCTATGTGAATCCTTAGATAGCAGTCACTTAATATGTGTTTTGTACTATGTCAACAGTTACAGTGTTGGCAGTAGGGTACATCTTCTCCAGTAAGTACGTTTGATTCAGTCAAGAAAGGCCAATTCTTTACCTCGTTAAAAGTACATCTTCTCTTCTAATTAATTAATTACTAATTTTTGTAAAACATTCCAGCTTTTGATAATGTACTCCATGGCAAAAAATTTTATTTAAAACTAAAGGCTGTGATCGTTAATGGCCAAAATTGAACCTGTAGGTGTGAATGCCTATAGAAGAGGGGAAAAAGAAAAGTCTTAAATATTTATGTGAATATATACAATCATGCATACATATATTTGAAACTCTAATATTGGTTGATTCATTTGTAATATTTAGTTCCCCGCAATTTGGCAAATCTTACAATAACTGTCCTATCAACAAGAGCTGCTGATATATGTTTGGAAAAACAGAAGCCTTCAGGCTGGCCAAGATGATGGTAAATGGTAACTAAGGAGGACGTTGGAAAAGATACAGGATTCAGGCCCTTGCGGCTTAATGGTCAGTATGAGAGGTCTGGAGCGTATTGGTCAGTCGTAATTGAAAAAGGCATGTGTAGGTTACAGAAGCATCTGTTCTTCAAGGGCAGTAGCGCATATTAAATATGTAAGTAAGTAGCTTGTGTAAATCCTTACCTCTAATCATCTGATAATCACAATAATCGGATATACCACGAAATGTCTAACTCCTTTGTATGCATAATGGATGTCATCTGATTAGTCTCCTTTGTACAATGCCGTTATGGAACTGTATTCGGCTTTTTTAAGGGGTTGGTTTCATCAGAAATTATTAAGTCCTTCTATGGATCCCGCTGACAGCTGAAATCGCAAAGGAGAGGTTTTGCAATATCAATCAATGAATGCCTTTCCTAGAATTGGCCCATGGAGTTCTATTTACTCAATATTCGGTTTTGGTGAATGTTAGCGTGGGGTGTGCCCTTTGACACATTCCACGCACTCAAGTAGAGGCTATGAGAAAAGAGCTGGGATATATTTATGGGCTTGGGGGAGCGGGAGTGCGTGGGGAGCTAAAGAGAAAACCGGTGTGATTGATAATTGTCCTTTAAATAGGTCTAAGAGTGGAAGGAGAAGACACCAGGACCAATTACGGGCACAATGGAGTGCTTGCCTCCTTATACTGCCTTTGCCGCTAGCTCCCTGTCATATCCCCCGCGCACAATCCTACTCCAAGCTCTCGCTTAGTTAGATACCTTCGTGCTTCCCACTAACCTATTAGTCATTCTGCTTCACATTCTTCAACTACTAACCGTATTTTACTTTTGCCTTTTTTTTAAGAAAAAAAAAGTCATTAATTTTCATTACGCCCGATTTGTTTCGACATAATATATCTTCAGCCTCTACTTATTCCTCCATTGAAACTCTGAAATGTTCATAACCATCAATAGGCTTTGAAATTTGAGAACTCCTTGTGCAAAAATTTAATTATAAAGAATATTCCAGACTATAAAATGTGTTGCAAAACAATAGGAGAATTCAAGCTATTTGTGCTAAAAAGTAAATGAGTTATAGCACTATCTTAACATAATAATAATGGCCCCAATCACTAACTTCCTAAAATAGTAATTATTAGCTAATATCTGTATATATTTGTATGTACAGTTAATATCTGTATATATTTGTATGTACATTTGTTGTGTGTGTTGTTAGAAGATATCTATAAAGGGGAATCAGCTATTGAGGTACTCTTGATGCGATTTACGAATAAGTTCCTCCACAGCATCCAGAAAAACAGGAATCTAGTCTTCTACAATAATAAATAACACCAAACAAATAACTTTCTCTTACAAACAAACGACTCATCCATGTTACACAAATACTTCGACCATTATGGACTACTGGAATTAAACCTAGGGGCTCCACAAAGCAAGACAATTCCTATAGAAACCTGACAATAAAATCCAAAATCTTCCAACCATATACCAATCCAAGCTTCTATTTATCAAACATCCCTCCACAATCTCTTAACATCCCAGACGATCAACATGACGCCAAATCCGAGTTCCAGATATTATTTCCCTTCATCCCCAGTCCACTCAAATTAATTGGCATCTAATCCTGTACGCACAGCCGACAGAACCAACCCAGATAATTGATGTGTCATTGACCAATGAATTTGAAATTTAATAAATTGCAAAATAGTGGCATAATTATAATAAAAAATTCATTAGAATAATTTAATCCTGGTGTTTTCTATTCACCAGTCAGTAATTGATATTGCACTCATAACGCGATTTTCGAAACATTTCTTCAAATGCCATCGGATATATATATATATATATATATATATATATATATATATATATATATATATATATATATATCGAAAACTAAACATCAAGTTCGTTAACGGCTGAAATTGAACCAGAGGGAGTGGAGAGGATAATTTAGAAAATTTCAAAATATCTCCGTTACTATGAGACGGATGGGGTAATGTGCCAAATATATAATGTAGGTCAGATAATCAGGGTAAAATGAATTAAGCCATTTATACGTATATAAACGATGTATTAAGTCAAAAATACTTCAGGACTATACAGTATACTGAGCTGTACAAAAGCCAAATAAACAATACAAAAATGTGTTTTATGTTCTACAACAAGGAAAGAATGAAAATATAGAAATTACTTAAAAATTCAAAAATCAAAAGGCTGAATATTATTTTGAATGGATTGCAGACCACGGACTAATTTCGCAGTGTCTGGCTCAGGAATGTCTTTAGTTTCTGGCGTCTGGTTTACGTTTAGACGAACCTTCTTCAACGACTTGTGTAGCAATAGTAGTTTTCTTGAAGTCTTCCCTAGCTTGAGCAGCAACTATGAACTACAGTACAGTATGTATTATACATCTCACTGGACATGTTAGAAGAAGTCTGACAACTAATCAATAAAAGTTCGTCACACAGCGGCTACGTCAACTAAGCAGATTTTCATCGCGGGTCACGTATTTGCCTTCATCTCGAAACGTAAAAGTTTAATGAGAACAATATTTGGTATTTGGGCTTCAAATGAAGTGCTAAATAATATAACAGCTTATTGCTAATATGACATGAGTAGAAGGGCTTTACTGATGGCCGAAAACTTCAACATGCGAATATGTCGGTTAATAAACAAGATAGTTAAAAAATGTACATAACAACATTTATAGAACATAACATTTGCAATATAATTGGTCTTACACAAATTTCCGATTCGACGCATAATAACGTAGATATTAAGAATTTTCAAAATTCCCCTTCCATATCCCCCTCACACTTGTCGGATTTTAACCATTAACGAGCATGATTTTCCTTTTTTCATAAAACGTCTACATATCCATTGGTATCAATATACATCGGTGATCAGACATACTCACTAGACCACAATCACTAGAACGTTAACAGGCAAATATGTGTGTGTTTGTGTGTGTGTGTGTGTGTGTTTATATATATATATATATATATATATATATATATATATAAAATTTTGAGCGGACCTCATTTTCGTCATCCTAGGTGGACATTTGAAGAAATTTTTCGAAAATCTTATCATGAGTACAACCTCAAAAGCTGACTTCTCCTAAGCGAAATCAACTAAAAATGAGCATGACTATAAAGTCGCTGAAAAAATAAAAGGACTTCAGACGTCTGCTTGTTGTGACAGAAAACCAAACAAACAACATTAACCTTGGTTCGCAGATGGCTGGCGACATGGTCGGTTAATCCTGGGAGTCGGATGATCGAGGTACCACTGTATTACTGAAGAGGAAAAATAAATCATTCGATTAAATTTCTCGCGTTTTTTGACTATTGACCTTAGGTAATTTGTCCTTCAAGAAGATTGAATTTAGTTCACATTTCGTCAATACAAATTGTCTTAGTTAACGCAGCCCTTACATTGCCGACCATCACTTCCCGACGCGATCTAATTGTTCCCTAGGTGTTTGTTTCATAAGGTTTTAGGGCGAAAAACTACTAGGTTATCATCGCCCGGTAATATCTATAACTCTCATTTTGGTTAAGCCTGCATTTGGAGGGTAAACTGTGTTTATGTGAATTGTTATATCTTCAACTATATCGCCATTTAAAATTTAACAATATAAACGAGGATACAAAACCTTGTAATTTAGATTTCTTCATACAAACTCTTAATTTTCACAAAACTAAGCAATTTATTTAGCTCTTTGGGGTTATCTCCAAGGGTCACTGCTAAATTATTGGAAATATTGAATTCGTTTCGAATATTTGTATACGTATGGCATTCTATTAATATGTGGTAGATAGTCAAGTCTGTGTTACACCTCCCGCACATCGGGGGTTGATGTTTTGTCATAAGATAGCCATGCATTAATCTAGTATGGCCCTTTCGGAGTCTTCCTAATACGACTTCATCTCTTCTGTTGTCTCTTGTCGATTATTTCCATAGACGGACGGAGGTCCCCTAGGTGTAATCCTATCTGCCTATTACGGAAGCAACACTTCTGAGCCGATATCATTGGGAAAGAAGGGGATGGATGAGCTGGGAGAGGGAGGCTGGTGACTGTCGCCGGAGCCCGCGGAACGGTAGGTAACAAGTCTGTAATAGAGGCATTAGCCACTGGGGCTCTGGGAATTAAAGGAGCGGCTCGCGTGACTCGGAACAGTTCGAAGACAGACCTCTTATAAACGGGCATCACTCTTCCCCTGTTGTCACATGAAAAACTGCCTGGGGATGCCACCATTCCCACCCCTACTACTGCCCCTCAACTACCAACCCCCGGCGATCAATTTACTCAACTAGGCACACAGGCTCACTTTAATAAAATCGTCTTCTAATATAAACGTAACTGTTGAAGGCAACTCCTCATCACCTTTTAACTGTTTGTCGTACACTAATTTTCTTTTTAGTCTTTCTCTCTCGCCTGTGATATAGGGCATTGTGCAATACTACCAGTAAGAAAATCGTAAATCGCTTTCATTTCTCATGTATACATACATATACATATGTATAAAATTGTAACTTCTGCCTGTGCATTGATTTTTGTATATTTCGCATAGGGGAAATCAGCTACTGAGGTCGTACTCATGACACAATTTTCGAAAAATGTCTTCAAGTGTCAATCGATTCTACCTAGTTGGTGAGGAAAATGAGGCCCGTTCAAAATTATATATATATATATATATATATATATATATATATATATATATACTTGTCTGCTGCTCTGGCAACTTTTCTTTTCTATCTTAGGTGAGTTAGATTAAAATTAGGTTAGCTAGATTATAAGGATAGAATTAGGTCTTTAGAATTAGTCTTCTTTCGATAGCTGAGTATCAGCTAAAAAAAAAAAATGCTTGGCGGTCGAAATTCTTATTTGATCGTAACCAAACTCGATATATAAGCGTTACATATAAAACTAAAAATCGAGTTCGTTAATGGCTGAAATCGAACAAGTGAGAGGGGGGAGGGTTATAGGTGTGAATTTCGAAAAATCTAAATATCTCCCTTATTATGGGTCGGATAGAAATATGGTACAGAATCAATCTTATTTCAAATATAATGTTCTGTATACGTTGTTATGTACGTATTTCACTATCTTGATTATTAACCAAGATATTTGGATTTATTAGTTTTCAGCCTTCGGTAAACCCCCATTCCGAATCGTGTCACATTAACAATAGGCTGTTTGTTATATTGTGAAGCATTTTATTTTAATCATAAATACTAAATATTGTTCTCATTGGACTTTTACTTTTTGAGATAAATGCAAATCCGTGACACACGTGGGAAATCTGCTTAGTGTATGCAGCCCCTACAAGAAAGACTTTTTTTTTCTCAAAATTTCACAATACTTTTTCGTTTTACATGAAACTGAAACTATATCAACAATTTTTACTTTTTTGTCTGTTTGTGTGTAAGGTTTTGACGGCTGAACTAACTGAACCGAATCTGATGAATCTTGGTATGTTGGTACTATTAACCCAAATTGGACTTTAGGCTATACTAATGTTCTCTGAGACAAATAGCATTGGGGGTTATAAGGGGGGCCTGAAATGAAAACTCATTCAATCTTTATGTTACGGTGGAATAGGATGTTCATTTCAACGACGGGTAACACGGCAGAGCATAAATTCATCAAAATTCGTCCACTTGCTATTTCATACTTTATGCGTATAACATGTTATTGGACATTGTAGACTTCTCACGAAAAGGAAAGAATTATTTACAGTTTATTTTGATTTCAACCCGTCAATACCTCAGCTATATTAAATCTTTAATCCCTTTGATAAAATCTTAAATGTTGAATCTCTTGGAGTGAAAGGATTTTTTTTTTTTTTTTTACGGAGCAGCCTTTAAAGGGACTAAGGCCTGTCACAAGTGTTTTAGCAGATTTCCCTTAGGGGAATCAGCTATTGAGGCCGTACTCATGACGCGATTTTCGAAATTTTTCTTCAAATGTCCATCGATCCTACATAGGAGATGACGAAAATGAGCTCCGTTCAAAACTATATATATATATATATATATATATATATATGTATATATATATATACATACATATATATTTGTCTGTTAAAAGTCTAGCGGTCGCAATTTTTGTTTAATCGTCACCAAACACGCCATTTATTCGTTTTATGTAAAAAGGAAGATCAAGTTCGTTAACGGCTGGAATCGGGTTTAGAGGGGGGATTTTCGAAAATTCAAAATATCTCCGTTACTATACGTCGGATCGACAAATTGTATAGAATCATTCTTATTGCAAATTAAATGTACTATAAATATTGTTTTATACATTTATTCTCTATATTAAATATTAACTGAGATATTTGCATTTTTATTAAGAGTAACGGACGAGCTGTGGTTCCCACCGAAAGCTAGTTCGGCCGTTTCCGTAACTGATCGGCACTCGTATTGAGATTTCTCTATTGTATAACTTTACATGGGAAATTTGCTTAGTTTACGCAGCCCCTGCGTGATATATATGTGTGTGTGTGTGTGTGTATATATATATATATATATATATATATATATATATATATATATATATATATATATGTGTGTGTGTGTGTGTGTGTGAGTGTGTATTTGTCTGTTACCACTCTATTGTTTAATAGTTACAAAACTCGATATTTAGTCGGTTTATGCAAAAAGAAAGATCAAATTCGTTCACGGCTGAAATCGGACCAGGGGGAGGGGAGTTTAGAAGGGAGGATTTTCGAAAATCGAAATATCTCCGTTACTATACGTCGGATCGAAAAACTGTATATAACCAATCTTATTGCAGTTTAAGTGAACTACAATTATTGTTATACACATTTATTCTCTATCTTGAATATTAACCGAGATATTAGCATTTTTCCGTCTTCAAGGAAACCCCCACTTCCACTAGTGTTACATAATAATCTATTATATAATAAACCACATTATTCAAAGCTTAAATACAAAATATTGTTTTCCAGAGACCTTTATTATACGAGATACATGCAAATATTTCCTTGTGACCCCCCCCCCCCCCCGTCTTAAGGTGTTGGACTACTAAAATTTGATTGATTGAGATAACAATTATTCTGACTCATTAATTATAGTTCTAGATATAGTAAATAGTTCTCAATAAACCTAATATGTTATATTCTGATATATTTCATTAATTGTTTTTCTTTCCGGTGTGAGGCTGGCAGACCTGTTTGTTTACAATTCAAACGCTTCACGTCGGCAGGTTATACAAATTGACCGAAACATTTCTTATTTCCGTATGTATTTATTCACTTAATATTCAGAGTGGTGTTGTGTGAGCAGTATGTAGATTTATCTATTACTAAACTTCAAGAGGGAAATCTGTTTAGTTTACGCAGCCCCTGCGTGACTGACTTTTTTTTTGAGGGGGATTAAGTCGTAAGCCCATCGAGTTCCCTGCCATAATGTGGTGGAACTACAGTCCAAAGGTAGCTTCTTCTTTATTCAAGCAGATACTCAATTCACTCAGGGAGGGGGGGGGGGGATAAAAATGCAACCTTATAGCACGGTTACCACTCTGCTTGTTAGCAGATGCTTGAATTTGGCACCAATTCTTGGGTCTTCCAAAGTAACCAGCAGAAAGTAAACAGCAATGCATGTTCTCACCAGTTGTTCAAAATATGACTCGGCAAGGATCTAGTTGATGCGTGGAGTAAATAATTGTTCACCCGAACCCGCGGATATAATTAGCTCACAGGAAAACACGAATGCATTTCAATGATTCAAATAGCAATGGAAGAACATGTCTCATTAAAGTGTAAAAATAATGAAGTGGAAGGTAACCCTTTTCCCCAGGCGAAAAAAAGAGAAAAAAGAGGTCTTCAAAATTAACCAAGTTCATGAAATATTGGACCACTCCAATGAATGATGGGAGTAGACAAAATAGTGTTGCAAAAATTAAATACACGAAGAATTAATTATTATTATTATTTATGAACGCCCACTTTTTGCAACTCAGGATAATTGGGATGGGTTATGTACAGGTTACCACCCGTTTCTAGCCAGGGTGGGATTTTAGGACGTTATTTAATGAATTTCTTCACTAAATAATTTCCTTTGCCCAGGCGAGAATCGAACTCGCCACTCTAGGTTTGCCATGTGAGATAAAGGTCAACGCTTTAACTCGCATGGCTAACCTGAGCCCCCACGAAAAATTAAACAGAGATAATCACGTATTTAGCAAGTACGAAGGAGATGAAAGGAGCCGACCGAGGACGGACTATTGGCGTCCGAAGTGTCTAGTGGAGCCGGGATTGCCTGGATTCCGGACTGAGAGTCCAGTACTTTCGAGACGAGTTCCTTTGAAGTTGCCGCACTTCTTATAAGTGTGTAAAACTCGCCCGACAGTCATTTTGTTTGGAGCTGTCTTCAAGTGATCATCAGTGCGTTCAGTGCAACAGTGCGACTTAGTGCAGTTCGGTAAAGTGTTTTCATGTGAAGAACAGTGATGTGCCGTGACTCTGTAAGGGACAGTATAGTACCGTGTTTAAGACAGTGCAGTGCCGTTAACTTCGCGAAGTAAAGGACAGTGCAGTGCCGTGTTTTTGTGAACTTCAGTGATACCGAGTGAATTATTGGACTGTGTAAGCTGAAAAACAGTGAAGCGTTAAGTGCATACTGTGAGTTGTAATTAAGAATAATTAATCAAGTGTGTAGTGCATTGTTAAATAAATTGTGCAGTATTGTTAAATAAAATCTGTGAAGCTTGTGTGTGTTTAATTTTGCAATCTAAAAGAACTCTAATCAACAACGTTTATTACTGATTTAGTGATAAACGTAACAATATGTTATTAGAGAAAGAATATCTAAGTGGATTGAGTGTTAATTGTATTTTCTTGGGACTATAACGAAAAAAAGAGTGTGAAAATGTTAACATTTACAGCTGAAAGAGGAACGATTAATTAGTAGAGAAATAGATAAAAAGGCAGGAGTAGGAGATGAACGTGACCAAATCCCCCAGTTATGTGTGTTGCAATTAGATGTAAAGTCGTCTTTCCATGGACATGAAAACAGTCTCTGGAAACACGAGCGATGCCTGGATTAAGGTTGTTAGGGGTTGTAATTAGTTGCAAGGGAAACGTGCTGCTAACTCAGAAGAGAAAGAAAGGAGTCTTTGAAAAAGTTATAGGGGGACAGGTTGAACGGTGAAGGCTTCAGAATAATAGGGGTGTGGCTGTGTCCACGAAATTTAAATGGAACTATACAGATCATTGTAAACGTAAAAATTAATTTAAGCTGGATAGTGTAATTTGGATCTACATAAATAAAACAAAAATAAAGCTAAATCTACCTAATACTAAATAAACATTAAACCTTATTATAATATATTTTTTAATTACAATCGTTCCGATTTTCTAAAATAATTATTCTTCTTTTTCTGGATCCAATATTTTTTATATATTCGTCATATTTTATGGCAAGGATGACCAATAAAAAACATTTATTTCGGTATAAACTTGAAACTGCCCTACATGTTTCGTGGCTTACGTGCCACCTCTTCGGGGGCTACCCCTTTTCAAGCAAAAAAAATATAAAAAATTAATAGTATTAATTTAATCAAGATATTGTGTTAATTGGTGCCTACATCAATGACAAATTCAGGGACTTGTAAACAGCATTATACTACTATAAAGGGCATAATAACCTAGTTGTTGATTGCCTAAATCATGTTAATCCGAATCCTAATCAATGACATATTTATTAAATTTAATTATAGATTACTAGTTACATATCTTTTTTAAATTAATGTTATTAATTTTTTTTAATATTTTTTGCCTGAAGAGGTGGCAAGTAAGCCACGAAACATGTAGGGCAGTTTCAATGCATATCAATACATTCAAGTTTGCACCGAAATAAATGTTTTTATTGGTGGCCCTTGTCATAAAAAATGGAGCATATATAAAATAATTATGGATTCCTATATTGTTTACAAATTAACCCTAGATTCATAACCCTTCGTCTGAGGGACGACGCGATTCTTAGGAACGCTCCTAGAGAGCGTTAGGCCAGAAGGGTGGGGATGAGGCGCCGTGTATTCTCCTTTCCTTTTCCAAAATCAGTATTGGCAGGAAGCCGTGTATGCATGGCCACGTGTTCGCCTTTTTTCACGCTCGCGTCGTCTGAGGGACGAATGTTTACGATTAAGGTTAGTTTATTATACCTATTGTGATTAAATGCCAACGCGTTGTTTCTTGTGATTTAGGCGTATAAGTACAATGGATGAGTTATTAAGGACTGAGTAAGACATCAGGAAATTATTAGAAGAATTAGAGAGGCAGGAGAAAGATTTGTGCGTTCTGCCCGGCGAGATCGAGAAGAATGACACGTTTTTCCTGTGCAACGTGCAAGAAGTACATGTGCCTTCATCATCAAGTTAACATATGCTGTGAATGTGCAAATTAACATTCTTATCATTTTTTTATGTAATTATATATTTGTTGAGAGAAAGCAATGGTTTTTTTATATTTTTAATAATAAAAAATTTTGATTTTAAGCTGTTTTTATTTTTTCGTACCTCAGACGAATGGTTATGATAGGCGTCTTTGTAGAGAGGGTTATGATTCAAGGGTTAATGAATACTTAATAGTACATTACACTATTAAATAATCCGACGAAATGCTAATAAATGCATTTCATATAAATAAGAATGTTTGGCAAATGATCCGTTACATGCTAATTAAAATATTCCGAACATTAAGATCTGCTGACCCACCGTGTCTGGTCTGAATAAACTCAGAATGTCATGTTCCGACAATAGGCCATTTCAGTTGGTATAGCCGAGAAGGGGACAAGGGCCAGTGGTTTTTGACATATTGGTATTGTCGAGAGGGGAAGATGGGCGGAAAGATAACATGCCTATCTCGGTCAATTTTTGATGTAGCCCTGGAGTAAGATATTAGGAGGGGAGATTCAGATCGGGCTCACCCTCCTTCAATCCCCTCACCCCCCTCCTGGCAATTAGCTTGTGTCCAAGGGATTCACGCTTAACCGGCTCTGACCCTACGTCGATCCGGAGACTCTTTTTCTCTACACTACAAATAGCCCTTTTCCACGTGTCTTGAACATCAAGTATTACACGGCAGATCAGAGAACGTCTAGGATCCCAATTAGACTTATGCCCATAAAGTGGAAGTATTTTTTTTTCCAAGAAGGGGGCTGAAGAAACACTTTTATCAGCACGAGGGGAATTTACGAGATGGAATTTATTTTTTTATTTTACGTCCACTTTATGCAACTAGGCTAATCGGGACGGGTTATCTACAGGTTGCCATCCTTTTCTAGCCAGGGTGGGCCTAAGGAGTTTATTTAATGAGGCCGTCATTAAATAAATTTCTACTGCCCAGGGCGGGATTCGAACCCGCCACTACTAGGTCTGCCATGGGAGATTAGGACCAACGCCCTAACTCGCACGACCAACCGGAGCCCCGAAATGGAGTTTAGAAATTGGATACTATTTAGTAATTTACTATTTCCTAAATAGCAACTTTTAGCAGTCAATAAGCACTTTTGTTAAAAATATGTGTAGCATTAAATGGTCATATGTTTGGAAAATGACAGGGGGTAGGGCGCCCAAGATCAATTGTAGAGCGTCTGACTTTTCCTGAGTTACGCAACATTTGAGCATGGTCAGTATTTGAATGGGTGACCATGGAGTTCTTTTGCAAGTCCACTACCAGAGCGAGCTGTGTCGCAGCTAATTTAGACTAGTGAGTAAATCAGTCCGACTGCCTGTATGATGATGTAAATTGATTCTCCTGGATCCCATCGACTGGGAAACTGTACGTCGGTCTCATGAGCACTGCCAACCCCGGATATTGAGGCCCGTCAGCCTACAAGAGAAAATTCATTCCAGATTTTCATTGGTTAACGGGGGTTTTATGTCGAGATGATCTCTCACTCTCAAACTATCTAGGGGACAGCTGAAGATCTTTAACGCCTATATAAAAACAATCTGGAAAAAAAAGGATATTGCATGGGTGCCGGTGGCCGTGCGAGTTAAGACTTCATAAGGATCCATAATAAGGCCTTGTCCTCTACTGTTTTTTTATTATGCAGTGTGCACTTTCGGAGTCAACGCTCAATCCTCAGTGCCTGCTGACAAACAAAACCTTGAGTCAATTTAACAAACATAGCATGGCCAAAAAACAAAATAAAAAAACAGTCCCAAAAATAAAGAGCCTATGTCAAAAACTTAAAACTATAAATAAAATTACACAACAACACAAATTACAGATAGGAAAACATATCACAGTGGGTGGGAACCTCTGGAAAGCACACCAGAGGAACTGTAAAAGACATCTAAAAAATAAAAAACGAAGCCCCCCATACTAATAATAGAGAGGAGATGTAGGGGGTACCTGATTAAAGCTGCGTTGCCTGGACCACGACCGCCGGGCGACTGAACCTCTGTCCCCGTAGAGAAGACAAGGTCCCGTCACTAACATGTCGAAGCCTAGCCGCCTCTTCCTTTTTATTAATATTACCATCTCCATTCGTTCCCTGTCTCCATCCCGTACTTGGGCCCTGTTTCAGAGAAGATAGGGTCCAGGTTGAAGAAAATTGGAATGGCTACTGCCTACAGGAGCAAGCGGTCCCTGAAACATTGTTTGCCCTAGCCGCCTCTTCCTTTTTATTAATATTAGGATCTCCATTCGACAGTCTGTCCAGCCTTATATGCAGCCCCTCAGCCTTATTTAATATTTTCCCTTTCTTTTCCTGGTACAGCAATTGATATTTTATGGTGGACATGTCATGGCCCTCTTTCCTGGCGTGTGCGGAAAATGCAGTGTCATGTGTGATGTGCTCCTTAAGACGCGTCCATATCTTTCTACCACTTTTGCCCCACATAAGAGGCATCACATCCCTTGCACGAGATTCTATACACGCCCTATCCAGGGGGTCCACATAGTCCTTAACACGGGGCAAACAATGTTTCAGGGACCGCTTGCTCCTGTAGGCAGTAGCCATTCCAATTTTCTTCAACCTGGACCCTATCTTCTCTGAAACAGGGCCCAAGTACGGGATGGAGACAGGGAACGAATAGAGATGGTAATATTAATAAAAAGGAAGAGGCTTCGACGTGTTAGTGACGGGACCTTGTCTTCTCTACGGGGGCAGAGGTTCAGACTACACAGCTTTAATCAGGTACCTCCTACATCTCCTCTCTATTATTAGTATGGGGTGTTTCGTTTTTTTATTTTTTAGATGTCTTTCACAGTTCCTCTGGTGTGTTTTCCAGAGTTTCCCACCCACTGTAATATGTTTTCCTATCTGTAATTTGTGTTGTTGTTTAATTTTATTTATAGTTTTAAGTTTTTGACATAGGCTTATCACTGTTTACTTCTTTAATTTTTAGTAGTTGACTAGTTATTAAATTTTCTATTGTTTTTACTCTTTATTTTTGGGACTGTTTTTTTATTTTGTTTTTGGCCATGCTATGTTTGTTAAATTGACTCAAGGTTTTGTTTGTCAGCAGGCACTGACGATGGAGCGTTGACTCCGAAAGTGCACTCTGCATAATAAAAATAAAAGTCCGTCACGCAGGGGCTGCGTAAACTAAGCAGATTTCCCACGTGAAGTTTTACAATAGAGAAATTTCACGAGAGCCGAGCAGTTAATGAAACGGCCGAACTAGCTTTTGTCGGGAAAGACACCATCCGTTAGCCGCCCAGATTTAATAAAAATGCAAATATCTCGGTTAATATTCAAGATAGAGAATAAATGTATATACCAATATTTATAGTAAATTTAATTTGTAATAAGATTGATTCTGTACAATTTTTGGATCCGACGAATAGTAACGGAGATATTTCGAATTATTTTCGAAAATCCCCCCCTTTAAACCCCCCATCCCCGTGGTCCGATTTCAGCCGTTAACGAACTTGATCTATCTTTTTACATACAACGACTAAATATCGAGTTTGGTAGCGATCAAACAAAAATTGCAACCGCTAGAGCATTGACAGACAAATATATATATACAGTTTTGAACGGACCTCATTTTCGTCATCTACTAGGTAGGATCGATGGACATTTGAAATTTCCCTTAAGGGAAATCTGCTAAAAACAGTAGAGGACAAGGCCTGATTATTGATCCTTATCAATTGGTTCCTCTACCATCCAACATATTCCAGAGTTAAGACATGGGTACATCTACCACCTCAGAAAGCTAGGCTACATGTTCGATCCCCGTCAAGGGTCACCTTGACACCCGTTCACGAGTTCGCTACCAGAGCGTCCTAGTATTAGTTGCGGATCAGCTGGAATCCAACCAGTACATACGACCTAACCAGCCTTTCGGGATGACTAACGACTACGAGCCTCTTACATCCCATCCACAAGCAGCCTGCCTCAGTATGAACCGACCACAGACCTCCCCATGGATTCAATGGAGCCCGTCAATCTACTAGAGACAATTCATTCAGGCCCTCCTTCGTTAAAGAAAGTTGTACCTCGAGTTGACCACTCATGACGTAAAACTATGACCGCCGATCCTTCGAGTCTGGGTTGGGTGTATCTCTGAGGTCTATAATACCAACCAGAAATAAAATAATGGTTCGGAATAGATTTTTAATTATCAAATTCTGAAAACTACCGCCAATCTATGAATGTAACGGGCCTATTCACACGATTTTCCAGAATGTTTTAAGAGTTGGGCTATTGTATTCCATTGGTCTATAAAGCTCGACTACTGCGGTCTCGGCCAATTTTGAGGTTGTGTGGATGCAACCTGAAAATTGTGTGGAATAATTCATGAAAGAAATAGATTCTCGTATATTGGTTTGAAACAGTGTAGTGGAATTGCTTTATTTGTTTCACCCGTGGAGCATTTTGGGACTTTTCGCCTGTTGTCGCTTTTCACTATTTCCCTTGAGGGAAATCAGTTATTAAGGTTATACTCATGCCGCGATTTTCGAAAAATGTCTTAAAATGTCCATCGATGTTACATAGTAGATGACGAAAATGAGGTCCGTTCAAAAATATATATATATATATATATATATATGTATATATAAAACGCTTATATATCGAGTTTGGTAAGGACAAGGCAAAAATTAAGACCACCAGAGCGGTAGCAGACAAATATATATATATATATATTAGTCTGCTACCACTGTAGCAGTCGCAATTGTGGTCTAACCCATACCAAACTCGCTATATAAGCATGTTATGTAAAACTCTAAAGTTTACTGAAAGTCAGTGGCTCGTTAGCTGAAATCGGAGTGGTGGGAGGGGTAGGTTAGAGTAGAGGAATTTTGAAAATTCTAAATATATTCGTTATTATGAGTTGTATTGAAAAATGTTAAAGAACCAATCTGTTCGACTTGGATCGAAAAATAATATAAAATCAATGTTATTTCAAATGTAATGTTCTATATACTCGTATTAATGGTATTTGCATTTTTTTAATTTTCAGTCCCACTCCCACTCAGTCATATTAATGGGCTGTTAAAGATCATATTTAGAATTCCAAAATTCAAAATATCTCCGTCATTATGAGTTGTATTGAAAAATGTTACAGAACCAATCTTGTTAAGCTTGATTTTCTACATTTGTTGTGCGGAACATTTTTTCGTAGCTTAAATATTATGCGAGTTATTCTTTTTTTCTTGTTTTATACCTTCAGTAAATCCCGACTTCAATTTATCGGATTTTAATTAAAAGAGAAAATATATTGGGAAAAGCGTAAGAGACTTATTGTGTCATACCAGCATGTGGGAAATATGCTTAAGTGAAGCAGCCCCTGCGGTTTTTTGGGTTCTAACAATTACTAGCAACACCTCTCAGTTGATTTCCCATATAAAACCTAATCCTAGTCCTAATTACTAGCAACAAGAAAAGAATAAAGCATATATAATAATAATAATAATAATACATTCGTACCATAGACCATTTTATAGCAGATTGTGTATACTAAATTTTGAAAAATGCAAAGAAACTTGTATATTTATTTTTTAATAATGTCTTACCAAATGATAAATGTTCGGTCACATCGATTTTTTTTGACAAATATAGGCCAGAGACATATATAAGTGACAAATATGCTACACCACAGAAGTGAAGTTCTTAGGAAATAATTATTTTAAGCGTTTGAAGGTTAATTTATGACCTACTTTATAACACTATCTTAAGTACGAATTAAATACCAGGCAATAGTGATAACAACGGTGATTGAAAATACCAAAGAATATCGTTTGTGAAACAAAACATGAATTTGTCTTACAAAAATAGTACAACACACAGTACTTGATAAAACAAGATGCTTCTAACCCCCAATTTCAAACATAAATATTTAGAGAAAAGCGTATCATTTTCAGGAGTGAAATTCTTAAACGCTCTGCCCAAATTTATCAAATCTCTCAAAAAATACTCTTTTTTTAAAAATAAATTAAAGAACTTCATGAATGACGAATGTTTTTATAAACAAGATGAATACATTCAAAAATGTTAAATTATTAAATGAAACTACTGAATATTTGTCACAAATATAGGCCTAAAATAATTTGTGATCAGGTATATTGCTATGTAAGCAGGGACAAGCTTCACATCATTTATAAAACTTGTCATCCTTTAATAAATTTGCATGCCATGAAATAAAATAATGTATGTTTTAGAGTTGTAAAAAAATTGTACATATTTAGAGTTGTATTACGATTGTTACTAAACTAATTTATTGTATAATTCAGTAGTTGTGTAAAATATTATAATGGGCAGAGAAAGATTCCCTTGGATCTTCTATAATAGGCTCCTATTATTAGATCAGAGCCCCACAAATATTATCAGATTTAATTGGGTATCTCAAATTAAAAACCAGCTAAACTCTTTAAATTTCATTGTCAACTGGCTTACTCAAGACAAAAACTTAATTAAATTACACATTAGCTCAATAGTAGAAGCATACCAAAGTAAATTACTTTCTATAGACCTTGAAAAGCTCCAAATTTCAAATTATAGTCCGTTACAAAAGGCAATCTTCACAACTCCCGGTTCACCTCAGGCATTTCTAACTATTGGTTTGCCATTCCAAATTCTAAAAACCTTTGCACAGCACTAGCAACTATTGTATAAAGTTTTCAATGAAAAATATATACTATAATATTAACCAAATGAAATTTGCACATTCTGTAATTTAAATATGAATGAGAAAATTTATCATATAATGCTTCATAGCCCTATTTACTCCCCTTTCAGAGAACAGTATTTACCATTCATCAAACAGCCAGCTGGTAATTAACAACTTCATAATATTCTAAATAGTGCAACTAGAGAAGTATATATTAGCGTTTTTAAATATTTAAGACTATTTCAAACTTCGCGAATCTTATCTGAGTTAACATTGTCAAATTTCTCTTCTTCTCTTAATTGTTTTTTTTTTAGTACTGTTATACCTATGTATTAGTAAGAACAAGAACCAAGATAAGTGATAAGTTTAACAAAACTATTGTGTTGAAAATATAATGTTTTCATATTAGGTGAGATAATAAAATATAATGACACTTATTAGTTTAGATTTTTCTAGAAATGTTAATGTAAATTCTAAACAGATATACTCAATTCTAGTATGTAATTGAAAAAAATATGTATATATAAGCTACCAACATACAAAAACTAACCTCATTATATAACCTACTCCGTGCTATAAGGAAAATCCTTGTAAGCAATAAATAAAATTAAAAAAAAATAATTTATTGTATATAATTATTTAAAGTGATGAATTGTATCTATGTATTCTTAGAATTTGAACCGATTTTTTTAACGAATGTATTATATAAGTATAAATGTAATGCAATAATTTGTAAAGAATTTAATTGACATACTATTAGATTGTATATTGTATCCTTGTTGTAGAATTGTATCCCATTATAACATTTAATGGAAATAAGCACATTTATTCACTTCATTTTGTAGATCACCATGAGTTATTTGTGAGACTTCTTAAGACTGAATGTATAGATGATCAAGATCTTCCCGCGTAAGGGTGGGTATGCCCCCATGTGGACCTAGACTAATATCTAGGAGCCCAAGTCTTAGAGCGGGTAATTTGCCAAACTTTATCAGCCCTCTTTCCATCTAAGAAAGGCTCATGCATAGGTCAGCCCGCGACTCTTAAAAGACTTAAGACTTAGGAGGGAGCTAGTTAAAGGATGCTAGATAAGGCATACCTTAGAGACAGCTCAAACATACCAGTCAATGGGTCAGCTAATGACTTTCCTTAGGAGAGCTTTAACTACCCTTGGCATCTTTGTTTGCCCAGTGACACCGCCGCGTCTCCTCGTCTCCCCAACTCCAAACATCGCCTCCCTTCTCCGCCAGGGGCCTTTAATCACCTAGATCTGCCTCAACAATGAGGTAGGCCTTAAAAGGTGATGACGTTTCGGCAAGCTCATTTTTAAGATCAGTTGCCTCACCCTTACAATCCCACAATGTCTGGCCGTGACTCAGAGTTTTAATCAAGTCACACTAACTGATCACCAATTTCAAAGATTTCACTGACACCAAAAATTATATTTTGTATTCTATTAGCCCTTAGCAGATTTCCCTTAAGGAAAATTCGCTATTGAGGTTGTATTCATTACGCGATTTTCGAAAAATGTCCATCGATGCTACCTAGGTGATGACGAAAATGAGGTCCACTAAAAATTACATATATATATATATATATATATATATATATATCTATATATATATAAAATTGTAACCTCTGTCTGTACATTGATTTTTTTCGCGAAATTTCACGATAACTTTTCGTTTCACATGTCCTAGACACCATAACTGCAATTTGTTTTTTTGGTGTCTGTTTGTTTGTTTGTTTGTTTATTTGTTTGTTTGTTTGTTTGTTTGTTACCTTTTCACGCATAAACGGCTGAACCGAATTTTATGAAACTTGGTATGTATATTAGTACTAACCCAACTTAGACTTTAGGCTATATTAAAATTCTCTGAGATGAACAGGAGTGGGGGTTATAAGGGAGGCCTGAAATTAAAAATAGCGATATTTCGTTTCCTATTGGTTTTTCGTCAAATATGAACATAACAAAAGTTGTTTATTTTGTTATTTAGAGTAACTTTTGTTATATACACTTTTGTCGTATACCGAAGTTTAAATACGTTATACGCTAAAAATTATAGCGGGAGTCAATAATATTATTTGCCAAAAAAGACTCAACCGGACTAATTAAACCTCGGTATGTGTATTAGCAGTGTAGCCTTCATTATAATAAGCCATACCAACATTTCTATGGACGGGCAGGAGTGGGGGTTATAAGGGAAGCCTGAAATTAAAAATAGCGATATTTCGTTTCCTATTGGTTTTTCCGCAAATATAAACATAACAAAAGTTGTTTATTTTGTTATTTGGTGTAACTTTTGTTATATACACTTTTGTCGTATACCTAAGTATAAATGAGTTATACGTTAAAACTTTAGCGGGAGCCAACAATTTTATTGGGCACTAACGGCTGAACCGAACTTAACAAAGCTCGGTATGTCAATTAGAATTAATTCTTCCATGATTATAAGTTATATTAAAATTTTTAGGTTCTAACGGGAGGGGGGTTATAAGGGAATAAAAAAAAAAAATTCACCATATTTACATGTATAAGAGACGGGAAATATAAAAATATCGAAGACAATGAAGCCTTATCGAACAAATATTCTATTATTAGCAAATCCACTGCAACGACGGGTATCAATCCTAAACACTGGGACGGGTAAATGTCAAAATATTGTGCAATGTAAAGCCTGCTAAAAAATACTATCACCATTCAGCCTCAAATGAATTCCCGGGCGAAGCCGGGTATCTGAGCTAGTATATATATATATATATATATATATATATATATATATCGTAGACTGAAGAATGATAGCAATTTCTTTTGGTTTTAATAAGCACAATATTATTAAGCTTAGTTATATATACTATGTAATATTAGTAATAGTAAATGTGAGTAGAAGGTAATTCCAATAATGCCGACATTTCTCAGGAAATATGTTAAGACAATTAACTGTGTTAGCTTTCCTCTACCGTTGCCATTTTTATTTCAAACCTTCATTGACTGGCAACAGCTATACTGAACATAAATCCAGAGGGATGAAATAAATGGCTATATGAAGGATTTACAATTTTTTGACCTTATGGCTCAAAAAACATTCTTTTATATATATTCGTCTGTTACCGCTCTAGCGGTGACAATTTTGGTTTAATCGATACCAAACTCGATATATAAGCGTCTCATGCAAAACTGAATATGAAGTCCGTTAAGTGCTTAAATCGGACAAAGGGGGAGTTTAGAGGGAGGAATTCAGAAAATTCGAAATATTTCCGTCATTAAACGTCGGATCAACAAATTGTATATAACCAATCTTATTGTACAGTTGTGCAGTTATACTTATTATTAGAAGAGGTATACTTATCTTAGAGAATAGTTATGTTAATCGGATATGATACTAACACTAATTGACCAGACTCTTGGCAACATATTGTAAATATAAGCCAATATAAAAATAAATAAAAAATATCTATCTATCAATCTTATTGTGCATTTAATGGCGTATAAATGTTGTTACATGCTTTATTTCTCTAATATGAATATTAATGGAGATATTTGGGTTTTTTTTGTTTTCAGCATTCAGTAAACCTCCACTCCTGCTCATGTCATAATAACAATAGGCTTTTGTAACAAGATTCTCTTTATTCTACGCTTAAAAACCAAATATTGTTTAAATGAGATCTTTACGAAACGAGAAACCAGCAAATCCGTTGTGCGATGACGTCATCAATTAAGATTTCAGGTCTTATCTGGAATATATTTATTTGATCTATACCATACTCGATGTTTAATTGTTTCAGTCAACACAAAAGATTATATTATTTATTCACAGGATTCGGAACAGGAATAGGGGAGTTTAGAGGGAAGAAAAATTCGAAAACTCAAAATATCTTGGTTATTATGAGTCGGATTGGAGTCCGAACGTGGGGCTGCGTAAACTGAGCAGATTTCCCACATGCGTTAGTGAATAGTTTCCACTGAAGGCTAAAACAAAAAAGTGCCAATAACTCACTTAATATTTGAGTCAATAAAAACAAGTACAAACTAATATTATTTGTAGAAAATTGGCAATTAATTTACCATTAATATATTCCAAATTTATAGAATTTGATGTCAGTAAAAATAGTTACTACGACTTACTTGTTGCAGGGAGCTATTTAGTTTAATTTATAATTGCATTAAATATAATTTATTGGATTCATTTATGTGTTGTAATTATTAAGATTAATACATTATTATATTATATTACTGCAAATGTATATGCAGTTATTACTAGTGTAAATTCAGTTTGTATTTTAGAAAATATTATTATCATTCTTTATCATATATAAATTGTGAATGCTGCCTGGAATTTATAATGGACGAATTAAAACATTTATTATTGCAATACTCAAAATACAGCTACCATAGGTAGCAATATCTGAAGAAGTTTATAGCCACAAGTGATGACTTAATGCCCCTGGAAAATATTCTTAATATTGAGGGCATTCATAAACTGAACACGATTGACATATTCCTATCAGTAGTACGCAACTAGGCAACGACATAGCTTACAAAATTATCTTGATAATTAAACACTTTAATATAGAAACATCCAACAAAGTCAATTTACACGTGACGTGGCACTTTAATTCTGAAAATTCAAATTGCCTCTATGAAAATTTTGTTGCTGTTATAACTGAATCTCTGGCTTAATGGTGTCCAAAGGTCGTCATATGAAGCATAGATTTAATATAAAAAACTACTGGTTCAATCACGACTGCTTCAAACTTAAAAAACGGGGCTCGGGTTGGCCGTGCGGGTTAGGGCGTTGGTCCTAATCTCCCATGACAGACCTAGAGTGGCGGGTTCGAATCCCGCCCTGGGCAGTAGAAATTTATTTAATGACGGACTTATTAAATAAACTCCTTATTCCCACCCTGGCTAGAATAGGATGGTAACCTGTAGATAACCCGTCCCGATTAGCCTAGTAGCATAAAGTGGACGTAAAGTAAAATAAAAAAGAACTTAAAAAACAGCTCAAAAGCAGCTACAGAAAAATGCTCAATGCCAATTATTTCTAAGAGCTAGTTCACAGTTGTGCAAGAAACCAGGAAAGAATATAGAACCATTATAGAAAATCTACGAAATGTAAAAAACAGTACTGAATTTTGGAAAGTCATTAAATCACTTAAGCCAAAAACTCGTAACGCAAATGAGATTAATAAGGACAAATGGTGCAAGTATTATAAAAATTTGTATGGCAGCAGATTCATTTTTGACGAGTACTACTTTTCAGTAACCCACCAATTTTTTGATTCTTCGATTTCCTTAGAAGAACTCTAATACTGTATAAAGAATAGCAAAAATGAAAAGGCACCTAGAATTGACCAAATAATATATAAAAAACGTCTAACGAAGTCAATTCACAGGTCACTGTAAACAAATAAATAAATGTAAATACATATGATGTTTAAATAGTACTGATCAGATTAGGTTTAAAAAGAATTTTAGTGGTTTAAGTTCTACTTGAAAACAAAAAACTTGTTAAAAAAAGTATCATTTTATGTATATAGTAAGTTAATATTATGTCACTAGTTCTTATATATTTTTTGTATATTATTAGAAAAACTAAGTAGTCCAGACTCAGGCTAAAATATGTATATATTAGCCAATAAAATTTATCTATCTATATATTTGCATCGAAAGCGCTTGCCAACTGTAGTGACGGTATACACCGACAGATATGACAACAGTATCATCTATACTGGCGGTTCCAACCCTTTACTCGATTTACCATATATAAATAATAATAATAATAAAGTATGTTTATTTTGAAATTTGAAATAATTTACAAGTTAAATATACAATTAACTTATCATAATAATATATTTCCTTATATTATATTATATTTAACATACATAAACATGGACTCA
This sequence comes from Riptortus pedestris, assembly GCA_019009955.1. NCBI lineage: Eukaryota > Metazoa > Arthropoda > Insecta > Hemiptera > Alydidae > Riptortus > Riptortus pedestris. The sequence goes on along the minus strand of CM032233.1, from coordinate 113,646,436 downwards.
TAAGTCCGTCTGTTGAGCTCGGCCATTGTTTACTAAATTATTAATCAGCATGATTGATTATTGCTATATAGATATATTAACATAACATCAACATAATATTACAATATTCTAAATAACACAAATAATCTTTTATAAGAATTCTATCTTTAAAAATCAACAAAAAATAAACTAATTATTAATATTTATTTGCAAATAAAAGAAAAATAATAAATAGAAAAACTTATCCATTATACTCAACTACTAGTAACTTCCTATATCTCTGTGCAACACATAGATATTTATAAAGGGCCTGCCAATCTTTGCCATTCAAAAACAAAATAAATTCATTTTGGCTAAATTTTGATGAGCCAAGGAACTGTTTTCTAAATTCACTAAGCACTGGGCATACTGCTATAAAATTATATGTATTTTCTAATTCAATCATATTACATAAGGAGCATATCCATAGGCCTTCTGTTCTACATACTGAATAATTCAGATTTAACATTTCCCCCCTAGCTTTCATTATAAGGCTCGTGAAATGTAAACTATTATTGCTATTCAAATAACTCATTACTACCTTAAATTACATCGAGATTCTTGTAATTAGAGTGAAGCCTTATATGTATAGGGTGTTTAAAATTATATCAATGATCGATCCTATACTAACACAGATTGGTCCAGGCCTGGCTACACTCCTGGCTACACATTTGTAAATATAAGCTAATAAACTATCTATGTATCTATCTAAATATATTAGTTATCAGGAGTGAAGTGAGGTGGGGTGTGCTTGGAGATGTATGTCGGCTGATAGGAGGTAAGTAAGAATTGTGCAGCTTTCAAGGTTGTGTAAGAAGTTAGGCGTGGGCCAGTCCCTCGAAACGGCAGCCCTTCAACCAACAGCCAGCTAGATTCCTATCTTTACTGGTCCGTCTTATATCACTCCAGCTGATTAATACCTTCCCTGCCTACCCCCTCTCATCGATCGCCTCTCACAGCCTATACCCGTCAAGATTTAAAGGGCTCTTTAATTCCAATAATTTACTTTCATTCCTCCTCGCGGCGCTATGCCATAGTTTAGCGAAAGACATTCTCGCCGGGATCATTAGTCTCTACCTGTATATGGTTGATGTGCTCTTCATTGATAGCGGAAAGCGTTTGGTCTTGCTAGAACACTTGAAAAGTGAGTTATTTTGGCCTAAAAATCGCCTCATGAGAACGGCGTCAATAACTGATTTCCTAGTGCCTACTCACTGTGGTGGGATTTAGTTGCAACTTGCTTGAAAGAAGCATCAAACTTTGGTAAGTAATGTCACTGCAATGTGGCAAGCTGACCACTAAAATCGTGTAGCAGACCTTGGCCTTCATCCCATGTTAATAAACGATTACTTTTTTAACTTCTGCAGGGCACAGTATTCTTTTGATCATTAAAATTAAAGATCAAGATTGCTCAAGGATGAAATGGAATGAGGAGAAGTACGAGTTAAGAAAAGGGTAAAATGTACAATCCCAAATATATGAACGAAAAATTTTTGTATTATATATATATATATATATATATATATATATATATATATATAAATATATATATAAGAACTAGTGGCATAATATTAACCTACTATATACATAAAATAATACAATTTTTTTTTAAATAAATGTTTTCAAGTAGTACTTCTAAAATTCTTTATAAACTTAATCTGATTAGAACTATTTAAACATCATATGTATTGACTTTTATTTATTTGTTTACAGTGACGTGTTCAATGACATCGTCGGACGTTTCTATATTATAGTGCTTAATGAGCAAGATAATTTTATATACTATGTCGTTGCATAGTTACATACTGCTGATAGGAATAAGTAAATCATGTTCAGTTTATGAATGTCCTCAATGTGTAGAATATTTACCAGGGACATTATGCCATCACTTGTGGCTATAAACTTCTCCAAGTATTGCTCTCTATAATACCTGTATTCTGAGCATTGCAATAATAAATGTTTTAATCCGTCCGATATAAATTCCTGGCAGCATTCACAAATTTCTCCGGATTTTATTATTTTCATTTTTTTATTGTGATACAGCTTCAAGTAATCGTTATTTGAAATTCTCAGTTGGCTAACTAATCTTATTTTCTTCATATTCACTTTGAATTTCAGATAATCTTCGAGTTGGGGACTTATATAATGACAGCCACTTCTATAAAATGGATTGAATGATGTACAATATACTCTATTAATGTCGGTGGATAATATGTGAATTGTTGCTTGTTATAAAATTTTGTTTTTATTTGCTAGGGAATTTGTTATATATATATATATATATATATATATATATATATATATATATATATATATATATATTAGCTAAGGTACCCGTCGTAACCCGGGAAATCATAAATGCCTGAAGAATGATGATAATTTCTTTTGGCTTTACTAAGCACAATAATTTTAAACATAGTTGTATATACTACATTATATATGTTATAGTAAATGTGAGTAGAGTGTAATTCCAATAATGCCGACATTTCTCAGGAAATAAGTTAAGTCAATTAACTGTGTAATGTCCTCTACTGTTGCCATTTTAATTTCAAACCTTCATTGACTAGCAACGGCTTTACTGAACCAATATTTGTCCAATCTTTAATTTTTTACTATAACGGGTATAAGGGATGGGCCTATTAGAGATAAAAATAAATTGTATAAAATCATTTTGTTCATCATAAAAAGATCTGTAAATTACGTTCTATGACATTTTTTTTTAAATGATGCAGTCATAGCGAGATATCTTATATGGCTTTGTAAAGAAATCGTATTAAATGAAGTGACATACGACATAATTTATAGATTTTTTACTTCTTTTTATAAAATCACAAACCGATTAATGCCGTTGATTTATATTTAATTTTACTACGAAGTTAAAAATAGAAATAATTATAAATACGAAATTCTGATGAGATAGTAATGCAAACAATAGAAAAGTGGTTATAGCACAACTTATCATTGACTGAAAAAGATAAAGAAACCAAAATATTTTTAACTATTAAATTTATGTTGTTACATTAGATGTGTTAATTTCAATGAACTATCTATTGTAGAGGGTAGATTGGTGACTGTTTGATAAGTTGTCCATAAGTCAGCCCATTTGGAATCTAAAACCGAAATGTAAGTATTTTTAAAAGGAAACCTTATTATAGTAAGGACAATGTGACTAAAAATAACAATAAAAAATAACAATTTAAAAAGGAATCAGGCAGACAGACGGGCATAAAAACTGAGGCCATGAGGTCACAAAAAAAGTTATAGCCTGAGTTTAATGTCAGACTTTAATTAGAAAATATGTAATAAAAGCCAGTTGAGACATAATAACTGATGAATATCCCTTCATCCTATTCATTGGTTAGACACTAATATTACAGGTGACAGTAATAACAGCTTTCATTTCTCCGGACATGGCTCATTAATAGAAATGGAATGGATGGGAAACTGAGCCCTTTTAAATATGAATAAACTCTTATTGGAACGGTGATATTGGCTGTTTGACTTTTATACTATCCTGTTTGCTTTTGTTCTTCCCCTAATATTTTTAGATCACGAGTGACGATAATCATAAAAGTCCGTCACGCAGGGGCTCGGTAAATTAAGAAGATTTACCACGTGAAGTAATACAATAGAGAAATCTGCATACTGGTAACACTTAACACTACCATGAGTAAATACACACGGTATTGAGACATCTTTTAGTTAATTTTAATAAGCCCCCAACGGAAACGGCTTCTGAATTGTAAACAAATAGGCCTGCCGACCACTCAGAGCTGAATAGATAGAAAGACATATTCTTCAAAGGAAAGAAAAACAATTACTGAAATATATCTGAATATAACATATTAACATTATTGCAAACTATTTACAATATCTAGTATAAATAATTTATAATGAATCAGAATTATTTATATTTTAATACCTCAAATTTTAGTAATCCAAGAACTAAAGAAGGGCGGTGGAGGGTCAACACAACTTATTTGTATATATATCTCGCAAAGTAATAGCTTACACGAGTCTCTAAACCAATTTCATGAGAGCTGAAAGTTACGGAAACAGCCGAACTAATTTTTGACGGAAGCTCACGAACAGAACCGACAATAGCCGAATTCATCTCGTCCGTTATCCCCACACATTTAAAAGAAATGTAAATATCTCGTATAATATTCAAGATAGAGACCAAATGTAAATAAAAATATTTATAGTACATTTAATTTCCCATAAGATTGGTTCTATACAAATTTTCGGAGATATTTTGAATTTTCGAAAATCCACCCCTCTAAATCCCTCTCCTACTAGTCCGATTTCAGCCATTAACGAACTTGATTTTTCTTTAAACAAAAAACGATGAAATATGGAGTTTGGTAACGATCAAACAAAAATTGCGACCGCTAGAGCGTTAACAGACCAATATACATACATATACACCTTTTAGCAGATTTCCCTTAAGGGAAATCAGCTATTGAGGTCGTACTCATGACGCGATTTTCGAAAATTTCTTCAAATGTCCATCGATCCTACCCAGGAGATGACGAAAATGAGGTCCGTTCAAAATTATATATATATATATATATATATATATATATATATATATATTTGTCTGTTAACACTCTAGCGGTCACAATTTTTGTTTGATCGTTACGAAACTCGATATTTAACCGTTTTATGTAAAAAGACAGATCAAGTTCGTTAATGGCTGAAATCGGACCAGAGGGGGTTTAGAGGGGGAGTTTTTCGAAAATTCAAAATATCTCCGTTATTATGCATCGGATCGAAATATTGTATAGAACCAATCTTATTTCAAATTAAATTTACTATAAATATTGTTATATACATTTATTCTCTATCTTGAATATTAACCGAGATATTTGCATTTTTATTAAGTCTGTGGTCGGGTATACTTCGGATTACGTCGGCCATCTTCGTCATTTCTCGGCTCAGGCGGAAGCTTCTTCTAACCTGTCGTTTCTAACCTTACCCTACCTTCCTTACTTTGTGAGATTTTTGAAAATACGTTCTCTTCATCGGCCCCCCCCCCTTCTTCAGTTCTTGGACTACTAAAATTTGAGTTATTAAAATATAAATTATTCTTACAATTCAGAAGCCGTTTCAGTTGGGAATTTATTTTAATTAACTGAAAGATTTCTCATTATCTAATCACGGTGGTATTGTGTTACCAGTATGCAGATTTCTCTATTGTAAAATTTCACAGGGGAAATCTGCTTAGTTTACGCAGCCCCTGCGTGACGGACTTTTTGTTATTATTGTTAACTTTTAAAACCACTTCGTCACTTTAATGTTTTTCATATTATTCTGAAACTTGACTGAAGACCTTTCTTGCAATCCTTCATGTCTCACGATTAGCAGCGTGAACCGCGTGGTCGACAGTTGAACACACTAACTTAATGCATTAATGGTGAAACAAAAAAATGACTAAATTGAATTTCCGTCAGATATTGAAGTTATGAGTTGAGAATTGACATATCTTCCTTTGGGAATAAAATCATTTTGGTTTTGCAAAGGAGGGGGAATTTTTTTTTCCCTCAATGAGAGTCAAATGAAGAAGATAAATGTATACAAATCTTGTTCCGATTCCATTACCGTTTACTGGGAGAATATATAAGGATACTAGGGATATTTCTTTATTTATTGAGGAAATTAATGTTTGCCGTATCCATTCAAGTTTCTATTGGTCTCTTTTTCATTCCACCAGACCAGGGTGGTGTGACGAAAGGTTTAAGGTTTATATCATATTGCTGACTTTTATTGGATAAACTAGTCACTGATGAATTTGTCCCTTCCCCCCTCCCCCAGTTCATGGCACACTTTAAATAATAGTGTTCGTTAGTATTTTCTAATTAAAATATTTTTAATTTTTACCAATCAGGTAGGATATTAGGAGATTTCCCTTTAAGGAAATCAACTATTGAGGTCGTACTCAAGACGTTAACGCTCTAGCGGTTGCAATTTTGGTTTGATCGTTACCAAACTCGATATTTAATCATTTTTTGTAAAATGAAAGATCACGTTCATTAATGGCTAAAATCGGACAAGTGGGAGGGAGGGGTTTAGAGGGGAGGATTTTCGTTATTATACATTGGATCGAAAAATTGTATAGAACTAATCCAATTGTAAACTAAATTTTCTCTAAATATTAACATGTACACTTATTCTCTATCTTGAATATTAATCGAGCATTCTTCAGTTTTCAGCCTTCAGCAAACCCCCACTTCTACTCATGTTACATAAACAATACTGCGTTAAATCTTTAATCCCTTTGATAAAATCTTAAATGTTGAACCTCTTGGAATGAAAGGATTTTTTTTTTACTGAGCAGCCTTTAGAGGGACTAAGGCCTGCCACAAGAGTTTTAGCAGATTTCCCTTAAGGGGATCAGCTATGGAGGTCGTACGCATACGCATGACGCGATTTTAGAAATTTTCTTCGAATGTCCATCGATCCTACAATAAGAGCTGATTTGAAAATAAGGTCCGTTCAAAATCTATATATATATATATATAGTTATATATATATAATCTATTTTATATTATACACGCAGAATTTTAGAAAATTGTTTCTTCTAATGTCCATCCGATCCTACATAAGAGATGATGAAAATGAGGTCCGTTTCCAAAACTATATAATATATATATATATATATATATAAAATATATATATATATATATACTACCTCAGATACCCGGCTTCGACTGGGAATTTCATTTGAGGCCTGAATGCGTGGATGGTATTTTATTAAGTCTGGCTTTACATTGCCAACAATATTTTTGACATTTACCCGTCCCAGTGTTTAGGATTGATGCACATCTTTGCCGTGGATTTGCTAATAATAGAATTAATTTGTTCGTACAAAGGCTTCACAGTCTTCGATATTTTTATATTTCCCGTCCTCTTTATACATGTAAATATGGTGAATTTTTATTTCAGGTCTCCTTTTAAAACAACCCCTCCTCCGTTCGAAACCTTAACATTTTAATATAACTTTATAATCATGGGGAATTAATGCTAACTTGACATACCGTGTTTTTGTTAAGTTCGGTTTGAGCCGTTTAGCGTTATTGCCCGCTTAAACCAACGTTTTAAACGTATAACTCATTTATACTTAGTATATTGAGAAATACACTGACAAAAGTGTAATAACAAAAGTTACTCTAAATTAATAAAATAAAGAACTTTTTGTTATGTTCATATTTGGCCGAAAACCCAGATAGACAACGAAAAATCGTTATTTTTAATTTCAGTGCTTCCCTAATACCCCCCACACCTGCCCGTCCATAAAATGTTGGTATGGCTTCTTATAAAAGGCCTCCTGCTAATACCCTTACCGAGTTTTATTTGTTTCGGTTGAGTCTTTTTGCAAATAATATTGTTGACGACCTCCCGCTAAAAATATTTAGCGTATAACGCATTTTAAACTTCGGTATAAGCGACAAAAGTGTATATAACAAAAAGTTACTCTAATAATAACAAAATAAACAACTTTTGTTATGTAGCATATTTACCGAAAACCCAAATAGACAACGGAATATCGATATTTTAAATTTCAGGCTTCCCTTATAAACCCCCACTCCTGTTCGTCTCAGAGAATATAAACATCTAGCCTTAAAGTCAAACTTGGGTTAGTAGTAATATTACAAACGAAAGTTTCATTAAAATTCGGTTCAGCCGATTTGCGTGAAAAGGTAACAAACAAACAAACACCAAACAATCATACACGAAAGATAACATAAATGCAGATATGGTGTCTATGACAAGTGAAACGAAAAGTTGTCGTTAAATTTCGCGAAAAAAATCTAAGTAAAGACAGAGGTTACAATTTTAGATATATATATATATATATATATATATAAATATATATATATATATACAAACATGTATAACCGTTACTATACTTCTGGATCGAAAAACTGTATACAACCAATCTTATTGCAGTTTAAGTGAACTACAAATTTATTGTTATAATGGGGATATAACATTTATATCTCTATCTAGAACTATTAACCGAATATAAAATTTTTCCAGTTTCAGCCTTCAGCAAACCCCCATTTCTACTCGTGTTACATAAACAATACTGCGTTATGTAATAAACTACATTATTCGAAGCTTAAATACCAGCTATTGTTTTCAAGATATCTTTATTATACGAGATGCATGCAAATATGTTCTGGTTCTGGACTACTAAAAATTGATTGATTGAGATAAAAATTATTTTGATTCATTATAAGTTACAGTGCTAGATATAGTAAAAAGTTTTCAATAAAATTAATGTTATATTCTGATATATTTCAGTAATTGTTTTTCTTTCGAGTAAAAGGTTAGCAGACCTGATTGTTTACATTCCAGATGCTTCCCGTCGTCGAAAGGTTTCTTATTATCGTTTCTATTTATACACTTAATATTGACGGTGTTGTTTTATTACCAGTATGTAGATTTATCCATTGTTAAACTTCACATGGGAAATCTGCTTAGTTTAGGCTGCCCCTTCGGGAAGTACTTTTTCTATTTATTTGATTGACACTTACACAAAAAAGTCCGTCACTCAGGGGCTGCGTAAACTAAGCAGATTTCCTATGTGAAGTTTAGCAATAGAGAAATCTGCATACTGGTAACACAACACCACCATAAGTAAATACAAACGGTAATGAGAAATCTTTCAGTTAATTTTAATAAACTCCCAACTGAAACGGCTTCTCAATTGTAAGAATAATTTACATTTAATAACTCAAATTTTAGTAGTCCAAGAACTACATAAGGGGGGGGGTGAACAGAACGTATTTGCATAAATCTCACAAAGTAAAGAAGGTTAAGTAAGGTTAGAAACGACAGGTTTGGTTAGAAGCTTAACAAACCCGAACACCCGACCACAGATTTCATAAAAATGCAAATATCTCGGTTAATATTCAAGATAGAGAATAAGTGTAGTATTTATTTAAATAACAATATTTATAGTAAATTTAATTTGCAATAATATTGGTTCTATACAATATTTCGATCCGATGCATAATAATGGAGATATTTCGAATTTTCGAAAATCCCCCCTCTAAACCCCCCTTCCTCTAGTACGATTTCAGCCATTAACGAACTTGATCTGTCATTTTACATGAAACGGTTAAATATCAAGTTTCGTAACGATCAAACAAAAATTGTGACCGCTAGAGCGTTAAAAGACAAATATATATATATAATTTTGAACGGACCTCAATTTCGTCATCTCCTGGGTAGGATCGATGGACATTTGAAGAAATTTTTCGAAACTCGCGTCATGAGTACGACCTCAATAGCTGATTTCCCTTAAGGGAAATCTGCTAATAATCACGTAGGATAATTTTGTGTAAGGGTCAATCAAATAAATCACTTTTCATTCATGAATTTATTGCAGGTTTAGTGATTTAGGAAGTACCTATAGATAGGTCCTCCGCGCTCTAGTAGCTGGTGGCTATAGCATTCATTCTGCTGTATGTTGTTGAAAGAGAGGTGCCGTTGTTCCGGAGTACATGCGTTCCGATACATGATATTCCGTTGAATCAGAGGCACCTTGTCTTCGGCTAAGTGGAAATCCACCACCATAACGTTAGCAGCTAGAATTATCCAGTGCTTACTTCTACTATATGCGAATGAATTTCCCATTCACTTCCTTAATCTAAATTAAGTCATGGTTATGTATCATTGACCAGAGTTACATATGTTATCCACTGATAAGTGAGTTATTAAATCATTTTAATGGTTTAATTTTTCGAATAACTCAAGTTACAGTAATTTAAACAAAACAATGCTGAATTTTCACAACGTTCGGGAGCGGAAGTTGTGGAGAGAAAATTACGGGCGGCTCTAATCACATTGACTTAAGATGGCATTTGGAGCGAAAGGCCTTCCCCTTCTCATTGGTTTTTATTTTAATTAGAAAATAACTACGTTTTTTATTTCCAATTGAAGTTTAATCAATAAGAGCGATTCGATTATTTAATTTGTATAACGTATTATTTAAACAAAGTCATGCTGAATTTGCACAACGTGTGATAGCGGAAGTTTTACGGAATCAAACTCTTTAATTGTGGTATATATTATCTTATTTCCTCCGAAATATTGACGTTATCGAAATAACTATGTACTATCTATAACTATTAAATCTTACTTGGTAATGGCATTATAACAAAAGACAAAATGACTTTAAATTCAATATGATTTGAGTTGCAAAGAGGGCTACGATCTCTTTCCCTCACCTCGCTTTTAGAATATAAATTAAATTATTTTTAGGGTACCACTGTTATTTATTCACACGAGGTATATAAACTACTAGGAAATTCGAATTTTTTAAATTTTGTGAATAAATAATTTAAGTATAGCAATGTTGATAACACTCGAGCAGGAGCGGAAATTATCGGGAGGTTAACACAGTTAATTGTGTTAACTCATATCATGTGAAATGTTGGAATTGCATTCTACTCCCATTTACTATTATGTATATCACTTAGTTCACAATGTGCTTTTCATGGCAAAAATATTATTTCTATTCTATAAGTCCCCTGCCTGACTCTTACGGGAAAATAATAATACGCCCAGACAGGAAGTGTAGTTGTACACATTGATTCCTTGCCAAAAAAAAAAAAATAATATCAACATCATTCAGCCTCAACTGATTTCCCGGGCGAAGCCAGGTACCTTAGCTAGTAAATACACACACACACACACACACACACACACATATATATATATATATATATATATATATATATATATATATATATATATATATATATATATATACTAGCGGACCCGACAGACCGTTGGCCTGCATGTTATTTCAAGCAATTAGGATATTAAATTTTAAAACAAAAGCTACTTTTAATACCACAAAAAACAACTTTTGTTATGTGCGCGTTTGCCTAAAAACAAATAGAAAATGAAATATTGCGATTTTTTTATTCAGGCTATATGCTAATTTACATATAGAGTTTGGTTGAGTTCGGTTCAATCCAATAAAATTGTTGGCCCCACTTTAATTTTTTAGTGTACATCTAGTTATACGACAAAAGTGAATACAACAAAAGTTAATTTAAATAAGAAAATAAATCACTTTTATCCTGTGCATATTTGCCGAAAAAGCAATAGGAAAAGAAATATCGCTATTTTTAATTTTAGGCCTCCCTTAAGACCACCACTCCTGCTGGGCTGATTTGTGAATTTAAACCATCCAAGGCGTCACCCAAACGCGTACAAAAAATTCATTCAAATCGGCCCAGCCGTTTAGGAAAAGTTCAGTGACATACATGTGTAGAGTAGAATTTTATATATATATATATATATATATATATATACTTGTCGGTTACTGTTCTAGTGGTTGCAATTGTTTCAACGTTACCAAACTCCATATATAAGAGTTTCATACAAAACTAAAGTTCGTTAATGGCTGAAATCGGATTAGTGGGTTCAAAATATGTCCGTTATGAGTCGGATCGAAAATTTGTATAGAACTAATCATAATGTACATTTAATTGCCTATAAAGTTTGCTATATACAATTATTCTGTATCTTTAATACTAAACAAAATATTTGCATTTTGTAGTTTACTGCATTCATCAATCCACCAATTGACTTCATGTCAGATTCCAAGCTTAAATATCAGTTGTTGTTCTCAAGAGTCCCTTAATATGGAAGTTAAGTGATTTCATAGAAATGGAGAATATGATGTGAAATGAGATCTCAAATGATCCATGCCAGCACGTCGGAAATCTCTTAGTTAACGCATCTCTTGCTTATGGCCATTTTTTTTCTTTTCTTTTGGTCCCATCCATTTGTAAACCTTCACTTCTACTCATTCGATTTTCACTTTAAGTATCGCTAAATATTTTAAGTCTAACTGACATTTTAATTTCTGTTAATTTTTTCGTTTTCTGTGTATCCCTATTTCAACACGTGGGAAATCTAACGGACTTGTTATACTTAATGGAAAAAAAAGTAATATTAGATTATTTTCCCTCGGCTAAGTAAATACTCTTTTCAAACCTCGGGGGAAAGACTGTTGTGTTGTTAGCCGGTATTCGGCAAGAGCAGGGAAGTATTCGGCCCGAGAAACTCTGCCCCTAGATTTACTGCTCCTAAGGGGTGGGAATCGAAAACACGCCTCGCTGCGTCCAATCCTCTCCAGCTCAGCTACAGCCACAATCAACAATCGCTTAAGCCTAACTATTAAGATATAAATTGTTAAAAAATCTCCAAAATGAAAATATACAGGGTGTAACAGACTTTAGTGCGCAAACTGATGATTCTAGACACTATGTCCGAAAAAATTCATTTTTTTTAAATTTTATTTATTTTAAAAAATAAGGTTGCTTCTTTTTTTATGAACTCGTTATTATCAGCCCCCCCCCTTTATTTCCCTTAAAGTTAAATCAGCTATTGAAGGTCGTACTCATTTGACGCGATTTTCTGACAATTTTTCTTTCAAATGTTCCATTCGATCCTACCCAGGAGAATGACGAAATGAGGGTTCCGTTCCAAACACTGTTACTATATATATAATTATTTTTTTATATATATTTTATAAAATATATATATATATATATATATATATATAATATGTAAGACCAAATATACCCACCCCCTTACTGTCTGTAACAATGATTTTTTTTCGCGAACGGAATATTCACGATAACTTTTTCAGTTTTTCACATGTCATAGACACCATAACTGCCATTTTAGCAGATTTTCCCTTAAGGGAAATCAGCTATTTTGAGGTTGTACTCATGACCGGAATTTTTCGGACATTTTTTTTCTTCAACAATGTCCATCGATCCTACCTAGTAGATGACGAAAATTGGGACAGGTCCCGTTCAACAAACTGGTATATATATATCCTTTAATATATTATTTATTATATTATATATATCTATAATTTTTACTATATATATATATACTTTATATATATATACTATATATATATATATATATATATTCGAATTATGTCTCCGTTACTTACGTCGTATATATATATTATATATATATATATATATATATTAATTCGAAATATCTCCGTTACTATACGTCCTTCAAAAGATTGTATTAAGAACAAAAGATTGTATTGAAACAATATTTTTGCAAATTATACTTTTAATATGAAAATATTGTTCTATACATTAATTCTCTATCTTGAATATTAATCTCCGAGATATTTTGCATTTGTTATTCCTGCCGTTTTGGTCACCAATAGGCTGTATGCAGAGTTTCCGAACGAGAGCTCTGGCGGGCCGTTTCCCATAAACTATCCGTCCCTCGTGAATGGCATTTAGAGGGTTGGTTAAACTGTTTTTTTTTGGAGTAGAAAACTACTGGGTTATTACGACCTAAAATAATGTTTTTTTAGGTTTAAGAGGTATTTCTTACTACTATAGTAGATTATTTAGGGCAGATTTCTCTATTTGTAAAACTTCACGTGAGAAATCTGCTTACGTTTAACGCAGTATCCCGCCCTGCGTGAACGGACTTTTGTTTCTTTCGTGTATGTTTTGTTTTGTTTGTTTCTACCTTTTCACGCATAATAAACTGCTGAACCGAATTTTATGAAACTTTGGATATGTATATTTACTAACTCAGCCCAACTTATATTTTAGGGATATACATACTAATATTTCTGAGACAAACTATACATACTAATATTCACTGAGACAAACAGGAACTGGGGGTTATAAGGGAGGCCTGAAATTAAAAATATTGTGATATTTCGTGTCTCCTATTGGTTTTTTGGCATAAGTAGTGAGCACAATAACAAAAGTTATTTATTATTATTATGTTAGAAGTTAACTTTTGTTTATATACACATTTCGTTGTCCTTATACCTAAGTATAGCATGAGTTATACGCTAATAATTATTATAGCGGGAGTTCAACAACTTTATATTTGGGACAAATAGACGCCATTCCAAAATAAATAAAACTCCGGTATTATGGGTAATTAGCACTAACACTTTTCATTATTACAAGCCATACCAACATTTCTTAGGCGGACGGGGCTGGAGTGAGGGTTGTAAGGGATGGTCTGGAAAATAAAAAATTAGCGGTAATTTTCGTTTTCTATTGGGTTTTTCTGCAAATATGCACATGACATAAATCGTTGTTTTATTTTTAGTTATTTCAAGTAACTTTTGTTATATTCTCTTTTGTTTTATAACAACGTATAAACGAAGATTTACAACAAAAAACTAAAGACGGGAGCAAACTATTATTATTAGGCACTAACGATTGAACCGAAGTTTAACAAAACTCGGGATGTGAATTAGCATTTTTAATTACTCCCAAGATTATATGTTATATTAATTTTTTTAAATTTTTTAGGTCGCAGACGGGAGGTTGCGGGGTTATTTGTTTTTTTTAAGGGAGGCCTGAAAATAAAACTTCGCGATATTTCATCTTCTACTTATTTTTCGGCAATCGTGCACATAACAAAAGCGGTTTAACTTTTTAATTTATATTATATTTTATTATATAAATTAGATTAACTTTATGTTTTATAATTTTTTTTTTTGGAAAATAAGGGTATGAAACAGAGTTAATCTTGTGTAGAAATATTGATATCCTCAACAATTCATTCCAATATGACCTACCCGGGCTAACCTAACCTGGATAAGTTAAGTTCAAATACATATTAGAATTTTTATCCCTAATCAATTCCAAAAACTATGTTATTTTTTTGAAGAACGCCAGTAACAAGTTTGCAAGCAAATTAAAGTATTACCCTCCCCCCTTCTCTTTATCCCAAACACATTAATTCTTGAGAAACCCCCCGGGGGTTTCTCTCTAAGTGTATTTAATACATTATTTAATTAGAACGTGAAAAATATTTGAACAAACAGTTTTCGTAATTGTGAAGAAAATGTAATCTGATTAGTTAAATATAATTTAAGTGTATTACGCAGAAATTGATAACCTAACAGGAGTTGGCAGCACTGAGAGGCATAGGGAGGTGTCCGATCTAATAACTAATATGAGCGGTTATGACGAACCTAAAACAGCTGTCACCACATTTAGCTTTGTACCGCATCAAGGGAAACGGAACTTTTATTCATGCACCCTTTGGAACGATAGAATACTTTACTTACGATTTTATTGAATATGTACTGTTTAATACGTTAAAAATATTACTCGTTCTCCTTATTTATCCAATACCGTTATAAAAAAAAAACAAAAAAAAAAAACGACATTCACAGGAGACGGGAAATATAAAATATATTGAGGAAAAACGACATACACAGAACGGTAAATAAAATATATTGAGAGAGGGAAGTCTTAAAATAAGAAATTATTTTATTATGAACAAATCCAACAACAACAGACGGGTATGAACCCTAAAGACTGTGACGGGGAGGAAATTGTCAAAATATTGTGGAAAAGTAAAAGACTTGCCAAAAAAAATACCATTCTTCATTCAAGCTCAAATGAATTCCCGAGCAAAGGCCATGTACACCTTAGCTAGAATATAAAATATTTCAGTTTACCATTCTAGTGGTCCGCAATTTTTGTCTTATCGTTAACAAACTTGATATATAATCGTTTTAATACAAAAATGAAAGATTAAGTGCCCATTAAAGGCTTGAAATCCTGACCAGTGGTTGACGGGGGGTTTTGGTTTTAGTTTCTTTTTTTTTTTAGAGGGGGAGGAAAATTTTCTAAAAATTTCTTAATATCTCCCGTTATTATTGCGACGGAATGGAACAATTAAACTGTATATAAAACCAATTCTTATAGGAAATAGTAATGTTCTATAAATGTTGCTAACTGTTAAAATTTATTCAACTATCTTGGAATTATTAACCGAGATATTTTGCATTTTATTGCTGAGTTTTCGGTCTTCAGTAAAGCCCTCCTCCTACTCATCTCATATTAACAATATTCTAATATGTTATGAAGCATTTTATTTGAAGCTTAAATACTAAATATTGTTCTCATTGAACTTTTAAGTTTTAAGCACGTGGTAAATCTGCTTAGTTAACGCAGCCCCTGCGTGACGGACTTTTTTGCAATTTAGAATATCTTTGCGATGCAGAATATTATTCGGATTTTATAACGGAAAGAAGAGATTTGCAGCTTACTAAATGTAAAAGTTTTTCTGAATTTTGACTGTTGAAATCTGTTCTTCGGATAGCTGAGAAATACAAAAAGAAAATGTTACTTCTCATTAAACTCCCTTTGTTTTCCTTTACAATGGCATGTGGTTAAGCCTGGGGCATGTATCATTTTAAGGGAAACTAGCTAATTACCCGGCTTCGCCTGGGAATTCGTTTGAGGCTGAATGATGGTGATATTTTTTTGGCAAGGGTTTACTTTGCACAATATTTTGACATTTCCCCGTCCCAGTCACGTTTAGGGTTTATTCCCGTCGTTGCTGTTTGTTAATAATAAAATATCTGTTATGTAAGGCTTTACTGTCCTCAATATTTTTATATTTCCCGTCTCCTGTGCATGTAGTTCTTTTTTTTTAAACTAATGGACCATATAATTCATAATCATAGAAAGTATTATAAATGCTCCTTTCCCTTGATATGGTACAAATCCCAAAGTTAATAGCTGTTTTAGGTACGTCATAACCGCTATTAAAAATACTCTTTAGTAAGTCTCAATTGTAAACTGTAAATTCATATTGGTACATAGTGTGTTCACTAAAGTTTACCATATATAGGGTTGGGGAAAAAGTAATTTCGGTTTATCCCAATAGTCGCGTATAAAAGTCGCTTATCTCTTGTAATCCTTATTCAGTGAAGCCATACTATACCACGTTTGAAAGGGCATAGACCATAGAATTTTCCAAATATCGCGCTTTGAAAATGGAGATTCCAGAAGGCCATTTTCGTCATGTATTGCTTTTTTCTTCCGAAAAGGGATAAATGCAGCTCAGGCTCATCGAAAATTGTGTGGTGATTATGGTGATGTTTGTTTAAGTGAACGTCAGTGTCAGAACTAGTTTGCTTGATTTCGTTCCGGAAATTTTGACCTTAATGATGAACCTCGCCCTGGCAGGCCAATTCTTGAACAAGTTGATGAAATTTTTCAGAAAAATTGAGGTAGACCGACACATTTCATCTCGTGACATCGCTATGGAGCTAAACATCGACCACAAAACAGTTTTGACCCATTTACATAAGAATGGCTACCAAAAGCAGGTCGATATATGGGTTCCACACAAATTAACTGTAAAACATTTAATGGACAGAGTTTCCATTTGTGAATCCCTGGTGAAATGAAATGAAATCGATCGTGATCGAAACCCGGAGAAACTTTACAAACAATGGCAAAGCCTGGATTGACCCTAAGGAAGGTGATGCTGAGTGTTTGGTGGGATTGGAAAGGCATTGTTCATCATGAGCAGCTCAAACCTGGCCAAACCATTGATTCGACTCTCTACTGCCAACAACAAATACGGTTAAAGCAGGAGATTCAAGAAAAAAAGCGGTCAGAAATTGAATCAATAGGAAAGGCGTTGTATTCCATCACGACAATGCTAACCAAACAACATGTTGGTTACTTGGCAAAAATTATCGAGAGTTTGCCTGGGAAGTTTATTGATCCATCCACCATACACCCAGACCTTGCACCGTCTGACAATACCACTTGTTATTCATTCTCTTCAGAACTCTCTAAAATGGTGGTAAAGCTGAATCACAAGAGGCTGTTAAAATCCTAGGTTCAGTTTTTCGCCCAGAAATCACAGAACTTCATAAGTGAAGGTATAAAGGTTTTTTAACCGAAAAAATGCAATAGGTCATCGATCAAAAAGGAGCATATATCATTGATTAATATCTAAAATTTATATAAATAAATGTGCTTTGAAAAACATGAAAAATACCGAAATTACTTTTTCCCCAACCCTATATAAACGGAGCGGAGTTAATAAATACCAGAAATAATTGGGTGCACCTCCCCAGATTTCGTCATTTTAAATTATTTATTTATGATAATTAAACAAATTAACATTCCTGAAAATAACACTACATTGCTAAAAGTATAAGCATCAAGTAACACGTAAACATATACTCACAGGAAACATCTAACCAACAAGTTTGGATCATAACTGACGATAGACCGATCAATGTTGAAAAACATCAAATTTTTATACAGAGAGGAAACCAGGAAATGACACTTGTTAAACCATTTAACAAAAACAGGTATCTTATCGAGACGGCATACCCATGGAAAGAGGACCTTGACGACACACTCCTACAAATACTAAAACCAAACACAGCGTATGGCATCTACTGTGAACCCACTTCAGAGGTGTTCGGACAGAATTTGACAAAATATTTGATAAAGTTTCTCGAATTATTCAGAACAAATTTCCAACTGTCAAAATCAAACGCTACAAAAAGAAATGTCTTGACGTACTAACTGACAGTGAACAAAACGAACTAATTGACTCATATCATATTGGAAAGACATGCCACAGAGGAGGACTAGAAACATACATGAAATTAAAACGTGACTATTACTTCCCCAGAATGAACAACAAATATTGTAGAGTATGAATATTTTTTTCGAAATTGGTTCTATAACATTTTTTTATACGACTCATAATTACGGAGATATTAAGAACTCTCGAAGGTTTTCGTCTGATATTGACCATATCTTCATGTTTCAAGCTAAGGTCTTCTTGTACAGACTGTGTGTTCATGTTTTGTAACAATCTCCAGCGAAATATTGTCAAAAAAAAAAACACGAAGATATGTTCTATAACTGAAGAACTTATTTCTAATACATGGATTTCGTGGAAGTTTAAGAATATAAATATAATTTGTATCTTTAGGGGCTCAGATTAGCCATGCCAGTTAAAGCGTTGACCTTTATTTCACATGGTAAACCTAGAGTGGCGAGTTCGATTCTCGCCTGGGAAAAGGAAATTATTTAGTGACGAAATTCA